>JAVHZZ010000024.1:600000-1200000 GCA_036250195.1 Mixophyes australis | reverse complement strand
AATCATGAATCATGAATTGAATCATGAATCATGAATCATGAATCATGAATCATGAATTGAATCATGAATCATGAATCATGAATCGAATCATGAATCATGAATCAAGAATCATGAATCGAATCCTGAATCATGAATTGAATCATGAATCATGAATCATGAATTATGAATTGAATCATGAATCATGAATCATGAATCATGAATCATGAATTGAATCATGAATCTTGAATCATGAATCATGAATTGAATCATGAATCATGAATTATGAATCATGAATTGAATCATGTATCATGAATTGAATCATGAATCTTGAATCATGAATAATGAATTGAATCATGAATCATGAATTATGAATTATGAATTGAATCATGAATCATGAATCATAAATCGAATCATGAATCATGAATTGAATCAGGATTCGAATCATGAATTGAATCATGAATCATGAATTGAATCATGAATCATGAATTGAATCATGAATCATGAATTATGAATCATGAATTGAATCATGAATCATGAATCGAATCATGAATCTTGAATCATGAATTGAATCATGAATCATTAATCATGAATTATGAATTGAATCATGAATCATGAATCATGAATTGAATCATGAATTGAATCATGAATCACGAATCATGAATTGAATCATGAATCATGAATTGAATCATGAATCATAAATTGAATCATGAATCATGAATCATGAATTGAATCATGAATCATGAATTGAATCATGAATCATGAATCGAATCATGAATTTTGAATCATGAATTGAATCATGAATCATGAATCATGAATCATGAATTGAATTATGAATCATGAATCATGAATCGAATCATGAATCATGAATTATGAATTGAATCATGAATCATGAATCATGAATCATGAATTGAATCATGAATCATGAATCATGAATCATGAATCATGAATTGAATCATGAATCATGAATCATGCATCGAATCATGAATCATGAATCAAGAATCATGAATCGAATCATGAATCATGAATTGAATCATGAATAATGAATTGAATCATGAATCATGAATCATGAATCGAATCATGAATCATGAATCAAGAATCATGAATCATGAATCATGAATCATGAATTGAATCATGAAACATGAATCATGAATTGAATCATGAATCATGAATCATGAATTGAATCATGAATCATAAATCATGAATCATGACATGAATCATGAATCATGAATCATAAATCGAATCATGAATCATGAATTGAATCAGGATTCGAATCATGAATTGAATCATGAATCATGAATTGAATCATGAATCATGAATCTTGAATCATGAATCATGAATTGAATCAGGAATCATGAATTATGAATCATGAATTGAATCATGAATCATAATTTGAATCATGAATCATGAATCATGAATTGAATCATGAATCATGAATCATGAATCATGAATCATAAATCAAATCATGAATCATGAATTGAATCAGGATTCGAATCATGAATTGAATCATGAATCATGAATTGAATCATGAATCATGAATTGAATCATGAATCATGAATTATGAATCATGAATTGAATCATGAATCATGAATCATGAATTGAATCATGAATCATGAATCATGAATTGAATCATGAATCGAATTATGAATCATGAATTGAATCATGAATCATGAATCAGGAATTGTATCATGAATTGAATCATGAATCACGAATCACAAATTGAATCATGAATCATGAATTGAATCATGAATCATAAATTGAATCATGAATCATGAATCATGAATTGAATCATGAATCGAATCATAAATCATGAGTCATGAATTGAATCATAATTCATGAATCGAATCATGAATCTTGAATCATGAATTGAATCATGAATCATGAATCATGAATTGAATCATGAATCATGAATCATGAATTGAATCATGAATTGAATCATGAATCACGAATCATGAATTGAATCATGAATCATGAATCGAATCATGAATTTTGAATCATGAATTGAATCATGAATCATGAATCATGAATCATGAATTGAATTATGAATCATGAATCATGAATCGAATCATGAATCATGAATTATGAATTGAATCATGAATCATGAATCATGAATCATGAATTGAATCATGAATCATGAATCATGAATCATGAATCATGAATTGAATCATGAATCATGAATCATGCATCGAATCATGAATCATGAATCAAGAATCATGAATCGAATCATGAATCATGAATTGAATCATGAATAATGAATTGAATCATGAATCATGAATCATGAATCGAATCATGAATCATGAATCAAGAATCATGAATCATGAATCATGAATCATGAATTGAATCATGAAACATGAATCATGAATTGAATCATGAATCATGAATCATGAATTGAATCATGAATCATAAATCATGAATCATGACATGAATCATGAATCATGAATCATAAATCGAATCATGAATCATGAATTGAATCAGGATTCGAATCATGAATTGAATCATGAATCATGAATTGAATCATGAATCATGAATCTTGAATCATGAATCATGAATTGAATCAGGAATCATGAATTATGAATCATGAATTGAATCATGAATCATAATTTGAATCATGAATCATGAATCATGAATTGAATCATGAATCATGAATCATGAATCATGAATCATAAATCAAATCATGAATCATGAATTGAATCAGGATTCGAATCATGAATTGAATCATGAATCATGAATTGAATCATGAATCATGAATTATGAATCATGAATTGAATCATGAATCATGAATCATGAATTGAATCATGAATCATGAATCATGAATTGAATCATGAATCGAATTATGAATCATGAATTGAATCATGAATCATGAATCAGGAATTGTATCATGAATTGAATCATGAATCACGAATCACAAATTGAATCATGAATCATGAATTGAATCATGAATCATAAATTGAATCATGAATCATGAATCATGAATTGAATCATGAATCGAATCATAAATCATGAGTCATGAATTGAATCATAATTCATGAATCGAATCATGAATCTTGAATCATGAATTGAATCATGAATCATGAATCATGAATTGAATCATGAATCATGAATCATGAATTGAATCATGAATTGAATCATGAATCACGAATCATGAATTGAATCATGAATCATGAATCGAATCATGAATCATAAATTGAATCATGAATCATGAATAATGAATTGAATCATGAATCATGAATCATGAATCATGAATCGAATCATGAATCATGAATCAAGAATCATGAATCGAATCATGAATCATGAATTGAATCATGAATAATGAATTGAATCATGAATCATGAATCATGAATTGAATTATGAATCATGAATCATGAATCGAATCATGAATCATGAATCATGAATCATGAATTGAATCATGAAACATGAATCATGAATTGAATCATGAATCATGAATTGAATCATGAATCATAAATCATGAATCATGACATGAATCATAAGTCATGAATCATAAATTGAATCATGAATCATGAATTAAATCAGGATTCGAATCATGAACCTTGAATCATGAATCATGAATTGAATCAGGAATCATGAATTATGAATCATGAATTGAATCATGAATCATGAATCGAATCATGAATTGATTAATGAATCATGAATCATGAATCGAATCATGAATCATGAATTGAATCATGAATCATGAATTGAATCATGAATCATGAATCATGACATGAATCATGAATCATGAATCATAAATCGAATCATGAATCATGAATTGAATCAGGATTCGAATCATGAATTGAATCATGTATCATGAATTGAATCATGAATCTTGAATCATGAATCATGAATTGAATCATGAATCATGAATTATGAATCATGAATTGAATCATGTATCATGAATTGAATCATGAATCTTGAATCATGAATCATGAATTGAATCATGAATCATGAATTATGAATTATGAATTGAATCATGAATCATGAATTGAATCATGAATCATGAATCATGAATTGAATCATGAATCATGAATCATGAATCATGTCATGAATCATGAATCATGAATCATAAATCGAATCATGAATCATGAATTGAATCAGGATTCGAATCATGAATTGAATCATGAATCATGAATTGAATCATGAATCATGAATTGAATCATGAATCATGAATTATGAATCATGAATTGAATCATGAATCATGAATCATGAATTGAATCATGAATCATGAATTGAATCATGAATCGAATCATGAATCATGAATTGAATCATGAATCATGAATCAGGAATTCTATCATGAATTGAATCATGAATCACGAATCATGAATTAAATCATGAATCATGAATTGAATCATAAATCATAAATTGAATCATGAATCATGAATCATGAATTAAATCATGAATCGAATCATAAATCATGAATCATGAATTGAATCATGAATCATGAATCGAATCATGAATCTTGAATCATGAATTGAATCATGAATCATTAATCATGAATTATGAATTGAATCATGAATCATGAATCATGAATTGAATCATGAATTGAATCATGAATCACGAATCATGAATTGAATCATGAATCATGAATTGAATCATGAATCATAAATTGAATCATGAATCATGAATCATGAATTGAATCATGAATCATGAATTGAATCATGAATCATGAATCGAATCATGAATTTTGAATCATGAATTGAATCATGAATCATGAATCATGAATTGAATCATGAATCATGAATTGAATCATGAATCATGAATCGAATCATGAATTTTGAATCATGAATTGAATCATGAATCATGAATCATGAATCATGAATTGAATTATGAATCATGAATCATGAATCGAATCATGAATCATGAATTATGAATTGAATCATGAATCATGAATCATGAATCATGAATTGAATCATGAATCATGAATCATGAATCATGAATCATGAATCATGAATCATGAATCATGAATTGAATCATGAATCATGAATCATGCATCGAATCATGAATCATGAATCAAGAATCATGAATCGATTCATGAATCATGAATTGAATCATGAATAATGAATTGAATCATGAATCATGAATCATGAATCGAATCATGAATCATGAATCAAGAATCATGAATCATGAATCATGAATCATGAATTGAATCATGAAACATGAATCATGAATTGAATCATGAATCATGAATCATGAATTGAATCATGAATCATAAATCATGAATCATGACATGAATCATGAATCATGAATCATAAATCGAATCATGAATCATGAATTGAATCAGGATTCGAATCATGAATTGAATCATGAATCATGAATTGAATCAGGAATCATGAATTATGAATCATGAATTGAATCATGAATCATAATTTGAATCATGAATCATGAATTGAATAATGAATCATGAATCATGAATCGAATCATGGATCATGAATTGAATCATGAATCATGAATTGAATCATGAATCATGAATCATGAATTGAATCATGAATTGAATCATGTATCACGAATCATGAATTGAATCATGAATCATGAATTGAATCATGAATCATAAATTGAATCATGAATCATGAATCATGAATTGAATCATGAATCGAATCATGAATCATGAATCATGAATTGAATCATGAATCATGAATCGAATCATGAATCTTGAATCATTAATTGAATCATGAATCATGAATCATGAATTGAATTATGAATCATGAATCATGAAGCGAATCATGAATCATGAATCAAGAATCATGAATCGAATCTTGAATCATGAATTGAATCATGAATCATGAATCATGAATTATGAATTGAATCATGAATCATGAATCATGAATCATGAATTGAATCATGAATCATGAATCATGAATCATGAATCATGAATTGAATCATGAATCATGAATCATGAATCGAATCATGAATCATGAATCAAGAATCATGAATCGAATCATGAATCATGAATTGAATCATGAATAATGAATTGAATCATGAATCATGAATCATGAATTGAATTATGAATCATGAATCATGAATCGAATCATGAATCATGAATTGAATCATGAAACATGAATCATGAATTGAATCATGAATCATGAATCATGAGTTGAATCATGAATCATGAATCATGAATTGAATCATGAATTGAATCATGACATGAATCATGAATCATAAATCGAATCATGAATCTTGAATTGAATCAGGATTCGAATCATGAATTGAATCATGAATCATGAATTGAATCATGAATCATGAATCTTGAATCATAAATCATGAATTGAATCAGAAATCATGAATTATGAATCATGAATTGAATCATGAATCATAATTTAAATCATGAATCATCAATTGATTAATGAATCATGAATCATGAATCGAATCATGAATCATGAATTGAATCATGAATCATGAATTGAATCATGAATCATGAATCATGAATTGAATCATGAATCATGAATCATGAATCATGAATCATGAATCATGACATGAATCATGAATCATGAATCATAAATCGAATCATGAATCATGAATTGAATCAGGATTCGAACCATGAATTGAATCATGTATCATGAATTGAATCATGAATCTTGAATCATGAATTATGAATTGAATCATGAATCATGAATCATGAATTGAATCATGAATCATGACAAGAATCATGAATCATGAATTGAATCAGGATTCGAATCATGAATTAAATCATGAATCATGAATTGAATCATGAATCATGAATCATGAATCATAATTTGAATCATGAATCATGAATTATGAATCATGAATCATGAATCGAATCATGAATCATGAATTGAATCATGAATCATGAATTGAATCATGAATCATGAATCATGAATTGAATCATGAATCATGAATCATGACATGAATCATGAATCATGAATCATAAATCAAATCATGAATCATGAATTGAATCAGGATTCGAATCATGAATTGAATCATGTATCATGAATTGAATCATGAATCTTGAATCATGAATCATGAATTGAATCATGAATCATGAATCATGAATTGAATCATGAAACATGAATCATGAATTGAATCTTGAATCATGAATCATGAATCATGAATCTTGAATCATCAATCATGAATCATGACATGAATCATGAATCATGAATCATAAATCGAATCATGAATCATGAATTGAATCAGGATTCAAATCATGAATTGAATCATGAATCATGAATTGAATCATGAATCATGAATCTTGAATCATCAATCATGAATTGAATCAGGAATCATGAATTTTGAATCATGAATTGAATCATGAATCATAATTTGAATCATGAATCATGAATTGATTAATGAATCATGAATCATGAATCGAATCATGAATCATGAATTGAATCATGAATCATGAATTGAATCATGAATCATGAATCATGAATTGAATCATGAATTGAATCATGAATCACCAATTATGAATTGAATCATGAATCATGAATTGAATCATGAATCATAAATTGAATCATGAATCATGAATCATGAATTGAATCATGAATCGAATCATGAATCATGAATCATGAATCGAATCATGAATCATGAATCAAGAATCATGAATCGAATCATGAATCATGAATTGAATCATGAATAATGAATTGAATCATGAATCATGAATCATGAATTGAATTATGAATCATGAATCATGAATCGAATCATGAATCATGAATTGAATCATGAAACATGAATCATGAATTGAATCATGAATCATGAATCATGAGTTGAATCATGAATCATGAATCATGAATTGAATCATGAATTGAATCATGACATGAATCATGAATCATAAATCGAATCATGAATCTTGAATTGAATCAGGATTCGAATCATGAATTGAATCATGAATCATGAATTGAATCATGAATCATGAATCTTGAATCATAAATCATGAATTGAATCAGAAATCATGAATTATGAATCATGAATTGAATCATGAATCATAATTTGAATCATGAATCATCAATTGATTAATGAATCATGAATCATGAATCGAATCATGAATCATGAATTGAATCATGAATCATGAATTGAATCATGAATCATGAATCATGAATTGAATCATGAATCATGAATCATGAATCATGAATCATGAATCATGACATGAATCATGAATCATGAATCATAAATCGAATCATGAATCATGAATTGAATCAGGATTCGAACCATGAATTGAATCATGTATCATGAATTGAATCATGAATCTTGAATCATGAATTATGAATTGAATCATGAATCATGAATCATGAATTGAATCATGAATCATGACAAGAATCATGAATCATGAATTGAATCAGGATTCGAATCATGAATTAAATCATGAATCATGAATTGAATCATGAATCATGAATCATGAATCATAATTTGAATCATGAATCATGAATTATGAATCATGAATCATGAATCGAATCATGAATCATGAATTGAATCATGAATCATGAATTGAATCATGAATCATGAATCAAGAATTGAATCATGAATCATGAATCATGACATGAATCATGAATCATGAATCATAAATCAAATCATGAATCATGAATTGAATCAGGATTCGAATCATGAATTGAATCATGTATCATGAATTGAATCATGAATCTTGAATCATGAATCATGAATTGAATCATGAATCATGAATCATGAATTGAATCATGAAACATGAATCATGAATTGAATCTTGAATCATGAATCATGAATCATGAATCTTGAATCATCAATCATGAATCATGACATGAATCATGAATCATGAATCATAAATCGAATCATGAATCATGAATTGAATCAGGATTCAAATCATGAATTGAATCATGAATCATGAATTGAATCATGAATCATGAATCTTGAATCATCAATCATGAATTGAATCAGGAATCATGAATTTTGAATCATGAATTGAATCATGAATCATAATTTGAATCATGAATCATGAATTGATTAATGAATCATGAATCATGAATCGAATCATGAATCATGAATTGAATCATGAATCATGAATTGAATCATGAATCATGAATCATGAATTGAATCATGAATTGAATCATGAATCACCAATTATGAATTGAATCATGAATCATGAATTGAATCATGAATCATAAATTGAATCATGAATCATGAATCATGAATTGAATCATGAATCGAATCATGAATCATGAATCATGAATTGAATCATGAATCATGAATCGAATCATGAATCTTGAATCATGAATTGAATCATGAATCATGAATCATGAATTGAATTATGAATCATGAATCATGAATCGAATCATGAATCATGAATCAAGAATCATGAATCGAATCCTGAATCATGAATTGAATCATGAATCATGAATTATGAATTGAATCATGAATCATGAATCATGAATCATGAATCATGAATTGAATCATGAATCATGAATCATGAATCATGAATCATGAATTGAATCATGAATCATGAATCATGAATCGAATCATGAATCATGAATCAAGAATCATGAATCGAATCATGAATTGAATCATGAATAATGAATTGAATCATGAATCATGAATCATGAATTGAATCATGAATCTTGAATCATGAATCATGAATTGAATCATGAATCATGAATTGAATCATGAATCATGAATTATGAATCATGAATTGAATCATGTATCATGAATTGAATCATGAATCTTGAATCATGAATAATGAATTGAATCATGAATCATGAATTATGAATTATGAATTGAATCATGAATCATGAATTGAATCATGATTCATGAATTATGAATTGAATCATGAATCATGAATCATGACATGAATCATGAATCATGAATCATAAATCGAATCATGAATCATGAATTGAATCATGAATCATGAATTGAATCATGAATCATGAATTGAATCATGAATCATGAATTATGAATCATGAATTGAATCATGAATCATGAATCATGAATTGAATCATGAATTGAATCATGAATCACGAATCATGAATTGAATCATGAATCATGAATTGAATCATGAATCATAAATTGAATCATGAATCATGAATCATGAATTGAATCATGAATCATGAATCATGAATCGAATCATGAATCATGAATCAAGAATCATGAATCGAATCATGAATCATGAATTGAATCATGAATAATGAATTGAATCATGAATCATGAATTGAATTATGAATCATGAATCATTAATCGAATCATGAATCATGAATCATGAATTGAATCATGAAACATGAATCATGAATTGAATCATGAATCATGAATCATGAATTGAATCATGAATCATAAATCATGAATCATGACATGAATCATAAGTCATGAATCATAAATTGAATCATGAATCATGAATTGAATCAGGATTCGAATCATGAATTGAATCAGGATTTGAATCATGAATTGAATCATGAATCATGAATTGAATCATGAATCATGAATCTTGAATCATGAATCATGAATTGAATCAGGAATCATGAATTATGAATCATGAATTGAATCATGAATCATAATTTGAATCATGAATTGATTAATGAATCATGAATCATGAATCGAATCATGAATCATGAATTGAATCATGAATCATGAATTGAATCATGAATCATGAATCATGAATCATGAATTGAATCATGAATCATGAATCATGAATCATGAATCATGAATCATAAATCGAATCATGAATCATGAATTGAATCAGGATTCAAATCATGAATTGAATCATGTATCATGAATTGAATCATGAATCTTGAATCATGAATAATGAATTGAATCATGAATCATGAATTACGAATCATGAATTGAATCATGTATCATGAATTGAATCATGAATCTTGAATCATGAATCATGAATTGAATCATGAATCATGAATTATGAATTATGAATTGAATCATGAATCATGAATTGAATCATGAATCATGAATCATGAATTGAATCATGAATCATGAATCATGACATGAATCATGAATCATGAATCATAAATCGAATCATGAATCATGAATTGAATCAGGATTCGAATCATGAATTGAATCATGAATCATGAATTGAATCATGAATCATGAATTGAATCATGAATCATGAATTATGAATCATGAATTGAATCATGAATCATGAATCATGAATTGAATCATGAATTGAATCATGAATCATGAATTGAATCATGAATCATGAATTGAATCATGAATCGAATCATGAATCATGAATTGAATCATGAATTTTGAATCAGGAATTATATCATGTATTGAATCATGAATCACGAATCATGAATTGAATCATGAATCATGAATTGAATCATGAATCATGAATTGAATCATGAATCATGAATTGAATCATGAATCATAAATTGAATCATGAATCATGAATCATGAATTGAATCATGAATCGAATCATAAATTATGAATCATGAATTGAATCATGAATCATGAATCGAATCATGAATCTTGAATCATGATTTGAATCATGAATCATTAATCATGAATCATGAATTGAATCATGAATCATGAATCATGAATTGAATCATGAATTGAATCATGAATCACGAATCATGAATTGAATCATGAATCATGAATTGAATCATGAATCATAAATTGAATCATGAATCATGAATCATGAATTGAATCATGAATCATGAATTGAATCATGAATCACGAATCATGAATTGAATCATGAATCATGAATTGAATCATGAATCATAAATTGAATCATGAATCATGAATCATGAATTGAATCATGAATCATGAATTGAATCATGAATCATGAATCGAATCATGAATTTTGAATCATGAATTGAATCATGAATCATGAATCATGAATCATGAATTGATTTATGAATCATGAATCATGAATCGAATCATGAATCTTGAATCATGAATTGAATCATGAATCATGAATCATGATTTATGAATTGAATCATGAATCATGAATCATGAATTATGAATTGAATCATGAATCATGATTTATGAATCATGATTTGAATCATGAATCATGAATCATGAATCATGAATCATGAATCATGAATTGAATCATGAATCATGAATCATGAATCATGATTCGCATCATGAATCATGAATCAAGAATCATGAATCAAATCATGAATCATGAATTGAATCATGAATAATGAATTGAATCATTAATCATGAATCATGAATTGAACTATGAATCATGAATCATGAATCGAATCATGAATCATGAATCATGAATCATGAATTGAATCATGAAACATGAATCATGAATTGAATCATGAATCATGAATTGAATCATGAATCATAAATTATGAATCATGACATGAATCATGAATCATGAATCATAAATCGAATCATGAATCATGAATTGAATCAGGATTCGAATCATGAATTGAATCATGAATCATGATTTGAATCATGAATCATAAATCGAATCTTGAATCATGAATTGAATCAGGATTCGAATCATGAATTGAATCATGAATCATGAATTGAATCATGAATCATGAATTGAATCATGAATCATGAATTATGAATCATGAATTGAATCATGAATCATGAATCATGAATCATGAATTGAATCATGAATCATGAATTGAATCATAAATCGAATCATGAATCATGAATTGAATCATGAATCATGAATCAGGAATTCTATCATGAATTGAATCATGAATCACGAATCATGAATTGAATCATGAATCATGAATTGAATCATGAATCATAAATTGAATCATGAATCATGAATCATGAATTGAATCATGAATCGAATCATAAATCATGAATCATGAATTGAATCATGAATCATGAATCGAATCATGAATCTTGAATCATGAATTGAATCATAAATCATTAATCATGAATCATGAATTGAATCATGAATCATGAATCATGAATTGAATCATGAATTGAATCATGAATCACGAATCATGAATTGAATCATGAATCATGAATTGAATCATGAATCATAAATTGAATCATGAATCATGAATCATGAATTGAATCATGAATCATGAATTGAATCATGAATCATGAATCGAATCATGAATTTTGAATCATGAATTGAATCATGAATCATGAATCATGAATCATGAATTGAATTATGAATCATGAATCATGAATCGAATCATGAATCTTGAATCATGAATTGAATCATGAATCATGAATCATGATTTATGAATTGAATCATGAATCATGAATCATGAATTATGAATTGAATCATGAATCATGAATCATGAATCATGAATTGAATCATGAATCATGAATCATGAATCATGAATCATGAATCGAATCATGAATCATGAATCATGAATCATGAATCGAATCATGAATCATGAATCAAGAATCATGAATGGAATCATGAATCATGAATTGAATCATGAATAATGAATTGAATCATTAATCATGAATCATGAATTGAATTATGAATCATGAATCATGAATCGAATCATGAATCATGAATCATGAATCATGAATTGAATCATGAAACATGAATCATGAATTGAATCATGAATCATGAATCATGAATTGAATCATGAATCATAAATCAT
The DNA here is from genome assembly GCA_036250195.1 of Mixophyes australis. Lineage (NCBI taxonomy): Eukaryota > Metazoa > Chordata > Amphibia > Anura > Limnodynastidae > Mixophyes > Mixophyes australis. Next base: position 1,186,570 of record JAVHZZ010000024.1, on the reverse strand, counting down.
GAATCATGACATGAATCATGAATCATGAATCATAAATCGAATCATGAATCATGAATTGAATCAGGATTCGAATCATGAATTGAATCATGAATCATGAATTGAATCATGAATCATGAATCTTGAATCATGAATCATGAATTGAATCAGGAATCATGAATTATGAATCATGAATTGAATCATGAATCATAAATTGAATCATGAATCATGAATCATGAATTGAATCATGAATCGAATCATGAATCATGAATCATGAATTGAATCATGAATCGAATCATGAATCATGAATCATGAATTGAATCATGAATCATGAATCGAATCATGAATCTTGAATCATGAATTGAATCATGAATCATGAATCATGAATTGAATTATGAATCATGAATCATGAATCGAATCATGAATCATGAATCAAGAATCATGAATCGAATCCTGAATCATGAATTGAATCATGAATCATGAATCATGAATTATGAATTGAATCATGAATCATGAATCATGAATCATGAATCATGAATTGAATCATGAATCATGAATCATGAATCATGAATTGAATAATGAATCATGAATCATGAATCGAATCATGAATCATGAATCAAGAATCATGAATCGAATCTTAAATCATGAATTGAATCATGAATCATGAATCATGAATTATGAATTGAATCATGAATCATAAATCATGAATCATGAATCATGAATTGAATCATGAATCATGAATCATGAATCATGAATCATGAATCATGAATTGAATCATGAATCATGAATCATGAATCGAATCATGAATCAAGAATCATGAATCGAATCATGAATCATGAATTGAATCATGAATAATGAATTGAATCATGAATCATGAATCATGAATTGAATTATGAATCATGAATCATGAATCGAATCATGAATCATGAATCATGAATTGAATCATGTAACATGAATCATGAATTGAATCATGAATCATGAATCATGAATTGAATCATGAATCATAAATCATGAATTGAATCATGAATTGAATCATGACATGAATCATGAATCATAAATCGAATCATGAATCTTGAATTGAATCAGGATTCGAATCATGAATTGAATCATGAATCATGAATTGAATCATGAATCATGAATCTTGAATCATAAATCATGAATTGAATCAGAAATCATGAATTATGAATCATGAATTGAATCATGAATCATAATTTGAATCATGAATCATGAATTGATTAATGAATCATGAATCATGAATCGAATCATGAATCATGAATTGAATCATGAATCATGAATTGAATCATGAATCATGAATCATGAATTGAATCATGAATCATGAATCATGAATCATGACATGAATCATGAATCATGAATCATAAATCGAATCATGAATCATGAATTGAATCAGGATTCGAACCATGAATTGAATCATGTATCATGAATTGAATCATGAATCTTGAATCATGAATTATGAATTGAATCATGAATCATGAATCATGAATTGAATCATGAATCATGACATGAATCATGAATCATGAATTGAATCAGGATTCGGATCATGAATTGAATCATGAATCATGAATTGAATCATGAATCATGAATCTTGAATCATGAATCATAATTTGAATCATGAATCATGAATTATGAATCATGAATCATGAATCGAATCATGAATCATGAATTGAATCATGAATCATGAATTGAATCATGAATCATGAATCATGACATGAATCATGAATCATAAATCAAATCATGAATCATGAATTGAATCAGGATTCGAATCATGAATTGAATCATGTATCATGAATTGAATCATGAATCTTGAATCATGAATCATGAATTGAATCATGAATCATGAATCATGAATTGAATCATGAAACATGAATCATGAATTGAATCTTGAATCATGAATCATGAATCATGAATCTTGAATTATCAATCATGAATCATGACATGAATCATGAATCATGAATCGAATCATGAATCATGAATTGAATCAGGATTCAAATCATGAATTGAATCATGAATCATGAATTGAATCAGGAATCATGAATTATGAATCATGAATTGAATCATGAATCATAATTTGAATCATGAATCATGAATTGATTAATGAATCATGAATCATGAATCAAATCATGAATCATGAATTGAATCATGAATCATGAATTGAATCATGAATCATGAATTGAATCATGAATCATGAATCATGAATTGAATCATGAATTGAATCATGAATCACCAATTATGAATTGAATCATGAATCATGAATTGAATCATGAATCATGAATCATGACATGAATCATGAATCATGAATCATAAATCAAATCATGAATCATGAATTGAATCAGGATTCGAATCATGAATTGAATCATGTATCATGAATTGAATCATGAATCTTGAATCATGAATCATGAATTGAATCATGAATCATGAATCATGAATTGAATCATGAAACATGAATCATGAATTGAATCTTGAATCATGAATCATGAATCATGAATCTTGAATCATCAATCATGAATCATGACATGAATCATGAATCATGAATCATAAATCGAATCATGAATCATGAATTGAATCAGGATTCAAATCATGAATTGAATCATGAATAATGAATTGAATCATGAATCATGAATCATGAATCGAATCATGAATCAAGAATCATGAATCATGAATCATGAATTGAATCATGAAACATGAATCATGACTTGAATCATGAATCATGAATCATGAATTGAATCATGAATCATAAATCATGAATCATGACATGAATCATGAATCATGAATCATAAATCGAATCATGAATCATGAATTGAATCAGGATTCGAATCATGAATTGAATCATGAATCATGAATTGAATCATGAATCATGAATCTTGAATCATGAATCATGAATTGAATCAGGAATCATGAATTATGAATCATGAATCGAATCATGGATCATGAATTGAATCATGAATCATGAATTGAATCATGAATCATGAATCATGAATTGAATCATGAATTGAATCATGTATCACGAATCATGAATTGAATCATGAATCATGAATTGAATCATGAATCATAAATTGAATCATGAATCATGAATTGAATCATGAATCGAATCATGAATCATGAATCATGAATTGAATCATGAATCATGAATCGAATCATGAATCTTGAATCATTAATTGAATCATGAATCATGAATCATGAATTGAATTATGAATCATGAATCATGAAGCGAATCATGAATCATGAATCAAGAATCATGAATCGAATCTTGAATCATGAATTGAATCATGAATCATGAATCATGAATTATGAATTGAATCATGAATCATGAATCATGAATCATGAATCATGAATTGAATCATGAATCATGAATCATGAATCATGAATTGAATCATGAATCATGAATCATGAATCGAATCATGAATCATGAATCAAGAATCATGAATCGAATCATGAATCATGAATTGAATCATGAATAATGAATTGAATCATGAATCATGAATCATGAATTGAATTATGAATCATGAATCATGAATCGAATCATGAATCATGAATCACGAATCATGAATTGAATCATGAATCATGAATTGAATCATGAATCATAAATTGAATCATGAATCATGAATCATGAATTGAATCATGAATCGAATCATAAATCATGAATCATGAATTGAATCATGAATCATGAATCGAATCATGAATCTTGAATCATGAATTGAATCATAAATCATTAATCATGAATCATGAATTGAATCATGAATCATGAATCATGAATTGAATCATGAATTGAATCATGAATCACGAATCATGAATTGAATCATGAATCATGAATTGAATCATGAATCATAAATTGAATCATGAATCATGAATCATGAATTGAATCATGAATCATGAATTGAATCATGAATCATGAATCGAATCATGAATTTTGAATCATGAATTGAATCATGAATCATGAATCATGAATCATGAATTGAATTATGAATCATGAATCATGAATCGAATCATGAATCTTGAATCATGAATTGAATCATGAATCATGAATCATGATTTATGAATTGAATCATGAATCATGAATCATGAATTATGAATTGAATCATGAATCATGAATCATGAATCATGAATTGAATCATGAATCATGAATCATGAATCATGAATCATGAATCGAATCATGAATCATGAATCATGAATCATGAATCGAATCATGAATCATGAATCAAGAATCATGAATGGAATCATGAATCATGAATTGAATCATGAATAATGAATTGAATCATTAATCATGAATCATGAATTGAATTATGAATCATGAATCATGAATCGAATCATGAATCATGAATCATGAATCATGAATTGAATCATGAAACATGAATCATGAATTGAATCATGAATCATGAATCATGAATTGAATCATGAATCATAAATCATGAATCATGACATGAATCATGAATCATGAATCATAAATCGAATCATGAATCATGAATTGAATCAGGATTCGAATCATGAATTGAATCATGAATCATGAATTGAATCATGAATCATGAATCTTGAATCATGAATCATGAATTGAATCAGGAATCATGAATTATGAATCATGAATTGAATCATGAATCATAAATTGAATCATGAATCATGAATCATGAATTGAATCATGAATCGAATCATGAATCATGAATCATGAATTGAATCATGAATCGAATCATGAATCATGAATCATGAATTGAATCATGAATCATGAATCGAATCATGAATCTTGAATCATGAATTGAATCATGAATCATGAATCATGAATTGAATTATGAATCATGAATCATGAATCGAATCATGAATCATGAATCAAGAATCATGAATCGAATCCTGAATCATGAATTGAATCATGAATCATGAATCATGAATTATGAATTGAATCATGAATCATGAATCATGAATCATGAATCATGAATTGAATCATGAATCATGAATCATGAATCATGAATTGAATAATGAATCATGAATCATGAATCGAATCATGAATCATGAATCAAGAATCATGAATCGAATCTTAAATCATGAATTGAATCATGAATCATGAATCATGAATTATGAATTGAATCATGAATCATAAATCATGAATCATGAATCATGAATTGAATCATGAATCATGAATCATGAATCATGAATCATGAATCATGAATTGAATCATGAATCATGAATCATGAATCGAATCATGAATCAAGAATCATGAATCGAATCATGAATCATGAATTGAATCATGAATAATGAATTGAATCATGAATCATGAATCATGAATTGAATTATGAATCATGAATCATGAATCGAATCATGAATCATGAATCATGAATTGAATCATGTAACATGAATCATGAATTGAATCATGAATCATGAATCATGAATTGAATCATGAATCATAAATCATGAATTGAATCATGAATTGAATCATGACATGAATCATGAATCATAAATCGAATCATGAATCTTGAATTGAATCAGGATTCGAATCATGAATTGAATCATGAATCATGAATTGAATCATGAATCATGAATCTTGAATCATAAATCATGAATTGAATCAGAAATCATGAATTATGAATCATGAATTGAATCATGAATCATAATTTGAATCATGAATCATGAATTGATTAATGAATCATGAATCATGAATCGAATCATGAATCATGAATTGAATCATGAATCATGAATTGAATCATGAATCATGAATCATGAATTGAATCATGAATCATGAATCATGAATCATGACATGAATCATGAATCATGAATCATAAATCGAATCATGAATCATGAATTGAATCAGGATTCGAACCATGAATTGAATCATGTATCATGAATTGAATCATGAATCTTGAATCATGAATTATGAATTGAATCATGAATCATGAATCATGAATTGAATCATGAATCATGACATGAATCATGAATCATGAATTGAATCAGGATTCGGATCATGAATTGAATCATGAATCATGAATTGAATCATGAATCATGAATCTTGAATCATGAATCATAATTTGAATCATGAATCATGAATTATGAATCATGAATCATGAATCGAATCATGAATCATGAATTGAATCATGAATCATGAATTGAATCATGAATCATGAATCATGACATGAATCATGAATCATAAATCAAATCATGAATCATGAATTGAATCAGGATTCGAATCATGAATTGAATCATGTATCATGAATTGAATCATGAATCTTGAATCATGAATCATGAATTGAATCATGAATCATGAATCATGAATTGAATCATGAAACATGAATCATGAATTGAATCTTGAATCATGAATCATGAATCATGAATCTTGAATTATCAATCATGAATCATGACATGAATCATGAATCATGAATCGAATCATGAATCATGAATTGAATCAGGATTCAAATCATGAATTGAATCATGAATCATGAATTGAATCAGGAATCATGAATTATGAATCATGAATTGAATCATGAATCATAATTTGAATCATGAATCATGAATTGATTAATGAATCATGAATCATGAATCAAATCATGAATCATGAATTGAATCATGAATCATGAATTGAATCATGAATCATGAATTGAATCATGAATCATGAATCATGAATTGAATCATGAATTGAATCATGAATCACCAATTATGAATTGAATCATGAATCATGAATTGAATCATGAATCATGAATCATGACATGAATCATGAATCATGAATCATAAATCAAATCATGAATCATGAATTGAATCAGGATTCGAATCATGAATTGAATCATGTATCATGAATTGAATCATGAATCTTGAATCATGAATCATGAATTGAATCATGAATCATGAATCATGAATTGAATCATGAAACATGAATCATGAATTGAATCTTGAATCATGAATCATGAATCATGAATCTTGAATCATCAATCATGAATCATGACATGAATCATGAATCATGAATCATAAATCGAATCATGAATCATGAATTGAATCAGGATTCAAATCATGAATTGAATCATGAATAATGAATTGAATCATGAATCATGAATCATGAATCGAATCATGAATCAAGAATCATGAATCATGAATCATGAATTGAATCATGAAACATGAATCATGACTTGAATCATGAATCATGAATCATGAATTGAATCATGAATCATAAATCATGAATCATGACATGAATCATGAATCATGAATCATAAATCGAATCATGAATCATGAATTGAATCAGGATTCGAATCATGAATTGAATCATGAATCATGAATTGAATCATGAATCATGAATCTTGAATCATGAATCATGAATTGAATCAGGAATCATGAATTATGAATCATGAATCGAATCATGGATCATGAATTGAATCATGAATCATGAATTGAATCATGAATCATGAATCATGAATTGAATCATGAATTGAATCATGTATCACGAATCATGAATTGAATCATGAATCATGAATTGAATCATGAATCATAAATTGAATCATGAATCATGAATTGAATCATGAATCGAATCATGAATCATGAATCATGAATTGAATCATGAATCATGAATCGAATCATGAATCTTGAATCATTAATTGAATCATGAATCATGAATCATGAATTGAATTATGAATCATGAATCATGAAGCGAATCATGAATCATGAATCAAGAATCATGAATCGAATCTTGAATCATGAATTGAATCATGAATCATGAATCATGAATTATGAATTGAATCATGAATCATGAATCATGAATCATGAATCATGAATTGAATCATGAATCATGAATCATGAATCATGAATTGAATCATGAATCATGAATCATGAATCGAATCATGAATCATGAATCAAGAATCATGAATCGAATCATGAATCATGAATTGAATCATGAATAATGAATTGAATCATGAATCATGAATCATGAATTGAATTATGAATCATGAATCATGAATCGAATCATGAATCATGAATCATGAATCATGAATTGAATCATGAAACATGAATCATGAATTGAATCATGAATCATGAATCATGAATTGAATCATGAATCATGAATCATGAATTGAATCATGAATTGAATCATGACATGAATCATGAATCATAAATCGAATCATGAATCTTGAATTGAATCAGGATTCGAATCATGAATTGAATCATGAATCATGAATCTTGAATCATAAATCATGAATTGAATCAGAAATCATGAATTATGAATCATGAATTGAATCATGAATCATAATTTGAATCATGAATCATGAATTGATTAATGAATCATGAATCATGAATCGAATCATGAATCATGAATTGAATCATGAATCATGAATTGAATCATGAATCATGAATCATGAATTGAATCATGAATCATGAATCATGAATCATGAATTGAATCAGGATTCGAACCATGAATTGAATCATGTATCATGAATTGAATCATGAATCTTGAATCATGAATCATGAATTGAATCAGGATTAGAATCATGAATTGAATCATGAATCATGAATTGAATCATGAATCATGAATCATGAATCATGAATCATAATTTGAATCATGAATCATGAATTATGAATCATGAATCATGAATCGAATCATGAATCATGAATTGAATCATGAATCATGAATTGAATCATGAATCATGAATCATGAATTGAATCATGAATCATGAATCATGACATGAATCATGAATCATGAATCATAAATCAAATCATGAATTATGAATTGAATCAGGATTCGAATCATGAATTGAATCATGTATCATGAATTGAATCATGAATCTTGAATCATGAACCATGAATTGAATCATGAATCATGAATCATGAATTGAATCATGAAACATGAATCATGAATTGAATCTTGAATCATGAATCATGAATCATGAATCTTGAATCATCAATCATGAATCATGACATGAATCATGAATCATGAATCATAAATCGAATCATGAATCATGAATTGAATCAGGATTCAAATCATGAATTGAATCATGAATCATGAATTGAATCATGAATCATGAATCTTGAATCATCAATCATGAATTGAATCAGGAATCATGAATTATGAATCATGAATTGAATCATGAATCATAATTTGAATCATGAATCATGAATTGATTAATGAATCATGAATCATGAATCGAATCATGAATCATAATTTGAATCATGAATCATGAATTGAATCATGAATCATGAATCATGAATTGAATCATGAATTGAATCATGAATCACCAATTATGAATTGAATCATGAATCATGAATTGAATCATGAATCATAAATTGAATCATGAATCATGAATCGAATCATGAATCTTGAATCATGAATTGAATCATGAATCATGAATCATGAATCGAATCCTGAATCATGAATCATGAATCGAATCATGAATCATGAATCAAGAATCATGAATCGAATCCTGAATCATGAATTGAATCATGAATCATGAATTATGAATTATGAATTGAATCATGAATCATGAATCATGAATCATGAATCATGAATTGAATCATGAATCATGAATCATGAATCATGAATCATGAATTGAATCATGAATCATGAATCATGAATCGAATCATGAATCATGAATCAAGAATCATGAATCGAATCATGAATCATGAATAGAATCATGAATAATGAATTGAATCATGAATCATGTATCATGAATTGAATCATGAATCTTGAATCATGAGTAATGAATTGAATCATGAATCATGAATTATGAATCATGAATTGAATCATGTATCATGAATTGAATCATGAATCTTGAATCATGAGTAATGAATTGAATCATGAATCATGAATTATGAATTATGAATTGAATCATGAATCATGAATTGAATCATGATTCATGAATCATGAATTGAATCATGAATCATGAATCATGAATCATGACATGAATCATGAATCATGAATCATAAATCGAATCATGAATCATGAATTGAATCAGGATTCGAATCATGAATTGAATCATGAATCATGAATTGAATCATGAATCATGAATTGAATCATGAATTATGAATCATGAATCATGAATCATGAATTGAATCATGAATTGAATCATGAATCACGAATCATGAATTGAATCATGAATCATGAATTGAATCATGAATCATAAATTGAATCATGAATCATGAATTGAATCATGAATCATGAATCATGAATCGAATCATAAATCATGAATCAAGAATCATGAATCGAATCATGAATCATGAATTGAATCATGAATAATGAATTGAATCATGAATCATGAATCATGAATTGAATTATGAATCATGAATCATTAATCGAATCATGAATCATGAATCATGAATCATGAATTGAATCATGAAACATGAATCATGAATTGAATCATGAATCATGAATCATGAATTGAATCATGAATCATAAATCATGAATCATGACATGAATCATAAGTCATGAATCATAAATTGAATCATGAATCATGAATTGAATCAGGATTCGAATCATGAATTGAATCAGGATTCGAATCATGAATTGAATCATGAATCATGAATTGAATCATGAATCATGAATCTTGAATCATGAATCATGAATTGAATCAGGAATCATGAATTATGAATCATGAATTGAATCATGAATCATAATTTGAATCATGAATTGATTAATGAATCATGAATCATGAATCGATTCATGAATCATGAATTGAATCATGAATCATGAATTGAATCATGAATCATGAATCATGAATCATGAATTGAATCATGAATCATGAATCATGAATTGAATCATGAATCATAAATCATGAATCATGACATGAATCATGAATCATGAATCATAAATCGAATCATGAATCATGAATTGAATCAGGATTCGAATCATGAATTGAATCATGAATCATAAATCGAATCATGAATCATGAATTGAATCAGGATTCGAATCATGAATTGAATCATGAATCATGAATTGAATCATGAATCATGAATTGAATCATGAATCATGAATTATGAATCATGAATTGAATCATGAATCATGAATCATGAATTGAATCATGAATCATGAATTGAATCATGAATCGAATCATGAATCATGAATTGAATCATGAATCATGAAGCAGGAATTCTATCATGAATTGAATCATGAATCACGAATCATGAATTGAATCATGAATCATGAATTGAATCATGAATCATAAATTGAATCATGAATCATGAATCATGAATCATGAATCGAATCATGAATCTTGAATCATGAATTGAATCATGAATCATGAATCATGATTTATGAATTGAATCATGAATCATGAATTATGAATTATGAATTGAATCATGAATCATGAATCATGAATCATGAATTGAATCATGAATCATGAATCATGAATCATGAATCATGAATCATGAATCATGAATCATGAATTGAATCATGAATCATGAATCATGAATCGAATCATGAATCATGAATCAAGAATCATGAATCGAATCATGAATCATGAATTGAATCATGAATAATGAATTGAATCATGAATCATGAATCATGAATCGAATCATGAATCATGAATCAAGAATCATGAATCATGAATCATGAATCATGAATTGAATCATGAAACATGAATCATGAATTGAATCATGAATCATGAATCATGAATTGAATCATGAATCATAAATCATGAATCATGACATGAATCATGAATCATGAATCATAAATCGAATCATGAATCATGAATTGAATCAGGATTCGAATCATGAATTGAATCATGAATCATGAATTGAATCATGAATCATGAATCTTGAATCATGAATCATGAATTGAATCAGGAATCATGAATTATGAATCATGAATTGAATCATGAATCATAATTTGAATCATGAATCATGAATTGATTAATGAATCATGAATCATGAATCGAATCATGGATCATGAATTGAATCATGAATCATGAATTGAATCATGAATCATGAATCATGAATTGAATCATGAATTGAATCATGTATCACGAATCATGAATTGAATCATGAATTGAATCATGAATCATAAATTTAATCATGAATCATGAATCATGAATTGAATCATGAATCGAATCATGAATCATGAATCATGAATTGAATCATGAATCATGAATCGAATCATGAATCTTGAATCATTAATTGAATCATGAATCATGAATCATGAATTGAATTATGAATCATGAATCATGAAGCGAATCATGAATCATGAATCAAGAATCATGAATCGAATCTTGAATCATGAATTGAATCATGAATCATGAATCATGAATTATGAATTGAATCATGAATCATGAATCATGAATCATGAATCATGAATTGAATCATGAATCATGAATCATGAATCATGAATCATGAATTGAATCATGAATCATGAATCATGAATCGAATCATGAATCATGAATCAAGAATCATGAATCGAATCATGAATCATGAATTGAATCATGAATAATGAATTGAATCATGAATCATGAATCATGAATTGAATTATGAATCATGAATCATGAATCAAATCATGAATCATGAATCATGAATCATGAATTGAATCATGAAACATGAATCATGACATGAATCATGAATCATGAATCATAAATCAAATCATGAATCATGAATTGAATCAGGATTCAAATCATGAATTGAATCATGTATCATGAATTGAATCATGAATCTTGAATCATGAATCATGAATTGAATCATGAATCATGAATCATGAATTGAATCATGAAACATGAATCATGAATTGAATCTTGAATCATGAATCATGAATCATGAATCTTGAATCATCAATCATGAATCATGACATGAATCATGAATCATGAATCATAAATCGAATCATGAATCATGAATTGAATCAGGATTCAAATCATGAATTGAATCATGAATCATGAATTGAATCATGAATCATGAATCTTGAATCATCAATCATGAATTGAATCAGGAATCATGAATTATGAATCATGAATTGAATCATGAATCATAATTTGAATCATAAATCATGAATTGATTAATGAATCATGAATCATGAATCGAATCATGAATCATGAATTGAATCATGAATCATGAATTGAATCATGAATCATGAATCATGAATTGAATCATGAATTGAATCATGAATCACCAATTATGAATTGAATCATGAATCATGAATTGAATCATGAATCATAAATTGAATCATGAATCATGAATCATGAATTGAATCATGAATCGAATCATGAATCATGAATCATGAATTGAATCATGAATCATGAATCGAATCATGAATCTTGAATCATGAATTGAATCATGAATCATGAATCATGAATTGAATTATGAATCATGAATCATGAATCGAATCATGAATCATGAATCAAGAATCATGAATCGAATCCTGAATCATGAATTGAATCATGAATCATGAATCATGAATTATGAATTGAATCATGAATCATGAATCATGAATCATGAATCATGAATTGAATCATGAATCATGAATCATGAATCATGAATTGAATCATGAATCATGAATCATGAATCGAATCATGAATCATGAATCAAGAATCATGAATCGAATCCTGAATCATGAATTGAATCATGAATCATGAATCATGAATTATGAATTGAATCATGAATCATGAATCATGAATCATGAATCATGAATTGAATCATGAATCTTGAATCATGAATCATGAATTGAATCATGAATCATGAATTATGAATCATGAATTGAATCATGTATCATGAATTGAATCATGAATCTTGAATCATGAATAATGAATTGAATCATGAATCATGAATTATGAATTATGAATTGAATCATGAATCATGAATTGAATCATGAATTGAATCATGAATCATGAATCATGACATTAATCATGAATCATGAATCATAAATCGAATCATGAATCATGAATTGAATCAGGATTCGAATCATGAATTGAATCATGAATCATGAATTGAATCATGAATCATGAATTGAATCATAATTCATGAATTATGAATCATGAATTGAATCATGAATCATGAATCATGAATTGAATCATGAATTGAATCATGAATCACGAATCATGAATTGAATCATGAATCATGAATTGAATCATGAATCATAAATTGAATCATGAATCATGAATCATGAATTGAATCATGAATCATAAATTGAATCATGAATCATGAATCATGAATCATGAATCATAATTTGAATCATGAACCATGAATTATGAATCATGAATCATGAATCGAATCATGAATCATGAATTGAATCATGAATCATGAATTGAATCATGAATCATGAATCATGAATTGAATCATGAATCATGAATCATGACATGAATCATGAATCATGAATCATAAATCAAATCATGAATCATGAATTGAATCAGGATTCGAATCATGAATTGAATCATGTATCATGAATTGAATCATGAATCTTGAATCATGAATCATGAATTGAATCATGAATCATGAATCATGAATTGAATCATGAAACATGAATCATGAATTGAATCTTGAATCATGAATCATGAATCATGAATCTTGAATCATCAATCATGAATCATGACATGAATCATGAATCATGAATCATAAATCGAATCATGAATCATGAATTGAATCAGGATTCAAATCATGAATTGAATCATGAATCATGAATTGAATCATGAATCATGAATCTTGAATCATCAATCATGAATTGAATCAGGAATCATGAATTATGAATCATGAATTGAATCATGAATCATAATTTGAATCATGAATCATGAATTGATTAATGAATCATGAATCATGAATCGAATCATGAATCATAATTTGAATCATGAATCATGAATTGAATCATGAATCATGAATCATGAATTGAATCATGAATTGAATCATGAATCACCAATTATGAATTGAATCATGAATCATGAATTGAATCATGAATCATAAATTGAATCATGAATCATGAATCGAATCATGAATCTTGAATCATGAATTGAATCATGAATCATGAATCATGAATCGAATCCTGAATCATGAATCATGAATCGAATCATGAATCATGAATCAAGAATCATGAATCGAATCCTGAATCATGAATTGAATCATGAATCATGAATTATGAATTATGAATTGAATCATGAATCATGAATCATGAATCATGAATCATGAATTGAATCATGAATCATGAATCATGAATCATGAATCATGAATTGAATCATGAATCATGAATCATGAATCGAATCATGAATCATGAATCAAGAATCATGAATCGAATCATGAATCATGAATAGAATCATGAATAATGAATTGAATCATGAATCATGTATCATGAATTGAATCATGAATCTTGAATCATGAGTAATGAATTGAATCATGAATCATGAATTATGAATCATGAATTGAATCATGTATCATGAATTGAATCATGAATCTTGAATCATGAGTAATGAATTGAATCATGAATCATGAATTATGAATCATGAATTGAATCATGTATCATGAATTGAATCATGAATCTTGAATCATGAGTAATGAATTGAATCATGAATCATGAATTATGAATTATGAATTGAATCATGAATCATGAATTGAATCATGATTCATGAATCATGAATTGAATCATGAATCATGAATCATGAATCATGACATGAATCATGAATCATGAATCATAAATCGAATCATGAATCATGAATTGAATCAGGATTCGAATCATGAATTGAATCATGAATCATGAATTGAATCATGAATCATGAATTGAATCATGAATTATGAATCATGAATTGAATCATGAATCATGAATCATGAATTGAATCATGAATTGAATCATGAATCACGAATCATGAATTGAATCATGAATCATGAATTGAATCATGAATCATAAATTGAATCATGAATCATGAATTGAATCATGAATCATGAATCATGAATCGAATCATAAATCATGAATCAAGAATCATGAATCGAATCATGAATCATGAATTGAATCATGAATAATGAATTGAATCATGAATCATGAATCATGAATTGAATTATGAATCATGAATCATTAATCGAATCATGAATCATGAATCATGAATCATGAATTGAATCATGAAACATGAATCATGAATTGAATCATGAATCATGAATCATGAATTGAATCATGAATCATAAATCATGAATCATGACATGAATCATAAGTCATGAATCATAAATTGAATCATGAATCATGAATTGAATCAGGATTCGAATCATGAATTGAATCAGGATTCGAATCATGAATTGAATCATGAATCATGAATTGAATCATGAATCATGAATCTTGAATCATGAATCATGAATTGAATCAGGAATCATGAATTATGAATCATGAATTGAATCATGAATCATAATTTGAATCATGAATTGATTAATGAATCATGAATCATGAATCGAATCATGAATCATGAATTGAATCATGAATCATGAATTGAATCATGAATCATGAATCATGAATCATGAATTGAATCATGAATCATGAATCATGAATTGAATCATGAATCATAAATCATGAATCATGACATGAATCATGAATCATGAATCATAAATCGAATCATGAATCATGAATTGAATCAGGATTCGAATCATGAATTGAATCATGAATCATAAATCGAATCATGAATCATGAATTGAATCAGGATTCGAATCATGAATTGAATCATGAATCATGAATTGAATCATGAATCATGAATTGAATCATGAATCATGAATTATGAATCATGAATTGAATCATGAATCATGAATCATGAATTGAATCATGAATCATGAATTGAATCATGAATCGAATCATGAATCATGAATTGAATCATGAATCATGAATCAGGAATTCTATCATGAATTGAATCATGAATCACGAATCATGAATTGAATCATGAATCATGAATTGAATCATGAATCATAAATTGAATCATGAATCATGAATCATGAATCATGAATCGAATCATGAATCTTGAATCATGAATTGAATCATGAATCATGAATCATGATTTATGAATTGAATCATGAATCATGAATTATGAATTATGAATTGAATCATGAATCATGAATCATGAATCATGAATTGAATCATGAATCATGAATCATGAATCATGAATCATGAATCATGAATCATGAATCATGAATTGAATCATGAATCATGAATCATGAATCGAATCATGAATCATGAATCAAGAATCATGAATCGAATCATGAATCATGAATTGAATCATGAATAATGAATTGAATCATGAATCATGAATCATGAATCGAATCATGAATCATGAATCAAGAATCATGAATCATGAATCATGAATCATGAATTGAATCATGAAACATGAATCATGAATTGAATCATGAATCATGAATCATGAATTGAATCATGAATCATAAATCATGAATCATGACATGAATCATGAATCATGAATCATAAATCGAATCATGAATCATGAATTGAATCAGGATTCGAATCATGAATTGAATCATGAATCATGAATTGAATCATGAATCATGAATCTTGAATCATGAATCATGAATTGAATCAGGAATCATGAATTATGAATCATGAATTGAATCATGAATCATAATTTGAATCATGAATCATGAATTGATTAATGAATCATGAATCATGAATCGAATCATGGATCATGAATTGAATCATGAATCATGAATTGAATCATGAATCATGAATCATGAATTGAATCATGAATTGAATCATGTATCACGAATCATGAATTGAATCATGAATTGAATCATGAATCATAAATTTAATCATGAATCATGAATCATGAATTGAATCATGAATCGAATCATGAATCATGAATCATGAATTGAATCATGAATCATGAATCGAATCATGAATCTTGAATCATTAATTGAATCATGAATCATGAATCATGAATTGAATTATGAATCATGAATCATGAAGCGAATCATGAATCATGAATCAAGAATCATGAATCGAATCTTGAATCATGAATTGAATCATGAATCATGAATCATGAATTATGAATTGAATCATGAATCATGAATCATGAATCATGAATCATGAATTGAATCATGAATCATGAATCATGAATCATGAATCATGAATTGAATCATGAATCATGAATCATGAATCGAATCATGAATCATGAATCAAGAATCATGAATCGAATCATGAATCATGAATTGAATCATGAATAATGAATTGAATCATGAATCATGAATCATGAATTGAATTATGAATCATAAATCATGAATCAAATCATGAATCATGAATCATGAATCATGAATTGAATCATGAAACATGAATCATGACATGAATCATGAATCATGAATCATAAATCAAATCATGAATCATGAATTGAATCATGTATCATGAATTGAATCATGAATCTTGAATCATGAATCATGAATTGAATCATGAATCATGAATCATGAATTGAATCATGAAACATGAATCATGAATTGAATCTTGAATCATGAATCATGAATCATGAATCTTGAATCATCAATCATGAATCATGACATGAATCATGAATCATGAATCATAAATCGAATCATGAATCATGAATTGAATCAGGATTCAAATCATGAATTGAATCATGAATCATGAATTGAATCATGAATCATGAATCTTGAATCATCAATCATGAATTGAATCAGGAATCATGAATTATGAATCATGAATTGAATCATGAATCATAATTTGAATCATAAATCATGAATTGATTAATGAATCATGAATCATGAATCGAATCATGAATCATGAATTGAATCATGAATCATGAATTGAATCATGAATCATGAATCATGAATTGAATCATGAATTGAATCATGAATCACCAATTATGAATTGAATCATGAATCATGAATTGAATCATGAATCATAAATTGAATCATGAATCATGAATTAAATCATGAATCGAATCATGAATCATGAATCATGAATTGAATCATGAATCATGAATCGAATCATGAATCTTGAATCATGAATTGAATCATGAATCATGAATCATGAATTGAATTATGAATCATGAATCATGAATCGAATCATGAATCATGAATCAAGAATCATGAATCAGATCCTGAATCATGAATTGAATCATGAATCATGAATCATGAATTATGAATTGAATCATGAATCATGAATCATGAATCATGAATCATGAATTGAATCATGAATCATGAATCATGAATCATGAATCATGAATTGAATCATGAATCATGAATCATGAATCGAATCATGAATCATGAATCAAGAATCATGAATCGAATCCTGAATCATGAATTGAATCATGAATCATGAATCATGAATTATGAATTGAATCATGAATCATGAATCATGAATCATGAATCATGAATTGAATCATGAATCTTGAATCATGAATCATGAATTGAATCATGAATCATGAATTATGAATCATGAATTGAATCATGTATCATGAATTGAATCATGAATCTTGAATCATGAATAATGAATTGAATCATGAATCATGAATTATGAATTATGAATTGAATCATGAATCATGAATTGAATCATGAATTGAATCATGAATCATGAATCATGACATTAATCATGAATCATGAATCATAAATCGAATCATGAATCATGAATTGAATCAGGATTCGAATCATGAATTGAATCATGAATCATGAATTGAATCATGAATCATGAATTGAATCATGAATCATGAATTATGAATCATGAATTGAATCATGAATCATGAATCATGAATTGAATCATGAATTGAATCATGAATCACGAATCATGAATTGAATCATGAATCATGAATTGAATCATGAATCATAAATTGAATCATGAATCATGAATCATGAATTGAATCATGAATCATAAATTGAATCATAAATCATGAATCATGAATTGAATCATGAATCATGAATCATGAATCGAATCATGAATCATGAATCAAGAATCATGAATCGAATCATGAATCATGAATTGAATCATGAATAATGAATTGAATCATGAATCATGAATCATGAATTGAATTATGAATCATGAATCATTAATCGAATCATGAATCATGAATCATGAATCATGAATTGAATCATGAAACATGAATCATGAATTGAATCATGAATCATGAATCATGAATTGAATCATGAATCATAAATCATGAATCATGACATGAATCATAAGTCATGAATCATAAATTGAATCATGAATCATGAATTGAATCAGGATTCGAATCATGAATTGAATCAGGATTCGAATCATGAATTGAATCATGAATCATGAATTGAATCATGAATCATGAATCTTGAATCATGAATCATGAATTGAATCAGGAATCATGAATTATGAATCATGAATTGAATCATGAATCATAATTTGAATCATGAATTGATTAATGAATCATGAATCATGAATCGAATCATGAATCATGAATTGAATCATGAATCATGAATTGAATCATGAATCATGAATCATGAAATGAATCATGAATCATGAATCATGAATCATGAATCATGAATCATAAATCAAATCATGAATCATGAATTGAATCAGGATTCAAATCATGAATTGAATCATGTATCATGAATTGAATCATGAATCTTGAATCATGAATCATGAATTGAATCATGAATCATGAATTACGAATCATGAATTGAATCATGTATCATGAATTGAATCATGAATCTTGAATCATGAATCATGAATTGAATCATGAATCATGAATTATGAATTATGAATTGAATCATGAATCATGAATTGAATCATGAATCATGAATCATGAATTGAATCATGAATCATGAATCATAAATCGAATCATGAATCATGAATCATAAATCGAATCATGAATCATGAATTGAATCAGGATTCGAATCATGAATTGAATCATGAATCATGAATTGAATCATGAATCATGAATTGAATCATGAATCATGAATTATGAATCATGAATTGAATCATGAATCATGAATCATGAATTGAATCATGAATTGAATCATGAATCATGAATCATGAATTGAATCATGAATCATGAATTGAATCATGAATCGAATCATGAATCATGAATTGAATCATGAATCATGAATCAGGAATTATATCATGAATTGAATCATGAATCACGAATCATGAATTGAATCATGAATCATGAATTGAATCATGAATCATGAATTGAATCATGAATCATGAATTGAATCATGAATCATAAATTGAATCATGAATCATGAATCATGAATTGAATCATGAATCGAATCATAAATTATGAATCATGAATTGAATCATGAATCATGAATCGAATCATGAATCTTGAATTATGAATTGAATCATGAATCATTAATCATGAATCATGAATTGAATCATGAATCATGAATTGAATCATGAATTGAATCATGAATCACGAATCATGAATTGAATCATGAATCATGAATTGAATCATGAATCATAAATTGAATCATGAATCATGAATCATGAATTGAATCATGAATCATGAATTGAATCATGAATCATGAATCGAATCATGAATTTTGAATCATGAATTGAATCATGAATCATGAATCATGAATCATGAATTGAATTATGAATCATGAATCATGAATCGAATCATGAATCTTGAATCATGAATTGAATAATGAATCATGAATCATGATTTATGAATTGAATCATGAATCATGAATCATGAATTATGAATTGAATCATGAATCATGAATCATGAATTGAATCATGAATCATGAATCATGAATCATGAATTGAATCATGAATCATGAATCATGAATCATGATTCGCATCATGAATCATGAATCAAGAATCATGAATCAAATCATGAATCATGAATTGAATCATGAATAATGAATTGAATCATTAATCATGAATTGAATTATGAATCATGAATCATGAATCGAATCATGAATCATGAATCATGAATCATGAATTGAATCATGAAACATGAATCATGAATTGAATCATGAATCATGAATTGAATCATGAATCATAAATCATGAATCATGACATGAATCATGAATCATGAATCATAAATCGAATCATGAATCATGAATTGAATCAGGATTCGAATCATGAATTGAATCATGAATCATGAATTGAATCATGAATCATAAATCGAATCATGAATCATGAATTGAATCAGGATTCGAATCATGAATTGAATCATGAATCATGAATTGAATCATGAATCATGAATTGAATCATGAATCATGAATTATGAATCATGAATTATGAATTGAATCATGAATCATGAATCATGAATTGAATCATGAATCATGAATCATGAATCATGAATTGAATCATGAATCATGAATCAAGAATCATGAATCAAATCATGAATCATGAATTGAATCATGAATAATGAATTGAATCATTAATCATGAATCATGAATTGAATTATGAATCATGAATCATGAATCGAATCATGAATCATGAATCATGAATCATGAATTGAATCATGAAACATGAATCATGAATTGAATCATGAATCATGAATTGAATCATGAATCATAAATCATGAATCATGACATGAATCATGAATCATGAATCATAAATCGAATCATGAATCATGAATTGAATCAGGATTCGAATCATGAATTGAATCATGAATCATGAATTGAATCATGAATCATAAATCGAATCATGAATCATGAATTGAATCAGGATTCGAATCATGAATTGAATCATGAATCATGAATTGAATCATGAATCATGAATTGAATCATGAATCATGAATTGAATCATGAATCATGAATTATGAATCATGAATTGAATCATGAATCATGAATCATGAATTGAATCATGAATCATGAATTGAATCATGAATCGAATCATGAATCATGAATTGAATCATGAATCGAATCATGAATCATGAATTGAATCATGAATCATGAATCAGGAATTCTATCATGAATTGAATCATGAATCACGAATCATGAATTGAATCATGAATCATGAATTGAATCATGAATCATGAATTGAATCATGAATCATAAATCATGAATCATGACATGAATCATGAATCATGAATCATAAATCGAATCATGAATCATGAATTGAATCAGGATTCGAATCATGAATTGAATCATGAATCATGAATTGAATCATGAATCATAAATCGAATCATGAATCATGAATTGAATCATGAATCATGAATTGAATCATGAATCATGAATTGAATCATGAATCATGAATTGAATCATGAATCATGAATTGAATCATGAATCATGAATTATGAATCATGAATTGAATCATGAATCATGAATCATGAATTGAATCATGAATCATGAATTGAATCATGAATCGAATCATGAATCATGAATTGAATCATGAATCATGAATTGAATCATGAATCGAATCATGAATCATAAATCGAATCATGAATCATGAATTGAATCAGGATTCGAATCATGAATTGAATCATGAATCATGAATTGAATCATGAATCATAAATCGAATCATGAATCATGAATTGAATCAGGATTCGAATCATGAATTGAATCATGAATCATGAATTGAATCATGAATCATGAATTGAATCATGAATCATGAATTATGAATCATGAATTATGAATTGAATCATGAATCATGAATCATGAATTGAATCATGAATCATGAATCATGAATCATGAATTGAATCATGAATCATGAATCATGAATCATGATTCGCATCATGAATCATGAATCAAGAATCATGAATCAAATCATGAATCATGAATTGAATCATGAATAATGAATTGAATCATTAATCATGAATCATGAATTGAATTATGAATCATGAATCATGAATCGAATCATGAATCATGAATCATGAATCATGAATTGAATCATGAAACATGAATCATGAATTGAATCATGAATCATGAATTGAATCATGAATCATAAATCATGAATCATGACATGAATCATGAATCATGAATCATAAATCGAATCATGAATCATGAATTGAATCAGGATTCGAATCATGAATTGAATCAGGATTCGAATCATGAATTGAATCATGAATCATGAATTGAATCATGAATCATAAATCGAATCATGAATCATGAATTGAATCAGGATTCGAATCATGAATTGAATCATGAATCATGAATTGAATCATGAATCATGAATTGAATCATGAATCATGAATTGAATCATGAATCATGAATTATGAATCATGAATTGAATCATGAATCATGAATCATGAATTGAATCATGAATCATGAATTGAATCATGAATCGAATCATGAATCATGAATTGAATCATGAATCGAATCATGAATCATGAATTGAATCATGAATCATGAATCAGGAATTCTATCATGAATTGAATCATGAATCACGAATCATGAATTGAATCATGAATCATGAATTGAATCATGAATCATGAATTGAATCATGAATCATAAATCATGAATCATGACATGAATCATGAATCATGAATCATAAATCGAATCATGAATCATGAATTGAATCAGGATTCGAATCATGAATTGAATCATGAATCATGAATTGAATCATGAATCATAAATCGAATCATGAATCATGAATTGAATCAGGATTCGAATCATGAATTGAATCATGAATCATGAATTGAATCATGAATCATGAATTGAATCATGAATCATGAATTGAATCATGAATCATGAATTATGAATCATGAATTGAATCATGAATCATGAATCATGAATTGAATCATGAATCATGAATTGAATCATGAATCGAATCATGAATCATGAATTGAATCATGAATCGAATCATGAATCATGAATTGAATCATGAATCATGAATCAGGAATTCTATCATGAATTGAATCATGAATCACGAATCATGAATTGAATCATGAATCATGAATTGAATCATGAATCATAAATTGAATCATGAATCATGAATCATGAATTGAATCATGAATCGAATCATAAATTATGAATCATGAATTGAATCATGAATCATGAATTGAATCATGAATCTTGAATCATGAATTGAATCATGAATCATTAATCATGAATCATGAATTGAATCATGAATCATGAATCATGAATTGAATCATGAATTGAATCATGAATCACGAATCATGAATTGAATCATGAATCATGAATTGAATCATGAATCATAAATTGAATCATGAATCATGAATCATGAATTGAATCATGAATCATGAATTGAATCATGAATCATGAATCGAATCATGAATTTTGAATCATGAATTGAATCATGAATCATGAATCATGAATCATGAATTGAATTATGAATCATGAATCATGAATCGAATCATGAATCTTGAATCATGAATTGAATCATGAATCATGAATCATGATTTATGAATTGAATCATGAATCATAAATCATGAATTATGAATTGAATCATGAATCATGAATCATGAATCATGAATTGAATCATGAATCATGAATCATGAATCATGAATTGAATCATGAATCATGAATCATGAATCATGATTCGCATCATGAATCATGAATCAAGAATCATGAATCAAATCATGAATCATGAATTGAATCATGAATAATGAATTGAATCATTAATCATGAATCATGAATTGAATTATGAATCATGAATCATGAATCGAATCATGAATCATGAATCATGAATCATGAATTGAATCATGAAACATGAATCATGAATTGAATCATGAATCATGAATTGAATCATGAATCATAAATCATGAATCATGACATGAATCATGAATCATGAATCATAAATCGAATCATGAATCATGAATTGAATCAGGATTCGAATCATGAATTGAATCATGAATCATGAATTGAATCATGAATCATAAATCGAATCATGAATCATGAATTGAATCAGGATTCGAATCATGAATTGAATCATGAATCATGAATTGAATCATGAATCATGAATTGAATCATGAATCATGAATTATGAATCATGAATTATGAATTGAATCATGAATCATGAATCATGAATCATGAATTGAATCATGAATCATGAATCATGAATCATGAATCATGAATTGAATCATGAATCATGAATCATGAATCATGATTCGCATCATGAATCATGAATCAAGAATCATGAATCAAATCATGAATCATGAATTGAATCATGAATAATGAATTGAATCATTAATCATGAATCATGAATTGAATTATGAATCATGAATCATGAATCGAATCATGAATCATGAATCATGAATCATGAATTGAATCATGAAACATGAATCATGAATTGAATCATGAATCATGAATTGAATCATGAATCATAAATCATGAATCATGACATGAATCATGAATCATGAATCATAAATCGAATCATGAATCATGAATTGAATCAGGATTCGAATCATGAATTGAATCATGAATCATGAATTGAATCATGAATCATAAATCGAATCATGAATCATGAATTGAATCAGGATTCGAATCATGAATTGAATCATGAATCATGAATTGAATCATGAATCATGAATTGAATCATGAATCATGAATTGAATCATGAATCATGAATATTGAATCATGAATCATGAATTATGAATCATGAATTGAATCATGAATCATGAATCATGAATCATGAATTTAATCATGAATCATGAATTGAATCATGAATCGAATCATGAATCATGAATTGAATCATGAATCGAATCTTGAATCATGAATTGAATCATGAATCATGAATCAGGAATTCTATCATGAATTGAATCATGAATCACGAATCATGAATTGAATCATGAATCATGAATCATGAATTGAATCATGAATCATGAATTGAATCATGAATCATGAATCGAATCAAGAATTTTGAATCATGAATTGAATCATGAATCATGAATCATGAATCATGAATTGAATTATGAATCATGAATCATGAATCGAATCATGAATCTTGAATCATGAATTGAATCATGAATCATGAATCATGATTTATGAATTGAATCATGAATCATGAATCATGAATTATGAATTGAATCATGAATCATGAATCATGAATCATGAATTGAATCATGAATCATGAATCATGAATTGAATCATGAATCATGAATTGAATCATGAATCATGAATTATGAATCATGAATTATGAATTGAATCATGAATCATGAATCATGAATTGAATCATGAATCATGAATCATGAATCATGAATCATGAATTGAATCATGAATCATGAATCATGAATCATAAATCGAATCATGAATCATGAATTGAATCAGGATTCGAATCATGAATTGAATCATGAATCATGAATTGAATCATGAATCATAAATCGAATCATGAATCATGAATTGAATCAGGATTCGAATCATGAATTGAATCATGAATCATGAATCATGAATTGAATCATGAATCATGAATTATGAATCATGAATTGAATCATGAATTTATGAATCATGAATCATGAATTGAATCATGAATCATGAATTGAATCATGAATCGAATCATGAATCATGAATTGAATCATGAATCGAATCATGAATCATGAATTGAATCATGAATCATGAATCAGGAATTCTATCATGAATTGAATCATGAATCACGAATCATGAATTGAATCATGAATCGAATCATGAATCATGAATTGAATCATGAATCATGAATCAGGAATTCTATCATGAATTGAATCATGAATCACGAATCATGAATTGAATCATGAATCATGAATCATGAGTTGAATCATGAATCATGAATTGAATCATGAATCATGAGTCGAATCATGAATTTTGAATCATGAATTGAATCATGAATCATGAATCATGAATCATGAATTGAATTATGAATCATGAATCATGAATCGAATCATGAATCTTGAATCATGAATTGAATCATGAATCATGAATCATGATTTATGAATTGAATCATGAATCATGAATCATGAATTATGAATTGAATCATGAATCATGAATCATGAATCATGAATTGAATCATGAATCATGAATCATGAATCATGAATTGAATCATGAATCATGAATCATGAATCGAATCATGAATCATGAATCATGAATCATGAATCGAATCATGAATCATGAATCAAGAATCATGAATCGAATCATGAATCATGAATTGAATCATGAATAATGAATTGAATCATTAATCATGAATCATGAATTGAATTATGAATCATGAATCATGAATCGAATCATGAATCATGAATCATGAATCATGAATTGAATCATGAAACATGAATCATGAATTGAATCATGAATCATGAATCATGAATTGAATCATGAATCATAAATCATGAATCATGACATGAATCATGAATCATGAATCATAAATCGAATCATGAATCATGAATTGAATCAGGATTCGAATCATGAATTGAATCATGAATCATGAATTGAATCATGAATCATAAATCGAATCATGAATCATGAATTGAATCAGGATTCGAATCATGAATTGAATCATGAATCATGAATTGAATCATGAATCATGAATTGAATCATGAATCATGAATTGAATCATGAATCATGAATTATGAATCATGAATTGAATCATGAATCATGAATCATGAATTGAATCATGAATCATGAATTGAATCATGAATCGAATCATGAATCATGAATTGAATCATGAATCGAATCATGAATCATGAATTGAATCATGAATCATGAATCAGGAATTCTATCATGAATTGAATCATGAATCACGAATCATGAATTGAATCATGAATCATGAATTGAATCATGAATCATAAATTGAATCATGAATCATGAATCATGAATTGAATCATGAATCGAATCATAAATTATGAATCATGAATTGAATCATGAATCATGAATTGAATCATGAATCTTGAATCATGAATTGAATCATGAATCATTAATCATGAATCATGAATTGAATCATGAATCATGAATCATGAATTGAATCATGAATTGAATCATGAATCACGAATCATGAATTGAATCATGAATCATGAATTGAATCATGAATCATAAATTGAATCATGAATCATGAATCATGAATTGAATCATGAATCATGAATTGAATCATGAATCATGAATCGAATCATGAATTTTGAATCATGAATTGAATCATGAATCATGAATCATGAATCATGAATTGAATTATGAATCATGAATCATGAATCGAATCATGAATCTTGAATCATGAATTGAATCATGAATCATGAATCATGATTTATGAATTGAATCATGAATCATAAATCATGAATTATGAATTGAATCATGAATCATGAATCATGAATCATGAATTGAATCATGAATCATGAATCATGAATCATGAATTGAATCATGAATCATGAATCATGAATCATGATTCGCATCATGAATCATGAATCAAGAATCATGAATCAAATCATGAATCATGAATTGAATCATGAATAATGAATTGAATCATTAATCATGAATCATGAATTGAATTATGAATCATGAATCATGAATCGAATCATGAATCATGAATCATGAATCATGAATTGAATCATGAAACATGAATCATGAATTGAATCATGAATCATGAATTGAATCATGAATCATAAATCATGAATCATGACATGAATCATGAATCATGAATCATAAATCGAATCATGAATCATGAATTGAATCAGGATTCGAATCATGAATTGAATCATGAATCATGAATTGAATCATGAATCATAAATCGAATCATGAATCATGAATTGAATCAGGATTCGAATCATGAATTGAATCATGAATCATGAATTGAATCATGAATCATGAATTGAATCATGAATCATGAATTATGAATCATGAATTATGAATTGAATCATGAATCATGAATCATGAATCATGAATTGAATCATGAATCATGAATCATGAATCATGAATCATGAATTGAATCATGAATCATGAATCATGAATCATGATTCGCATCATGAATCATGAATCAAGAATCATGAATCAAATCATGAATCATGAATTGAATCATGAATAATGAATTGAATCATTAATCATGAATCATGAATTGAATTATGAATCATGAATCATGAATCGAATCATGAATCATGAATCATGAATCATGAATTGAATCATGAAACATGAATCATGAATTGAATCATGAATCATGAATTGAATCATGAATCATAAATCATGAATCATGACATGAATCATGAATCATGAATCATAAATCGAATCATGAATCATGAATTGAATCAGGATTCGAATCATGAATTGAATCATGAATCATGAATTGAATCATGAATCATAAATCGAATCATGAATCATGAATTGAATCAGGATTCGAATCATGAATTGAATCATGAATCATGAATTGAATCATGAATCATGAATTGAATCATGAATCATGAATTGAATCATGAATCATGAATATTGAATCATGAATCATGAATTATGAATCATGAATTGAATCATGAATCATGAATCATGAATCATGAATTGAATCATGAATCATGAATTGAATCATGAATCGAATCATGAATCATGAATTGAATCATGAATCGAATCTTGAATCATGAATTGAATCATGAATCATGAATCAGGAATTCTATCATGAATTGAATCATGAATCACGAATCATGAATTGAATCATGAATCATGAATCATGAATTGAATCATGAATCATGAATTGAATCATGAATCATGAATCGAATCAAGAATTTTGAATCATGAATTGAATCATGAATCATGAATCATGAATCATGAATTGAATTATGAATCATGAATCATGAATCGAATCATGAATCTTGAATCATGAATTGAATCATGAATCATGAATCATGATTTATGAATTGAATCATGAATCATGAATCATGAATTATGAATTGAATCATGAATCATGAATCATGAATCATGAATTGAATCATGAATCATGAATCATGAATCATGAATTGAATCATGAATCATGAATTGAATCATGAATCATGAATTATGAATCATGAATTATGAATTGAATCATGAATCATGAATCATGAATTGAATCATGAATCATGAATCATGAATCATGAATCATGAATTGAATCATGAATCATGAATCATGAATCATAAATCGAATCATGAATCATGAATTGAATCAGGATTCGAATCATGAATTGAATCATGAATCATGAATTGAATCATGAATCATAAATCGAATCATGAATCATGAATTGAATCAGGATTCGAATCATGAATTGAATCATGAATCATGAATCATGAATTGAATCATGAATCATGAATTATGAATCATGAATTGAATCATGAATTTATGAATCATGAATCATGAATTGAATCATGAATCATGAATTGAATCATGAATCGAATCATGAATCATGAATTGAATCATGAATCGAATCATGAATCATGAATTGAATCATGAATCATGAATCAGGAATTCTATCATGAATTGAATCATGAATCACGAATCATGAATTGAATCATGAATCGAATCATGAATCATGAATTGAATCATGAATCATGAATCAGGAATTCTATCATGAATTGAATCATGAATCACGAATCATGAATTGAATCATGAATCATGAATCATGAGTTGAATCATGAATCATGAATTGAATCATGAATCATGAGTCGAATCATGAATTTTGAATCATGAATTGAATCATGAATCATGAATCATGAATCATGAATTGAATTATGAATCATGAATCATGAATCGAATCATGAATCTTGAATCATGAATTGAATCATGAATCATGAATCATGATTTATGAATTGAATCATGAATCATGAATCATGAATTATGAATTGAATCATGAATCATGAATCATGAATCATGAATTGAATCATGAATCATGAATCATGAATCATGAATTGAATCATGAATCATGAATCATGAATCGAATCATGAATCATGAATCATGAATCATGAATCGAATCATGAATCATGAATCAAGAATCATGAATCGAATCATGAATCATGAATTGAATCATGAATAATGAATTGAATCATTAATCATGAATCATGAATTGAATTATGAATCATGAATCATGAATCGAATCATGAATCATGAATCATGAATCATGAATTGAATCATGAAACATGAATCATGAATTGAATCATGAATCATGAATCATGAATTGAATCATGAATCATAAATCATGAATCATGACATGAATCATGAATCATGAATCATAAATCGAATCATGAATCATGAATTGAATCAGGATTCGAATCATGAATTGAATCATGAATCATGAATTGAATCATGAATCATGAATCTTGAATCATGAATCATGAATTGAATCAGGAATCATGAATTATGAATCATGAATTGAATCATGAATCATAAATTGAATCATGAATCATGAATCATGAATTGAATCATGAATCGAATCATGAATCATGAATCATGAATTGAATCATGAATCATGAATCGAATCATGAATCTTGAATCATGAATTGAATCATGAATCATGAATCATGAATTGAATTATGAATCATGAATCATGAATCGAATCATGAATCATGAATCAAGAATCATGAATTGAATCCTGAATCATGAATTGAATCATGAATCATGAATCATGAATTATGAATTGAATCATGAATCATGAATCATGAATTGAATCATGAATCATGAATCATGAATTATGAATTGAATCATGAATCATGAATCATGAATCATGAATTGAATCATGAATCATGAATCATGAATCATGAATCATGAATTGAATCATGAATCATGAATCATGAATCGAATCATGAATCATGAATCAAGAATCATGAATCGAATCTTAAATCATGAATTGAATCATGAATCATGAATCATGAATTATGAATTGAATCATGAATCATAAATCATGAATCATGAATCATGAATTGAATCATGAATCATGAATCATGAATCATGAATTGAATCATGAATCATGAATCATGAATCGAATCATGAATCATGAATCAAGAATCATGAATCGAATCATGAATCATGAATTGAATCATGATTAATGAATTGAATCATGAATCATGAATCATGAATTGAATTATGAATCATGAATCATAAATCGAATCATGAATCATGAATCATGAATTGAATCATGAAACATGAATCATGAATTGAATCATGAATCATGAATCATGAATTGAATCATGAATCATGAATCATGAATTGAATCATGAATTGAATCATGACATGAATCATGAATCATAAATCGAATCATGAATCTTGAATTGAATCAGGATTCGAATCATGAATTGAATCATGAATCATGAATTGAATCATGAATCATGAATCTTGAATCATAAATCATGAATTGAATCAGAAATCATGAATTATGAATCATGAATTGAATCATGAATCATAATTTGAATCATGAATCATGAAATGATTAATGAATCATGAATCATGAATCGAATCATGAATCATGAATTGAATCATGAATCATGAATTGAATCATGAATCATGAATCATGAATTGAATCATGAATCATGAAACATGAATCATGACATGAATCATGAATCATAAATCGAATCATGAATCATGAATTGAATCAGGATTCGAACCATGAATTGAATCATGTATCATGAATTGAATCATGAATCTTGAATCATGAATTATGAATTGAATCATGAATCATGAATCATGAATTGAATCATGAATCATGACATGAATCATGAATCATGAATTGAATCAGGATTCGAATCATGAATTGAATCATGAATCATGAATTGAATCATGAATCATGAATCTTGAATCATGAATCATAATTTGAATCATGAATCATGAATTATGAATCATGAATCATGAATCGAATCATAAATCATGAATTGAATCATGAATCATGAATTGAATCATGAATCATGAATCATGACATGAATCATGAATCATGAATCATAAATCAAATCATGAATCATGAATTGAATCAGGATTCGAATCATGAATTGAATCATGTATCATGAATTGAATCATGAATCTTGAATCATGAATCATGAATTGAATCATGAATCATGAATCATGAATTGAATCATGAAGCATGAATCATGAATTGAATCTTGAATCATGAATCATGAATCATGAATCTTGAATCATCAATCATGAATCATGACATGAATCATGAATCATGAATCATAAATCGAATCATGAATCATGAATTGAATCAGGATTCAAATCATGAATTGAATCATGAATCATGAATTGAATCATGAATCATGAATCTTGAATCATCAATCATGAATTGAATCAGGAATCATGAATTATGAATCATGAATTGAATCATGAATCATAATTTGAATCATGAATCATGAATTGATTAATGAATCATGAATCATGAATCGAATCATGAATCATGAATTGAATCATGAATCATGAATTGAATCATGAATCATGAATAATGAATTGAATCATGAATTGAATCATGAATCACCAATTATGAATTGAATCATGAATCATGAATTGAATCATGAATCATGAATCATGACATGAATCATGAATCATGAATCATAAATCAAATCATGAATCATGAATTGAATCAGGA
Organism: Mixophyes australis; assembly: GCA_036250195.1. Lineage (NCBI taxonomy): Eukaryota > Metazoa > Chordata > Amphibia > Anura > Limnodynastidae > Mixophyes > Mixophyes australis. The sequence goes on along the minus strand of JAVHZZ010000024.1, from coordinate 1,152,397 downwards.
TTCGAATCATGAATTGAATCATGTATCATGAATTGAATCATGAATCTTGAATCATGAATCATGAATTGAATCATGAATCATGAATCATGAATCATGAATCATGAATTGAATCATGAATCATGAATCATGATTCGCATCATGAATCATGAATCAAGAATCATGAATCAAATCATGAATCATGAATTGAATCATGAATAATGAATTGAATCATTAATCATGAATCATGAATTGAATTATGAATCATGAATCATGAATCGAATCATGAATCATGAATCATGAATCATGAATTGAATCATGAAACATGAATCATGAATTGAATCATGAATCATGAATTGAATCATGAATCATAAATCATGAATCATGACATGAATCATGAATCATGAATCATAAATCGAATCATGAATCATGAATTGAATCAGGATTCGAATCATGAATTGAATCATGAATCATGAATTGAATCATGAATCATAAATCGAATCATGAATCATGAATTGAATCAGGATTCGAATCATGAATTGAATCATGAATCATGAATTAAATCATGAATCATGAATTGAATCATGAATCATGAATTATGAATCATGAATTGAATCATGAATCATGAATCATGAATCATGAATCATGAATTGAATCATGAATCATGAATTGAATCATGAATCGAATCATGAATCATGAATTGAATCATGAATCGAATCATGAATCATGAATTGAATCATGAATCATAATTCAGGAATTCTATCATGAATTGAATCATGAATCACGAATCATGAATTGAATCATGAATCATGAATTGAATCATGAATCATAAATTGAATCATGAATCATGAATCATGAATTGAATCATGAATCGAATCATAAATTATGAATCATGAATTAAATCATGAATCATGAATCGAATCATGAATCTTGAATCATGAATTGAATCATGAATTGAATCATGAATCACGAATCATGAATTGAATCATGAATCATGAATTGAATCATGAATCATAAATTGAATCATGAATCATGAATCATGAATTGAATCATGAATCATGAATTGAATCATGAATCATGAATCGAATCATGAATTTTGAATCATGAATTGAATCATGAATCATGAATCATGAATCATGAATTGAATTATGAATCATGAATCATGAATCGAATCATGAATCATGAATCAAGAATCATGAATCGAATCATGAATCATGAATTGAATCATGAATAATGAATTGAATCATTAATCATGAATCATGAATTGAATTATGAATCATGAATCATGAATCGAATCATGAATCATGAATCATGAATCATGAATTGAATCATGAAACATGAATCATGAATTGAATCATGAATCATGAATCATGAATTGAATCATGAATCATAAATCATGAATCATGACATGAATCATGAATCATGAATCATAAATCGAATCATGAATCATGAATTGAATCAGGATTCGAATCATGAATTGAATCATGAATCATGAATTGAATCATGAATCATGAATCTTGAATCATGAATCATGAATTGAATCAGGAATCATGAATTATGAATCATGAATTGAATCATGAATCATAAATTGAATCATGAATCATGAATCATGAATTGAATCATGAATCGAATCATGAATCATGAATCATGAATTGAATCATGAATCATGAATCGAATCATGAATCTTGAATCATGAATTGAATCATGAATCATGAATCATGAATTGAATTATGAATCATGAATCATGAATCGAATCATGAATCATGAATCAAGAATCATGAATTGAATCCTGAATCATGAATTGAATCATGAATCATGAATCATGAATTATGAATTGAATCATGAATCATGAATCATGAATCATGAATCATGAATTGAATCATGAATCATGAATCATGAATCATGAATCATGAATTGAATCATGAATCATGAATCATGAATCGAATCATGAATCATGAATCAAGAATCATGAATCGAATCTTAAATCATGAATTGAATCATGAATCATGAATCATGAATTATGAATTGAATCATGAATCATAAATCATGAATCATGAATCATGAATTGAATCATGAATCATGAATCATGAATCATGAATTGAATCATGAATCATGAATCATGAATCGAATCATGAATCATGAATCATGAATCGAATCATGAATCATGAATTGAATCATGAATAATGAATTGAATCATGAATCATGAATCATGAATTGAATTATGAATCATGAATCATGAATCGAATCATGAATCATGAATCATGAATTGAATCATGAAACATGAATCATGAATTGAATCATGAATCATGAATCATGAATTGAATCATGAATCATGAATCATGAATTGAATCATGAATTGAATCATGACATGAATCATGAATCATAAATCAAATCATGAATCTTGAATTGAATCAGGATTCGAATCATGAATTGAATCATGAATCATGAATTGAATCATGAATCATGAATCTTGAATCATAAATCATGAATTGAATCAGAAATCATGAATTATGAATCATGACATGAATCATGAATCATGAATCATAAATCGAATCATGAATCATGAATTGAATCAGGATTCGAATCATGAATTGAATCATGAATCATGAATTGAAATATGAATCATGAATTGAATCATGAATCATGAATTATGAATCATGAATTGAATCATGAATCATGAATCATGACATGAATCATGAATCATGAATCATAAATCGAATCATGAATCATGAATTGAATCAGGATTCGAATCATGAATTGAATCATGAATCATGAATTGAAATATGAATCATGAATTGAATCATGAATCATGAATTATGAATCATGAATTGAATCATGAATCATGAATCATGAATTGAATCATGATATGAATCATGAATTGAATCATGAATCATGAATCATGAATTGAATCATGAATCATGAATTGAATCATGAATCGAATCATGAATCATGAATTGAATCATGAATCATGAATCAGGAATTCTATCATGAATTGAATCATGAATCACGAATCATGAATTGAATCATGAATCATGAATTGAATCATGAATCATAAATTGAATCATGAATCATGAATCATGAATTGAATCATGAATCGAATCATAAATCATGAATCATGAATTGAATCATGAATCATGAATCGAATCATGAATCTTGAATCATGAATTGAATCATGAATCCTTAATCATGAATCATGAATTGAATCATGAATCATGAATCATGAATTGAATCATGAATTGAATCATGAATCACGAATCATGAATTGAATCATGAATCATGAATTGAATCATGAATCATAAATTGAATCATGAATCATGAATCATGAATTGAATCATGAATCATGAATTGAATCATGAATCATGAATCGAATCATGAATTTTGAATCATGAATTGAATCATGAATCATGAATTGAATTATGAATCATGAATCGAATCATGAATCTTGAATCATGAATTGAATCATGAATCATGAATAATGATTTATGAATTGAATCATGAATCATGAATCATGAATTATGAATTGAATCATGAATCATGAATCATGAATCATGAATTGAATCATGAATCATGAATCATGAATCATGAATCATGAATCATGAATCATGAATTGAATCATGAATCATGAATCATGAATCATGAATCGCATCATGAATCATGAATCAAGAATCATGAATCAAATCATGAATCATGAATTGAATCATGAATAATGAATAGAATCATTAATCATGAATCATGAATTGAATTATGAATCATGAATCATGAATCGAATCATGAATCATGAATCATGAATCATGAATTGAATCATGAAACATGAATCATGAATTGAATCATGAATCATGAATCATGAATTGAATCATGAATCATAAATCATGAATCATGACATGAATCATGAATCATGAATCATAAATCGAATCATGAATCATGAATTGAATCAGGATTCGAATCATGAATTGAATCATGAATCATGAATTGAATCATGAATCATGAATCTTGAATCATGAATCATGAATTGAATCAGGAATCATGAATTATGAATCATGAATTGAATCATGAATCATAATTTGAATCATGAATCATGAATTGATTAATGAATCATGAATCATGAATCGAATCATGGATCATGAATTGAATAATGAATCATGAATTGAATCATGAATCATGAATCATGAATTGAATCATGAATTGAATCATGTATCACGAATCATGAATTGAATCATGAATCATGAATTGAATCATGAATCATAAATTGAATCATGAATCATGAATCATGAATTGAATCATGAATCGAATCATGAATCATGAATCATGAATTGAATCATGAATCATGAATCGAATCATGAATCTTGAATCATGAATTGAATCATGAATCATGAATCATGAATTGAATTATGAATCATGAATCATGAATCATGAATCGAATCATGAATCATGAATCAAGAATCATGAATCGAATCTTAAATCATGAATTGAATCATGAATCATGAATCATGAATTATGAATTGAATCATGAATCATGAATTGAATCATGAATCATGAATCATGAATCATGAAACATGAATTGAATCATGAATCATGAATCATGAATCGAATCATGAATCATGAATCAAGAATCATGAATCGAATCATGAATCATGAATTGAATCATGAATAATGAATTGAATCATGAATCATGAATCATGAATTGAATTATGAATCATGAATCATGAATCGAATCATGAATCATGAATCATGAATTGAATCATGAAACATGAATCATGAATTGAATCATGAATCATGAATCATGAATTGAATCATGAATTGAATCATGACATGAATCATGAATCATAAATCGAATCATGAATCTTGAATTGAATCAGGATTCGAATCATGAATTGAATCATGAATCATGAATTGAATCATGAATCATGAATCTTGAATCATAAATCATGAATTGAATCAGAAATCATGAATTATGAATCATGAATTGAATCATGAATCATAATTTGAATCATGAATTGATTAATGAATCATGAATCATGAATCGAATCATGAATCATGAATTGAATCATGAATCATGAATTGAATCATGAATCATGAATTGAATCATGAATCATGAATCATGACATGAATCATGAATCATGAATCATAAATCGAATCATGAATCATGAATTGAATCAGGATTCGAACCATGAATTGAATCATGTATCATGAATTGAATCATGAATCTTGAATCATGAATTATGAATTGAATCATGAATCATGAATCATGAATTGAATCATGAATCATGACATGAATCATGAATCATGAATTTAATCAGGATTCGAATCATGAATTGAATCATGAATCATGAATTGAATCATGAATCATGAATCTTGAATCATGAATCATAATTTGAATCATGAATCATGAATTATGAATCATGAATCATGAATCGAATCATGAATCATGAATTGAATCATGAATCATGAATTGAATCATAAATCATGAATTGAATCATGAATCATGAATCATGAATTGATTCATGAATCATGAATCATGACATGAATCATGAATCATGAATCATAAATCAAATCATGAATCATGAATTGAATCAGGATTCGAATCATGAATTGAATCATGTATCATGAATTGAATCATGAATCTTGAATCATGAATCATGAATTGAATCATGAATCATGAATCATGAATTGAATCATGAAACATGAATCATGAATTGAATCTTGAATCATGAATCATGAATCTTGAATCATCAATCATGAATCATGACATGAATCATGAATCATGAATCATAAATCGAATCATGAATCATGAATTGAATCAGGATTCGAATCATGAATTGAATCATGAATCATTTATTGAATCATGAATCATGAATCTTGAATCATCAATCATGAATTGAATCAGGAATCATGAATTATGAATCATGAATTGAATCATGAATCATAATTTGAATCATGAATCATGAATTGATTAATGAATCATGAATCATGAATCGAATCATGAATCATGAATTGAATCATGAATCATGAATTGAATCATGAATCATGAATCATGAATTGAATCATGAATCACGAATCATGAATTGAATCATGAATCATGAATTGAATCATGAATCATAAATTGAATCATGAATCATGAATCATGAATTGAATCATGAATCGAATCATGAATCATGAATCATGAATTGAATCATGAATCATGAATCGAATCATGAATCTTGAATCATGAATTGAATCATGAATCATGAATCATGAATTGAATTATGAATCATGAATCATGAATCGAATCATGAATCATGAATCAAGAATCATGAATCGAATCCTGAATCATGAATTGAATCATGAATCATGAATCATGAATTATGAACTGAATCATGAATCATGAATCATGAATCATGAATTAAATCATGAATCATGAATCATGAATCATGAATCATGAATTGAATCATGAATCATGAATCATGAATCGAATCATGAATCATGAATCAAGAATCATGAATCGAATCATGAATCATGAATTGAATCATGAATAATGAATTGAATCATGAATCATGAATCATGAATTGAATCATGAATCTTGAATCATGAATCATGAATTTAATCATGAATTATGAATCATGAATTGAATCATGTATCATGAATTGAATCATGAATCTTGAATCATGAATAATGAATTGAATCATGAATCATGAATTATGATTTATGAATTGAATCATGAATCATGAATTGAATCATGATTCATGAATCATGAATTGAATCATGAATCATGAATCATGAATCATGACATGAATCATGAATCATGAATCATAAATCGAATCATGAATCATGAATTGAATCAGGATTCGAATCATGAATTGAATCATGAATCATGAATTGAATCATGAATCATGAATTGAATCATGAATCATGAATTATGAATCATGAATTGAATCATGAATCATGAATCATGAATTGAATCATGAATCATGAATTGAATCATGAATCGAATCATGAATCATGAATTGAATCATGAATCATGAATTGAATCATAAATTGAATCATGAATCACGAATCATGAATTGAATCATGAATCATGAATTGAATCATGAATCATAAATTGAATCATGAATCATGAATCATGAATTGAATCATGAATCGAATCATAAATCATGAATCATGAATTGAATCATGAATCGAATCATGAATCTTGAATCATGAATTGAATCATGAATCATGAATCATGAATCATGAATTGAATCATGAATCATGAATCATGAATTGAATCATGAATTGAATCATGAATCACGAATCATGAATTGAATCATGAATCATGAATTGAATCATGAATCATAAATTGAATCATGAATCATGAATCATGAATTGAATCATGAATCATGAATTGAATCATGAATCATGAATCGAATCATGAATTTTGAATCATGAATTGAATCATGAATCATAAATCATGAATCATGAATTGAATTATGAATCATGAATCATGAATCATGAATTGAATCATGAATCTTGAATCATGAATTCAATCATGAATTGAATCATGAATCACGAATCATGAATTGAATCATGAATCATGAATTGAATCATAAATCATAAATTGAATCATGAATCATGAATTGAATCATGAATCATGAATTGAATCATGAATCATGAATCGAATCATGAATCTTGAATCATGAATTGAATCATGAATCATGAATCATGAATTGAATTATGAATCATGAATCATGAATCGAATCATGAATCATGAATCAAGAATCATGAATCGAATCTTGAATCATGAATTGAATCATGAATCATGAATCATGAATTATGAATTGAATCATGAATCATGAATTGAATCATGAATCATGAATCATGAATCATGAATTGAATCATGAATCATGAATCATGAATCGAATCATGAATCATGAATCATGAATCATGAATCGAATCATGAATCATGAATCAAGAATCATGAATCGAATCATGAATCATGAATTGAATCATGAATCATGAATTGAATCATGAATCATGAATCATGAATCGAATCATGAATCATGAATCAAGAATCATGAATCGAATCATGAATCATGAATTGAATCATGAATAATGAATTGAATCATGAATCATGAATCATGAATTGAATCATGAATCATGAATAATGATTTATGAATTGAATCATGAATCATGAATCATGAATTATGAATTGAATCATGAATCATGAATCATGAATCATGAATTGAATCATGAATCATGAATTGAATCATGAATCATGAATCGCATCATGAATCATGAATCAAGAATCATGAATCGAATCATGAATCATGAATTGAATCATGAATAATGAATTGAATCATTAATCATGAATCATGAATTGAATTATGAATCATGAATCATGAATCGAATCATGAATCATGAATCATGAATCATGAATTGAATCATGAAACATGAATCATGAATTGAATCATGAATCATGAATTGAATCATGAATCATAAATCATGAATCATGACATGAATCATGAATCATAAATCGAATCATGAATCATGAATTGAATCAGGATTCGAATCATGAATTGAATCATGAATCATGAATTGAATCATGAATCATAAATCGAATCATGAATCATGAATTGAATCAGGATTCGAATCATGAATTGAATCATGAATCATGAATTGAATCATGAATCATGAATTGAATCATGAATCATGAATTATGAATCATGAATTGAATCATGAATCATGAATCATGAATCATGAATTGAATCATGAATCATTAATTGAATCATGAATCGAATCATGAATCATGAATTGAATCATGAATCATGAATCAGGAATTCTATCATGAATTGAATCATGAATCACGAATCATGAATTGAATCATGAATCATGAATGGAATCATGAATCATAAATTGAATCATGAATCATGAATCATGAATTGAATCATGAATCGAATCATAAATCATGAATCATGAATTGAATCATGAATCATGAATCGAATCATGAATCTTGAATCATGAATTGAATCATGAATCACGAATCATGAATTGAATCATGAATTGAATCATGAATCACGAATCATGAATTGAATCATGAATCATGAATTGAATCATGAATCATAAATTGAATCATGAATCATGAATCATGAATTGAATCATGAATCATGAATCGAATCATGAATTTTGAATCATGAATTGAATCATGAATCATGAATCATGAATCATGAATTGAATTATGAATCATGAATCATGAATCGAATCATGAATCTTGAATCATGAATTGAATCATGAATCATGAATCTTGATTTATGAATTGAATCATGAATCAGGAATGATGAATTATGAATTGAATCATGAATCATGAATCATGAATCATTAATTGAATCATGAATCATGAATCATGAATTGAATCATGAATCATGAATCATGAATCGAATCATGAATCATGAATCATGAATCATGAATCGAATCATGAATCATGAATCAAGAATCATGAATCGAATCATGAATCATGAATTGAATCATGAATAATGAATTGAATCATTAATCATGAATCATGAATTGAATTATGAATCATGAATCATGAATCGAATCATGAATCATGAATCATGAATCATGAATTGAATCATGAAACATGAATCATGAATTGAATAATGAATCATGAATCATGAATTGAATCATGAATCATAAATCATGAATCATGACATGAATCATGAATCATGAATCATAAATCGAATCATGAATCATGAATTGAATCAGGATTCGAATTATGAATTGAATCATGAATCATGAATTGAATCATGAATCATGAATCTTGAATCATGAATCATGAATTGAATCAGGAATCATGAATTATGAATCATGAATTGAATCATGAATCATAATTTGAATCATGAATCATGAATTGATTAATGAATCATGAATCATGAATCGAATCATGGATCATGAATTGAATCATGAATCATGAATTGAATCATGAATCATGAATCATGAATTGAATCATGAATTGAATCATGTATCACGAATCATGAATTGAATCATGAATCATGAATTGAATCATGAATCATAAATTGAATCATGAATCATGAATCATGAATCGAATCATGAATCATGAATCAAGAATCATGAATCGAATCATGAATCATGAATTGAATCATGAATAATGAATTGAATCATGAATCATGAATCATGAATTGAATTATGAATCATGAATCATGAATCGAATCATGAATCATGAATCATGAATTGAATCATGAATCATGAATCATAAATTGAATCATGAATCATGAATTGAATTATGAATCGAATCATGAATCATGAATCATGAATTGAATCAGGATTCGAATCATGAATTTTGAATCATGAATCATGAATTCAATCATGAATCATGAATCTTGAATCATGAATCATGAATTGAATCATGAATCATGAATTATGAATCATGAATTGAATCATGAATCATGAATTGAATCATGAATCATGAATCATGAATCATGAATTGAATCATGAATCATGAACCATGAATTGAATCATGAATCACTAATCATGATTTGAATCATGAATCATGAATTGAATCATGAATCATAAATTGAATCATGAATCATGAATCATGAATTGAATCATGAATCATGAATCGAATCATGAATCTTGAATCATTAATTGAATCATGAATCATGAATCATGAATCATGAATTGAATCATGAATCATGAATCATGAATTGAATCATGAATTGAATCATGAATCACAAATCATGAATTGAATCATGAATCATGAATTGAATCATGAATCATAAATTGAATCATGAATCATGAATTGAATTATGAATCAAATCATGAATCATGAATCATGAATCATGAATGTAATCATGAATCATGAATCTTGAATCATGAATTGAATCATGAATCATGAATTATAAATCATGAATTGAATCATGAATCATGAATTGAATCATGAATCATGAATCATGAATTGAATCATGAATCATGAATCATGAATCGAATCATGAATCATGAATCATGAATCGAATCATGAATCATGAAATATGAATCGAATCATGAATCATTATTTGAATCATGAATCATGAATCGAATCATGAATCATGAATCATGAATCATGAATAATGAATCATGAATCATAAATTGAATCATAAATCATGAATCATGACATAAATCATGATTTAAATCATGAATCATGAATCATGAATCATAAATTGAATCATGAATCATGAATCATGAATTGAATCATGAATTGAATCATGAATCATAAATCATAAATTGAATCATAAATCATGAATCATGACATAAATCATGATTTAAATCATGAATCATGAATCATGAATCATAAATTGAATCATGAATCATGAATCATGAATTGAATCATGAATTGAATCATGAATCACGAATCATGAATTGAATCATGAATCATGAATCATGAATTGAATCATGAATCATAAATTGAATCATGAATCATGAATTGAATCATGAATCGAATCATGAATCATGAATTGAATCATGAATCATGAATCGAATCATGAATCTTGAATTATGAATTGAATCATGAATCATGAATCATGAATTGAATCATGAATCATGAATCATGAATTGAAACATGGATCATGAATTGAATCACGAATCATGAATCATGAATTGAATCATGAATCATGAATCATGAATTGAATCATGAATCATGAATCATAAATCGTGAATTGAATCATGAATCATGAATCATGAATCGAATCATGAATCATGAATTAAATCATGAATCATGAATCATGAATTAAATCATGAATCGAATCATGAATCATGAATTAAATCATGAATCATGAATTAAATCATGAATCATGAATCATGAATCGAATCATGCATCATGAATTGAATCATGAATCATGATATGAATCATGAATTGAATCATGAATCATGAATCATGAATCATGAATTGAATCATGAATCATGAATCATGAATCGAATCATGCATCATGAATTGAATCATGAATCATGAATTGAATCATGAATTGAATCATGAATCATGAATCATGAATCATGAATTGAATCATGAATCATGAATTGAATCATGAATCATGTATCATGAATTGAATCATGAATCTTGAATCATGAATTGAATCATGAATCATGAATTATGAATTATGAATTGAATCATGAATCATGAATTGAATCATGAATCATGAATCATGAATTGAATCATGAATCATGAATCATGACATGAATCATGAATCATGAATCATAAATCGAATCATGAATCATGAATTGAATCAGGATTCGAATCATGAATTGAATCATGAATCATGAATTGAATTATGAATCATGAATTGAATCATGAATCATGAATTATGAATCATGAATTGAATCATATATCATGAATTGAATTATGAATCATGAATTGAATCATGAATCATGAATCGAATCATGAATCATGAATTGAATCATGAATCATGAATTGAATCATGAATCATGAATTGAATCATGAATTGAATCATGAATCACGAATCATGATTTGAATCATGAATCATGAATTGAATCATGAATCATAAATTGAATCATGAATCATGAATCATTAATTGAATCATGAATCGAATCATGAATCATGAATCATGAATTGAATCATGAATCATGAATCGAATCATGAATCTTGAATCATGAATTGAATCATGAATCATGAATCATGAATCATGAATTGAATCATGAATCATGAATCATGAATTGAATCATGAATTGAATCATGAATCACGAATCATGAATTGAATCATGAATCATGAATTTAATCATGAATCATGAATTGAATTATGAATCGAATCATGAATCATGAATTGAATCAGGATTCGAATCATGAATCTTGAATCATGAATCATGAATTTAATCATGAATCATGAATCTTGAATCATGAATCATGAATTGAATCATGAATCATGAATTATGAATCATGAATTGAATCATGAATCATGAATTGAATCATGAATCATGAATTGAATCATGAATCATGAATCATGAATTGATTAATGAATCATGAATAATGAATCGAATCATGAATCATGAATTGAATCATGAATCATGAATTGAATCATGAATCATGAATCGTGAATTGAATCATGAATCATGAATCATGACATGGATCATAAATCATGAATCATAAATCGAATCATGTATCATGAATTGAATCATGAATCTTGAATCATGAATCATGAATTGAATCATGAATCATGAATTATAAATCATCAATTGAATCATGTATCATGAATTGAATCATGAATCTTGAATCATGAATTGAATCATGAATCATGAATCATAAATCGAATCATGAATTGAATCAGGATTCGAATCATGAATTGAATCATGAATCATGAATTGAATCATGAATTTTGAATTGAATCATGAATCATGAATCGAATCATGAATCATGAATTGAATCATGAATCATGAATTGAATCATGAATCATGAATCATGAATTGAATCATGAATCATGAATCATGAATTGAATCATGAATCATGAATCATGAATTGAATCATGAATCATGAATTGAATCATGAATCGAATCATAAATCATGAATTGAATCATGAATCATGAATTGAATCATGAATCATGAATCATGAATTGAATCATGAATTGAATCATGAATCATGAATCGAATCATGGATCTTGAATCATGAATTGAATCATGAATCATGAATCATGAATTGAATCATGAATCATGAATTGAATCATGAATTGAATCATGAATCACGAATCATGAATTGAATCATGAATCATGAATTGAATCATGAATCATAAATTGAATCATGAATCATGAATCATGAATTGAATCATGAATCATGAATCGAATCATGAATCTTGAATCATGAATTGAATCATGAATCATGAATCATGAATCATGAATCATGAATCATGAATTGAATTATGAATCATGAATCATGAATCGAATCATGAATCATGAATCAAGAATCATGAATCGAATCTTGAATCATGAATTGAATCATGAATCATGAATTATGAATTGAATCATGAATCATGAATCATGAATTGAATCATGAATCATGAATCATGAATCATGAATCATGAATTGAATCATGAATCATGAATCATGAATCGAATCATGAATCATGAATCAAGAATCATGAATGGAATCATGAATCATGAATTGAATCATGAATAATGAATTGAATCATGAATCATGAAACGTGAATTGAATTATGAATCATGAATCATTAATCGAATCATGAATCATGAATCATGAATTGAATCATGAAACATGAATCATGAATTGAATCATAAATCATGAATCATGAATTGAATCATGAATCATAAATCATGAATCATGACATGAATCATGAATCATGAATCATAAATCGAATCATGAATCATGAAATGAATCAGGATTCAAATCATGAATTGAATCATAAATCATGAATTGAATCATGAATCATGAATCTTGAATCATGAATCATGAATTGAATCAGGAATCATGAATTATGAATCATAAATTGAATCATGAATCATGAATCATGAATTGAATCATGAATTGAATCATAAATCATATATCATCAATTGAATCATGAATCATAAATTGAATCATGAATCATGAATCATGAATTGAATCATAAATTTAATCATGAATCATGAATCATGAATTGAATCATGAATTATGAATTATAAATCATGAATTAAATCATGAATCATGAATCGAATCATGAATCATAAATTAAATCATGAATCATGAATCATGAATTAAATCATGAATCGAATCATGAATCATGAGTTGAATCATGAATCATGAATTATGAATCATGAATTGAATCATGAATCATGAATCATGATTTGAATCATGAATCATAAATCATGAATCATGAATTGAATCATGAATCATGAATCGAATCATGAATCATGAATTGAATCATGAATCATGAATTGAATCATGAATCATGAATCATAAATTGGATCATAAATTGAATCATGAATCATGAATTAAATCATGATTTAAATCATAAATCATGAATCATGAATCATAAATTGAATCATGAATCATGAATCATGAATTGAATCATGAATTGAATCATGAATCATGAATTGAATCATGAATCATGAATCATGAATTGAATCATGAATCATAAATTAAATCATGAATCATGAATCGAATCTTGAATCATGAATTGAATCATGAATCATGAATCATGAATTGAATCATGAATCATGAATTATAAATTGAATCATGAATCATGAATTGAATAATAAATCATGAATCATGAATTGAATCATGAATCATGAATCGAATCATGAATCATGAATCAAGAATCATGAATCGAATCATGAATCATGAATCGAATCATGAATCATGAATCATAAATCATGAATAATGAATTGAATCATGAATCATGAATCATGACATGAATCATGAATCATGAATTATAAATCGAATCATGAATCATGAATTGAATCAGGATTCGAATCATGAATTGAATCATGAATCATGAATTGAATCATGAATCATGAATCTTGAATCATGAATTGAATCATGAATCATGAATCATGAATTGAATCATGAATTGAATCATGAATCATGAATTGAATCATGAATCATGAATCATGAATAAAATCTTAAATCATGAATTGAATCATGAATCATGAATCATGAATCGAATCATTAATCATGAATCATGAATCATGAATTGAATCATGAATCATGAATTATGAAACCGAATCATGAATCATGAATTATGAAACCGCATCATGAATCATGAATCATGAATTGAATCATGAATCATGAATCATGAATCATGAATTGAATCATGAATCATGAATCATGAACCAAATCATAAATCATGAATTATAAATCATGAATTGATTCATGAATCATGAATTATGAATCATGAATTGAATTATGAATCATGAATCATGAATTGAATCATGAATTGAATCATGAATTGAATCATGACTCATGAATTATGAATCATGAATTGAATCATGAATCATGAATTATGAATCTTGAATTGAATCATGAATCATAATTCATGACCTATGAATCATGAATTGAATCATGAATTGAATCATGAATCATGAATCATGAATTATGAATTATAAATCATGAATTAAATCATGAATCATGAATCATGAATTAAATCATGAATCGAATCATGAATCATGAGTTAAATCATGAATCATGAATTATGAATCATGAATTGAATCATGAATCATGAATCATGATTTGAATCATGAATCATAAATAATGAATCATGAATTGAATCATGAATCATGAATCGAATCATGAATCATGAATTGAATCATGAATCATGAATTGAATCATGAATCATGAATCATAAATTGGATCATGAATTGAATCATGAATCATGAATTAAATCATGATTTAAATCATAAATCATGAATCATGAATCATAAATTGAATCATGAATCATGAATCATGAATTGAATCATGAATTGAATCATGAATCATGAATTGAATCATGAATCATGAATCATGAATTGAATCATGAATCATAAATTGAATCATGAATCATGAATCGAATCTTGAATCATGAATTGAATCATGAATCATGAATCATGAATTGAATCATGAATCATGAATTATAAATTGAATCATGAATCATGAATCATGAATCGAATCATGAATTGAATCAGGATTCGAATCATGAATTGAATCATGAATCATGAATTGAATCATGAATTTTGAAATGAATCATGAATCATGAATCGAATCATGAATCATGAATCATGAATTGAATCATGAATCATGAATTGAATCATGAATCATGAATCGAATCTTGAATCATGAATTGAATCATGAATCATGAATCATGAATTGAATCATGAATCATGAATTATAAATTGAATCATGAATCAAGAATTGAATAATAAATCATGAATCATGAATTGAATCATGAATCATGAATTGAATCATGAATCATAAATTGAATCATGAATCATGAATCGAATCTTGAATCATGAATTGAATCATGAATCATGAATTGAATCATGAATCATGAATTATAAATTGAATCCTGAATCATGAATTGAATAATAAATCATGAATCATGAATTGAATCATGAATCATGAATCATGAATCGAATCATGAATTGAATCAGGATTCGAATCATGAATTGAATCATGAATCATGAATTGAATCATGAATTTTGAATTGAATCATGAATCATGAATCGAATCATGAATCATGAATCATGAATTGAATCATGAATCATGAATTGAATCATGAATCATGAATCATGAATTGAATCATGAATTGAATCATGAATCATGAATTGAATCATGAATCATGAATTATAAATTGAATCATGAATCATGAATTGAATAATAAATCATGAATCATGAATTGAATCATGAATCATGAATCATAAATCGAATCATGAATTGAATCAGGATTCGAATCATGAATTGAATCATGAATCATGAATTGAATCATGAATTTTGAATTGAATCATGAATCATGAATCGAATCATGAATCATGAATCATGAATTGAATCATGAATCATGAATTGAATCATGAATCATGAATCATGAATTGAATCATGAATCATGAATCATGAATTGAATCATGAATCATGAATCATGAATTGAATCATGAATCATGAATTGAATCATGAATCATGAATCATGAATTGAATCATGAATCGAATCATAAATCATGAATTGAATCATGAATCATGAATTGAATCATGAATCATGAATCATGAATTGAATCATGAATTGAATCATGAATCATGAATCGAATCATGGATCTTGAATCATGAATTGAATCATGAATCATGAATCATGAATTGAATCATGAATCATGAATCATGAATTGAATCATGAATTGAATCATGAATCACGAATCATGAATTGAATCATGAATCATGAATTGAATCATGAATCATAAATTGAATCATGAATCATGAATCATGAATTGAATCATGAATCATGAATCGAATCATGAATCTTGAATCATGAATTGAATCATGAATCATGAATCATGAATCATGAATCATGAATCATGAATTATGAATTGAATCATGAATCATGAATCATGAATCATGAATTGAATCATGAATCATGAATCATGAATCATGAATTGAATCATGAATCATGAATCATGAATCGAATCATGAATCATGAATCAAGAATCATGAATCATGAATTGAATCATGAATAATGAATTGAATCATGAATCATGAAACGTGAATTGAATTATGAATCATGAATCATGAATCGAATCATGAATCATGAATCATGAATCATGAATTGAATCATGAAACATGAATCATGAATTGAATCATAAATCATGAATCATGAATTGAATCATGAATCATAAATCATGAATCATGACATGAATCATGAATCATGAATCATAAATCGAATCATGAATCATGAATTGAATCAGGATTCAAATCATGAATTGAATCATAAATCATGAATTGAATCATGAATCATGAATCTTGAATCATGAATCATGAATTGAATCAGGAATCATGAATTATGAATCATAAATTGAATCATGAATCATGAATCATGAATTGAATCATGAATTGAATCATAAATCATATATCATCAATTGAATCATGAATCATAAATTGAATCATGAATCATGAATCATGAATTGAATCATAAATTTAATCATGAATCATGAATCATGAATTGAATCATGAATTATGAATTATAAATCATGAATTAAATCATGAATCATGAATCGAATCATGAATCATAAATTAAATCATGAATCATGAATCATGAATTAAATCATGAATCGATCAATGAATCATGAGTTGAATCATGAATCATGAATTATGAATCATGAATTGAATCATGAATCATGAATCATGATTTGAATCATGAATCATAAATCATGAATCATGAATTGAATCATGAATCATGAATCGAATCATGAATCATGAATTGAATCATGAATCATGAATTGAATCATGAATCATGAATCATAAATTGGATCATAAATTGAATCATGAATCATGAATTAAATCATGATTTAAATCATAAATCATGAATCATGAATCATAAATTGAATCATGAATCATGAATCATGAATTGAATCATGAATTGAATCATGAATCATGAATTGAATCATGAATCATGAATCATGAATTGAATCATGAATCATAAATTAAATCATGAATCATGAATCGAATCTTGAATCATGAATTGATTCATGAATCATGAATCATGAATTGAATCATGAATCATGAATTATAAATTGAATCATGAATCATGAATCATGAATCGAATCATGAATCATGAATCAAGAATCATGAATCGAATCATGAATCATGAATTGAATCATGAGTCATGAATCATGAATCATGAATCGAATCATGAATCATGAATCATGAATCATGAATAATGAATTGAATCATGAATCATGAATCATATCATGAATCATGAATCATGAATCATAAATCGAATCATGAATTGAATCAGGATTCGAATCATGAATTGAATCATGAATCATGAATTGAATCATGAATCATGAATCTTGAATCATGAATTGAATCATGAATCATGAATCATGAATTGAATCATGAATTGAATCATGAATCATGAATTGAATCATGAATCATGAATCATGAATAAAATCTTAAATCATGAATTGAATCATGAATCATGAATCGAATCATTAATCATGAATCATGAATCATGAATTATGAAACCGAATCATGAATCATGAATTATGAAACCGAATCATGAATCATGAATCATGAATTGAATCATGAATCATGAATCATGAATCATGAATTGAATCATGAATCATGAATCATGAACCAAATCATAAATCATGAATTATGAATCATGAATTGATTCATGACTCATGAATTATGAATCATGAATTGAATTATGAATCATGAATCATGAATTGAATCATGAATTGAATCATGAATTGAATCATGACTCATGAATTATGAATCATGAATTGAATCATGAATCATGAATTATGAATCTTGAATTGAATCATGAATCATAATTCATGACCTATGAATCATGAATTGAATCATGAATTGAATCATGAATCATGAATCATGAATTATGAATTATAAATCATGAATTAAATCATGAATCATGAATCGAATCATGAATCATGAATTAAATCATGAATCATGAATCATGAATTAAATCATGAATCGAATCATGAATCATGAGTTGAATCATGAATCATGAATTATGAATCATGAATTGAATCATGAATCATGAATCATGATTTGAATCATGAATCATAAATCATGAATCATGAATTGAATCATGAATCATGAATCGAATCATGAATCATGAATTGAATCATGAATCATGAATTGAATCATGAATCATGAATCATAAATTGGATCATGAATTGAATCATGAATCATGAATTAAATCATGATTTAAATCATAAATCATGAATCATGAATCATAAATTGAATCATGAATCATGAATCATGAATTGAATCATGAATTGAATCATGAATCATGAATTGAATCATGAATCATGAATTGAATCATGAATCATAAATTGAATCATGAATCATGAATCGAATCTTGAATCATGAATTGAATCATGAATCATGAATCATGAATTGAATCATGAATCATGAATTATAAATTGAATCATGAATCATGAATTGAATAATAAATCATGAATCATGAATTGAATCATGAATCATGAATCATGAATCGAATCATGAATCATGAATCAAGAATCATGAATCGAATAATGAATCATGAATTGAATCATGAGTCATGAATCATAAATCATGAATCGAATCATGAATCATGAATCATGAATCATGAATAATGAATTGAATCATGAATCATGAATCATGACATGAATCATGAATCATGAATCATAAATCGAATCATGAATCATGAATTGAATCAGGATTCGAATCATGAATTGAATCATGAATCATGAATTGAATCATGAATCTTGAGTCATGAATTGAATCATGAATCATGAATCATGAATTGAATCATGAATTGAATCATGAATCATGAATTGAATCATGAATCATGAATCATGAATAAAATCTTAAATCATGAATTGAATCATGAATCATGAATCATGAATCGAATCATTAATCATGAATCATGAATCATAAATCGAATCATGAATCATGAATTATGAAACCGAATCATGAATCATGAATTATGAAACCGAATCATGAATCATGAATCATGAATTGAATCATGAATCATGAATCATGAATTGAATCATGAATCATGAATCATGAACCAAATCATAAATCATGAATAATGAATCATGAATTGATTCATGAATCATGAATTATGAATCATGAATTGAATTATGAATCATGAATCATGAATTGAATCATGAATTGAATCATGAATTGAATCATGACTCATGAATTATGAATCATGAATTGAATCATGAATCATGAATTATGAATCTTGAATTGAATCATGAATCATAATTCATGACCTATGAATCATGAATTGAATCATGAATTGAATCATGAATCATGAATCATGAATTGAATCATGGATCATGAATTGAATCGTGAATCATAAATCATTAATTGAATCATGAATCATGAATTCAATCATGAATCATGAATCATAAATCGTGAATTGAATCATGAATCATGAATCGAATCATGAATCATGAATTAAATCATGAATCATGAATTAAATCATGAATCGAATCATGAATCATGAATTGAATCATGAATCATGAATCATGAATCATGAATTGAATCATTAATCATGAATCATGAATCGAATCATGAATCATGAATCATGAATCGAATCATGAATCATGAAATATGAATCGAATCATGAATCATTATTTGAATCATGAATCATGAATCGAATCATGAATTATGAATCATGAATCATGAATCATGAATCGAATCATGAATCATGAATCATGACATAAATCATGATTTAAATCATGAATCATGAATCATAAATTGAATCATGAATCATGAATCATGAATTGAATCATGAATTGAATCATGAATCATAAATCATAAATTGAATCATAAATCATGAATCATGACATAAATCATGATTTAAATCATGAATCATGAATCATGAATCATAAATTGAATCATGAATCATGAATTGAATCATGAATTGAATCATGAATCACGAATCATGAATTGAATCATGAATCATGAATCATGAATTCAATCATGAATCATAAATTGAATCATGAATCATGAATCATGAATTGAATCATGAATTGAATCATGAATCATGAATCATGAATCGAATCATGAATCTTGAATCATGAATTGAATCATGAATCATGAATCATGAATCATGAATTGAATCATGAATCATGAATCATGAATTGAAACATGGATCATGAATCATGAAATGAATCATGAATCGTAAATCATGAATCGAATCATGAATCATGAATCATGAATCGAATCATGAATCATGAATCATGAATCATGAATTGAATCACGAATCATGAATCATGAATCGAATCATGCATCATGAATTGAATCATGCATCATGAATTGAATCATGAATCATGAATTGAATCATGAATTGAATCATGAATCATGAATTGAATCATGAATCATGAATTGAATCATGAATCATGAATTGAATCATGAATCATGTATCATGAATTGAATCATGAATCTTGAATCATGAATTGAATCATGAATCATGAATTGAATCATGAATCATGAATCATAAATTGGATCATAAATTGAATCATGAATCATGAATTAAATCATGATTTAAATCATAAATCATGAATCATGAATCATAAATTGAATCATGAATCATGAATCATGAATTGAATCATGAATCATGAATCATGAACCAAATCATAAATCATGAATAATGAATCATGAATTGATTCATGAATCATGAATTATGAATCATGAATTGAATTATGAATCATGAATCATGAATTGAATCATGAATTGAATCATGAATTGAATCATGACTCATGAATTATGAATCATGAATTGAATCATGAATCATGAATTATGAATCTTGAATTGAATCATGAATCATAAATCATAAATTGAATCATAAATCATGAATCATGACATAAATCATGATTTAAATCATGAATCATGAATCATGAATCATAAATTGAATCATGAATCATGAATTGAATCATGAATTGAATCATGAATCACGAATCATGAATTGAATCATGAATCATGAATCATGAATTCAATCATGAATCATAAATTGAATCATGAATCATGAATCATGAATTGAATCATGAATCGAATCATGAATCATGAATCATGAATCGAATCATGAATCTTGCATCATGAATTGAATCATGAATCATGAATCATGAATCATGAATTGAATCATGAATCATGAATCATGAATTGAAACATGGATCATGAATCATGAAATGAATCATGAATCGTAAATCATGAATCGAATCATGAATCATGAATCATGAATCGAATCATGAATCATGAATCATGAATCATGAATTGAATCACGAATCATGAATCATGAATCGAATCATGCATCATGAATTGAATCATGCATCATGAATTGAATCATGAATCATGAATTGAATCATGAATTGAATCATGAATCATGAATTGAATCATGAATCATGAATTGAATCATGAATCATGAATTGAATCATGAATCATGTATCATGAATTGAATCATGAATCTTGAATCATGAATTGAATCATGAATCATGAATTGAATCATGAATCATGAATCATAAATTGGATCATAAATTGAATCATGAATCATGAATTAAATCATGATTTAAATCATAAATCATGAATCATGAATCATAAATTGAATCATGAATCATGAATCATGAATTGAATCATGAATTGAATCATGAATCATGAATTGAATCATGAATCATGAATCATGAATTGAATCATGAATCATAAATTAAATCATGAATCATGAATCGAATCTTGAATCATGAATTGATTCATGAATCATGAATCATGAATTGAATCATGAATCATGAATTATAAATTGAATCATGAATCATGAATCATGAATCGAATCATGAATCATGAATCAAGAATCATGAATCGAATCATGAATCATGAATTGAATCATGAGTCATGAATCATGAATCATGAATCGAATCATGAATCATGAATCATGAATCATGAATAATGAATTGAATCATGAATCATGAATCATGACATGAATCATGAATCATGAATCATAAATCGAATCATGAATCATGAATTGAATCAGGATTCGAATCATGAATTGAATCATGAATCATGAATTGAATCATGAATCATGAATCTTGAATCATGAATTGAATCATGAATCATGAATCATGAATTGAATCATGAATTGAATCATGAATCATGAATTGAATCATGAATAATGAATCATGAATAAAATCTTAAATCATGAATTGAATCATGAATCATGAATCATGAATCGAATCATTAATCATGAATCATGAATCATGAATTATGAAACCGAATCATGAATCATGAATTATGAAACCGAATCATGAATCATGAATCATGAACCAAATCATAAATCATGAATTATGAATCATGAATTGATTCATGACTCATGAATTATGAATCATGAATTGAATTATGAATCATGAATCATGAATTGAATCATGAATTGAATCATGAATTGAATCATGACTCATGAATTATGAATCATGAATTGAATCATGAATCAAGAATTATGAATCTTGAATTGAATCATGAATTGAATCATGAATCATGAATCATGAATTATGAATTATAAATCATGAATTAAATCATGAATCATGAATTGAATCATGAATCATGAATCATGAACCAAATCATAAATCATGAATTATGAATCATGAATTGATTCATGACTCATGAATTATGAATCATGAATTGAATTATGAATCATGAATCATGAATTGAATCATGAATTGAATCATGAATTGAATCATGACTCATGAATTATGAATCATGAATTGAATCATGAATCATGAATTATGAATCTTGAATTGAATCATGAATTGAATCATGAATCATGAATCATGAATTATGAATTATAAATCATGAATTAAATCATGAATCATGAATCGAATCATGAATCATGAATTAAATCATGAATCATGAATCATGAATTAAATCATGAATCGAATCATGAATCATGAGTTGAATCATGAATCATGAATTATGAATCATGAATTGAATCATGAATCATGAATCATGATTTGAATCATGAATCATAAATCATGAATCATGAATTGAATCATGAATCATGAATCGAATCATGAATCATGAATTGAATCATGAATCATGAATTGAATCATGATTTAAATCATAAATCATGAATCATGAATCATAAATTGAATCATGAATTGAATCATGAATCATGAATTAAATCATGATTTAAATCATAAATCATGAATCATGAATCATAAATTGAATCATGAATCATGAATTGAATCATGAATAGAATCATGAATCATGAATTGAATCATGAATCATGAATTGAATCATGAATCATAAATTGAATCATGAATCATGAATCGAATCTTGAATCATGAATTGAATCATGAATCATGAATCATGAATCATGAATCATGAACCAAATCATAAATCATGAATTATGAATCATGAATTGATTCATGAATCATGAATTATGAATCATGAATTGAATTATGAATCATGAATCATGAATTGAATCATGAATTGAATCATGAATTGAATCATGACTCATGAATTATGAATCATGAATTGAATCATGAATCATGAATTATGAATCTTGAATTGAATCATGAATCATAATTCATGACCTATGAATCATGAATTGAATCATGAATTGAATCATGAATCATAAATTAAATCATGAATCATGAATCGAATCTTGAATCATGAATTGATTCATGAATCATGAATCATGAATTGAATCATGAATCATGAATTATAAATTGAATCATGAATCATGAATCATGAATCGAATCATGAATCATGAATCAAGAATCATGAATCGAATCATGAATCATGAATTGAATCATGAGTCATGAATCATGAATCATGAATCGAATCATGAATCATGAATCATGAATCATGAATAATGAATTGAATCATGAATCATGAATCATATCATGAATCATGAATCATGAATCATAAATCGAATCATGAATTGAATCAGGATTCGAATCATGAATTGAATCATGAATCATGAATTGAATCATGAATCATGAATCTTGAATCATGAATTGAATCATGAATCATGAATCATGAATTGAATCATGAATTGAATCATGAATCATGAATTGAATCATGAATCATGAATCATGAATAAAATCTTAAATCATGAATTGAATCATGAATCATGAATCGAATCATTAATCATGAATCATGAATCATGAATTATGAAACCGAATCATGAATCATGAATTATGAAACCGAATCATGAATCATGAATCATGAATTGAATCATGAATCATGAATCATGAATTGAATCATGAATCATGAATCATGAACCAAATCATAAATCATGAATTATGAATCATGAATTGATTCATGACTCATGAATTATGAATCATGAATTGAATTATGAATCATGAATCATGAATTGAATCATGAATTGAATCATGAATTGAATCATGACTCATGAATTATGAATCATGAATTGAATCATGAATCATGAATTATGAATCTTGAATTGAATCATGAATCATAATTCATGACCTATGAATCATGAATTGAATCATGAATTGAATCATGAATCATGAATCATGAATTATGAATTATAAATCATGAATTAAATCATGAATCATGAATCGAATCATGAATCATGAATTAAATCATGAATCATGAATCATGAATTAAATCATGAATCGAATCATGAATCATGAGTTGAATCATGAATCATGAATTATGAATCATGAATTGAATCATGAATCATGAATCATGATTTGAATCATGAATCATAAATCATGAATCATGAATTGAATCATGAATCATGAATCGAATCATGAATCATGAATTGAATCATGAATCATGAATTGAATCATGAATCATGAATCATAAATTGGATCATGAATTGAATCATGAATCATGAATTAAATCATGATTTAAATCATAAATCATGAATCATGAATCATAAATTGAATCATGAATCATGAATCATGAATTGAATCATGAATTGAATCATGAATCATGAATTGAATCATGAATCATGAATTGAATCATGAATCATAAATTGAATCATGAATCATGAATCGAATCTTGAATCATGAATTGAATCATGAATCATGAATCATGAATTGAATCATGAATCATGAATTATAAATTGAATCATGAATCATGAATTGAATAATAAATCATGAATCATGAATTGAATCATGAATCATGAATCATGAATCGAATCATGAATCATGAATCAAGAATCATGAATCGAATAATGAATCATGAATTGAATCATGAGTCATGAATCATAAATCATGAATCGAATCATGAATCATGAATCATGAATCATGAATAATGAATTGAATCATGAATCATGAATCATGACATGAATCATGAATCATGAATCATAAATCGAATCATGAATCATGAATTGAATCAGGATTCGAATCATGAATTGAATCATGAATCATGAATTGAATCATGAATCTTGAGTCATGAATTGAATCATGAATCATGAATCATGAATTGAATCATGAATTGAATCATGAATCATGAATTGAATCATGAATCATGAATCATGAATAAAATCTTAAATCATGAATTGAATCATGAATCATGAATCATGAATCGAATCATTAATCATGAATCATGAATCATAAATCGAATCATGAATCATGAATTATGAAACCGAATCATGAATCATGAATTATGAAACCGAATCATGAATCATGAATCATGAATTGAATCATGAATCATGAATCATGAATTGAATCATGAATCATGAATCATGAACCAAATCATAAATCATGAATAATGAATCATGAATTGATTCATGAATCATGAATTATGAATCATGAATTGAATTATGAATCATGAATCATGAATTGAATCATGAATTGAATCATGAATTGAATCATGACTCATGAATTATGAATCATGAATTGAATCATGAATCATGAATTATGAATCTTGAATTGAATCATGAATCATAATTCATGACCTATGAATCATGAATTGAATCATGAATTGAATCATGAATCATGAATCATGAATTGAATCATGGATCATGAATTGAATCGTGAATCATAAATCATTAATTGAATCATGAATCATGAATTCAATCATGAATCATGAATCATAAATCGTGAATTGAATCATGAATCATGAATCGAATCATGAATCATGAATTAAATCATGAATCATGAATTAAATCATGAATCGAATCATGAATCATGAATTGAATCATGAATCATGAATCATGAATCATGAATTGAATCATTAATCATGAATCATGAATCGAATCATGAATCATGAATCATGAATCGAATCATGAATCATGAAATATGAATCGAATCATGAATCATTATTTGAATCATGAATCATGAATCGAATCATGAATTATGAATCATGAATCATGAATCATAAATTGAATCATGAATCATGAATCATGAATTGAATCATGAATTGAATCATGAATCATAAATCATAAATTGAATCATAAATCATGAATCATGACATAAATCATGATTTAAATCATGAATCATGAATCATGAATCATAAATTGAATCATGAATCATGAATTGAATCATGAATTGAATCATGAATCACGAATCATGAATTGAATCATGAATCATGAATCATGAATTCAATCATGAATCATAAATTGAATCATGAATCATGAATCATGAATTGAATCATGAATCGAATCATGAATCATGAATCATGAATCGAATCATGAATCTTGAATCATGAATTGAATCATGAATCATGAATCATGAATCATGAATTGAATCATGAATCATGAATCATGAATTGAAACATGGATCATGAATCATGAAATGAATCATGAATCGTAAATCATGAATCGAATCATGAATCATGAATCATGAATCGAATCATGAATCATGAATCATGAATTGAATCACGAATCATGAATCATGAATCGAATCATGCATCATGAATTGAATCATGCATCATGAATTGAATCATGAATCATGAATTGAATCATGAATTGAATCATGAATCATGAATTGAATCATGAATCATGAATTGAATCATGAATCATGAATTGAATCATGAATCATGTATCATGAATTGAATCATGAATCTTGAATCATGAATTGAATCATGAATCATGAATTGAATCATGAATCATGAATCATAAATTGGATCATAAATTGAATCATGAATCATGAATTAAATCATGATTTAAATCATAAATCATGAATCATGAATCATAAATTGAATCATGAATCATGAATTGAATCATGAATCATGAATCATGAACCAAATCATAAATCATGAATAATGAATCATGAATTGATTCATGAATCATGAATTATGAATCATGAATTGAATTATGAATCATGAATCATGAATTGAATCATGAATTGAATCATGAATTGAATCATGACTCATGAATTATGAATCATGAATTGAATCATGAATCATGAATTATGAATCTTGAATTGAATCATGAATCATAAATCATAAATTGAATCATAAATCATGAATCATGACATAAATCATGATTTAAATCATGAATCATGAATCATGAATCATAAATTGAATCATGAATCATGAATTGAATCATGAATTGAATCATGAATCACGAATCATGAATTGAATCATGAATCATGAATCATGAATTCAATCATGAATCATAAATTGAATCATGAATCATGAATCATGAATTGAATCATGAATCGAATCATGAATCATGAATCATGAATCGAATCATGAATCTTGCATCATGAATTGAATCATGAATCATGAATCATGAATCATGAATTGAATCATGAATCATGAATCATGAATTGAAACATGGATCATGAATCATGAAATGAATCATGAATCGTAAATCATGAATCGAATCATGAATCATGAATCATGAATCGAATCATGAATCATGAATCATGAATCATGAATTGAATCACGAATCATGAATCATGAATCGAATCATGCATCATGAATTGAATCATGCATCATGAATTGAATCATGAATCATGAATTGAATCATGAATTGAATCATGAATCATGAATTGAATCATGAATCATGAATTGAATCATGAATCATGAATTGAATCATGAATCATGTATCATGAATTGAATCATGAATCTTGAATCATGAATTGAATCATGAATCATGAATTGAATCATGAATCATGAATCATAAATTGGATCATAAATTGAATCATGAATCATGAATTAAATCATGATTTAAATCATAAATCATGAATCATGAATCATAAATTGAATCATGAATCATGAATCATGAATTGAATCATGAATTGAATCATGAATCATGAATTGAATCATGAATCATGAATCATGAATTGAATCATGAATCATAAATTAAATCATGAATCATGAATCGAATCTTGAATCATGAATTGATTCATGAATCATGAATCATGAATTGAATCATGAATCATGAATTATAAATTGAATCATGAATCATGAATCATGAATCGAATCATGAATCATGAATCAAGAATCATGAATCGAATCATGAATCATGAATTGAATCATGAGTCATGAATCATGAATCATGAATCGAATCATGAATCATGAATCATGAATCATGAATAATGAATTGAATCATGAATCATGAATCATGACATGAATCATGAATCATGAATCATAAATCGAATCATGAATCATGAATTGAATCAGGATTCGAATCATGAATTGAATCATGAATCATGAATTGAATCATGAATCATGAATCTTGAATCATGAATTGAATCATGAATCATGAATCATGAATTGAATCATGAATTGAATCATGAATCATGAATTGAATCATGAATAATGAATCATGAATAAAATCTTAAATCATGAATTGAATCATGAATCATGAATCATGAATCGAATCATTAATCATGAATCATGAATCATGAATTATGAAACCGAATCATGAATCATGAATTATGAAACCGAATCATGAATCATGAATCATGAACCAAATCATAAATCATGAATTATGAATCATGAATTGATTCATGACTCATGAATTATGAATCATGAATTGAATTATGAATCATGAATCATGAATTGAATCATGAATTGAATCATGAATTGAATCATGACTCATGAATTATGAATCATGAATTGAATCATGAATCATGAATTATGAATCTTGAATTGAATCATGAATTGAATCATGAATCATGAATCATGAATTATGAATTATAAATCATGAATTAAATCATGAATCATGAATTGAATCATGAATCATGAATCATGAACCAAATCATAAATCATGAATTATGAATCATGAATTGATTCATGACTCATGAATTATGAATCATGAATTGAATTATGAATCATGAATCATGAATTGAATCATGAATTGAATCATGAATTGAATCATGACTCATGAATTATGAATCATGAATTGAATCATGAATCATGAATTATGAATCTTGAATTGAATCATGAATTGAATCATGAATCATGAATCATGAATTATGAATTATAAATCATGAATTAAATCATGAATCATGAATCGAATCATGAATCATGAATTAAATCATGAATCATGAATCATGAATTAAATCATGAATCGAATCATGAATCATGAGTTGAATCATGAATCATGAATTATGAATCATGAATTGAATCATGAATCATGAATCATGATTTGAATCATGAATCATAAATCATGAATCATGAATTGAATCATGAATCATGAATCGAATCATGAATCATGAATTGAATCATGAATCATGAATTGAATCATGATTTAAATCATAAATCATGAATCATGAATCATAAATTGAATCATGAATTGAATCATGAATCATGAATTAAATCATGATTTAAATCATAAATCATGAATCATGAATCATAAATTGAATCATGAATCATGAATCATGAATTGAATCATGAATAGAATCATGAATCATGAATTGAATCATGAATCATGAATTGAATCATGAATCATAAATTGAATCATGAATCATGAATCGAATCTTGAATCATGAATTGAATCATGAATCATGAATCATGAATCATGAATCATGAACCAAATCATAAATCATGAATTATGAATCATGAATTGATTCATGAATCATGAATTATGAATCATGAATTGAATTATGAATCATGAATCATGAATTGAATCATGAATTGAATCATGAATTGAATCATGACTCATGAATTATGAATCATGAATTGAATCATGAATCATGAATTATGAATCTTGAATTGAATCATGAATCATAATTCATGACCTATGAATCATGAATTGAATCATGAATTGAATCATGAATCATGAATCATGAATTGAATCATGGATCATGAATTGAATCGTGAATCATAAATCATTAATTGAATCATGAATCATGAATTCAATCATGAATCATGAATCATAAATCGTGAATTGAATCATGAATCATGAATCATGAATCGAATCATGAATCATGAATTAAATCATGAATCATGAATTAAATCATGAATCGAATCATGAATCATGAATTGAATCATGAATCATGAATCATGAATCATGAATTGAATCATTAATCATGAATCATGAATCGAATCATGAATCATGAATCATGAATCGAATCATGAATCATGAAATATGAATCGAATCATGAATCATTATTTGAATCATGAATCATGAATCGAATCATGAATTATGAATCATGAATCATGAATCATGAATCGAATCATGAATCATGAATCATGACATAAATCATGATTTAAATCATGAATCATGAATCATAAATTGAATCATGAATCATGAATCATGAATTGAATCATGAATTGAATCATGAATCATAAATCATAAATTGAATCATAAATCATGAATCATGACATAAATCATGATTTAAATCATGAATCATGAATCATGAATCATAAATTGAATCATGAATCATGAATTGAATCATGAATTGAATCATGAATCACGAATCATGAATTGAATCATGAATCATGAATCATGAATTCAATCATGAATCATAAATTGAATCATGAATCATGAATTGAATCATGAATCGAATCATGAATCATGAATCATGAATCGAATCATGAATCTTGAATCATGAATTGAATCATGAATCATGAATCATGAATCATGAATTGAATCATGAATCATGAATCATGAATTGAAACATGGATCATGAATCATGAAATGAATCATGAATCGTAAATCATGAATCGAATCATGAATCATGAATCATGAATCGAATCATGAATCATGAATCATGAATCATGAATTGAATCACGAATCATGAATCATGAATCGAATCATGCATCATGAATTGAATCATGCATCATGAATTGAATCATGAATCATGAATTGAATCATGAATTGAATCATGAATCATGAATTGAATCATGAATCATGAATTGAATCATGAATCATGAATTGAATCATGAATCATGTATCATGAATTGAATCATGAATCTTGAATCATGAATTGAATCATGAATCATGAATTATGAATTATGAATTGAATCATGAATCATGAATTGAATCATGAATCATGAATCCTGAATTGAATCATGAATCATGAATCATAAATCGAATCATGAATCATGAATTGAATCAGGATTCGAATCATGAATTGAATCAGGATTCGAATCATGAATTGAATCATGAATCATGAATTGAATTATGAATCATGAATTGAATCATATATCATGAATTGAATCATGAATCATGAATTGAATCATGAATCATGAATCGAATCATGAATCATGAATTGAATCAGGATTCGAATCATGAATTGAATCATGAATCATGAATTGAATTATGAATCATGAATTGAATCATATATCATGAATTGAATCATGAATCATGAATTGAATCATGAATCATGAATCGAATCATGAATCATGAATTGAATCATGAATCATGAATTGAATCATGAATTGAATCATGAATCACGAATCATGATTTGAATCATGAATCATGAATTGAATCATGAATCATAAATTGAATCATGAATCATGAATAATGAATTGAATCATGAATCGAATCATGAATCATGAATCATGAATTGAATCATGAATCATGAATCGAATCATGAATCATGAATTGAATCATGAATTATGAATCATGAATTGATTCATGAATCATGAATCGAATCATGAATCATAAATTGAATCATGAATCATGAATCATGAATTGAATCATGAATCATGAATCATGAATTGAATCATGAATTGAATCATGAATCACGAATCATGAATTGAATCATGAATCATGAATTGAATCATGAATCATAAATTGAATCATTAATCATGAAATGAATCATGAATCGAATCATGAATCATGAATTGAATCAGGATTCGAATCATGAATCTTGAATCATGAATCATGAATTCAATCATGAATCATGAATCTTGAATCATAAATCATGAATTGAATCATGAATCATGAATTATGAATCATGAATTGAATCATGAATCATGAATTGAATCATGAATCATGAATTGAAACATGAATCATGAATCATGAATTGATTAATGAATCATGAATAATGAATCGAATCATGAATCATGAATTGAATCATGAATCATGAATTGAATCATGAATCATGAATCGTGAATTGAATCATGAATCATGAATCATGACATGGATCATAAATCATGAATCATAAATCGAATCATGAATCATGAATTGAATCAGGATTCGAATCATGAATTGAATCATGTATCATGAATTGAAACATGAATCTTGAATCATGAATCATGAATTGAATCATGAATCATGAATTATAAATCATCAATTGAATCATGTATCATGAATTGCATCATGAATCTTGAATCATGAATTGAATCATGAATCATGAATCATAAATCGAATCATGAATTGAATCAGGATTCGAATCATGAATTGACTCATGAATCATGAATTGAATCATGAATTTTGAATTGAATCATGAATCATGAATTGAATCATGAATCATGAATCATGAATTGAATCATGAATCATGAATTGAATCATAAATCATGAATCATGAATTGAATCATGAATCATGAATCATGAATTGAATCATGAATCATGAATTGAATCATGAATCATGAATCATGAATTGAATCATGAATCGAATCATAAATCATGAATTGAATCATGAATCATGAATTGAATCATGAATCATGAATCATGAATTGAATCATGAATTGAATCATGAATCATGAATCGAATCATGGATCTTGAATCATGAATTGAATCATGAATCATGAATCATGAATCATGAATTGAATCATGAATCATGAATCATGAATTGAATCATGAATTGAATCATCAATCACGAATCATGAATTGAATCATGAATCATGAATTGAATCATGAATCATAAATTGAATCATGAAACATGAATCATGAATTGAATCATGAATCATGAATCGAATCATGAATCTTGAATCATGAATTGAATCATGAATCATGAATCATGAATCATGAATCATGAATCATGAATTGAATTATGAATCATGAATCATGAATCGAATCATGAATCATGAATCAAGAATCATGAATCGAATCTTGAATCATGAATTGAATCATGAATCATGAATCATGAATTATGAATTGAATCATGAACCATGAATCATGAATCATGAATCATGAATTGAATCATGAATCATGAATCATGAATTGAATCATGAATCATGAATCATGAATCGAATCATGAATCATGAATCAAGAATCATGAATCGAATCATGAATCATGAATTGAATCATGAATAATGAATTGAATCATGAATCATGAAACGTGAATTGAATTATGAATCATGAATCATGAATCGAATCATGAATCATGAATCATGAATCATGAATTGAATCATGAAACATGAATCATGAATTGAATCATGAATCATGAATCATGAATTGAATCATGAATCATAAATCATGAATCATGACATGAATCATGAATCATGAATCATAAATCGAATCATAATTCATGAATTGAATCAGGATTCGAATCATGAATTGAATCATAAATCATGAATTGAATCATGAATAATGAATCTTGAATCATGAATCATGAATTGAATCAGGAATCATGAATTATGAATCATGAATTGAATCATGAATCATGAATCATGAATTGAATCATGAATTGAATCATAAATCATATATCATCAATTGAATCATGAATCATAAATTGAATCATGAATCATGAATCATGAATTGAATCATAAATTTAATCATGATTCATGAATTGAATCATGAATTTAATCATGAATCATGAATCATGAATTGAATCATGAATTATGAATTATAAATCATGAATTAAATCATGAATCATGAATCGAATCATGAATCATGAATTAAATCATGAATCATGAATCATGAATTAAATCATGAATCGAATCATGAATCATGAGTTGAATCATGAATCATGAATTATGAATCATGAATTGAATCATGAATCATGAATCATGATTTGAATCATGAATCATAAATCATGAATCATGAATTGAATCTTGAATCATGAATCGAATCATGAATCATGAATTGAATCATGAATCATGAATTGAATCATGAATCATGATTTATAAATTGGATCATGAATTGAATCATGAATCATGAATCATGAATTGAATCATGAATTGAATCATGAATCATGAATTGAATCATGAATCATGAATTGAATCATGAATCATGAATCATGAATTGAATCATGAATCATAAATTGAATCATGAATCATGAATCGAATCTTGAATCATGAATTGAATCATGAATCATGAATCATGAATTGAATCATGAATCATGAATTATAAATTGAATCATGAATTGAATGATAAATCATGAATCATGAATTGAATCATGAATCATGAATCATGAATCGAATCATAAATCATGAATCAAGAATCATGAATCAAATCATGAATCATGAATTGAATCATGAGTCATGAATCATGAATCATGAATCGAATCATGAATCATGAATCATGAATAATGAATTGAATCATGAATCATGAATCATGACATGAATCATGAATCATGAATCATAAATCGAATCATGAATCATGAATTGAATCAGGATTCGAATCATGAATTGAATCATGAATCATGAATTGAATCATGAATCTTGAGTCATGAATTGAATCATGAATCATGAATCATGAATTGAATCATGAATTGAATCATGAATCATGAATTGAATCATGAATCATGAATCATGAATAAAATCTTAAATCATGAATTGAATCATGAATCATGAATCATGAATCGAATCATTAATCATGAATCATGAATCATAAATCGAATCATGAATCATGAATTATGAAACCGAATCATGAATCATGAATTATGAAACCGAATCATGAATCATGAATCATGAATTGAATCATGAATCATGAATCATGAATTGAATCATGAATCATGAATCATGAACCAAATCATAAATCATGAATAATGAATCATGAATTGATTCATGAATCATGAATTATGAATCATGAATTGAATTATGAATCATGAATCATGAATTGAATCATGAATTGAATCATGAATTGAATCATGACTCATGAATTATGAATCATGAATTGAATCATGAATCATGAATTATGAATCTTGAATTGAATTATGAATCATAATTCATGACCTATGAATCATGAATTGAATCATGAATTGAATCATGAATCATGAATTGAATCATGGATCATGAATTGAATCGTGAATCATAAATCATTAATTGAATCATGAATCATGAATTCAATCATGAATCATGAATCATAAATCGTGAATTGAATCATGAATCATGAATCGAATCATGAATCATGAATTAAATCATGAATCATGAATTAAATCATGAATCGAATCATGAATCATGAATTGAATCATGAATCATGAATCATGAATCATGAATTGAATCATTAATCATGAATCATGAATCGAATCATGAATCATGAATCATGAATCGAATCATGAATCATGAAATATGAATCGAATCATGAATCATTATTTGAATCATGAATCATGAATCGAATCATGAATTATGAATCATGAATCATGAATCATGAATCGAATCATGAATCATGAATCATGACATAAATCATGATTTAAATCATGAATCATGAATCATAAATTGAATCATGAATCATGAATCATGAATTGAATCATGAATTGAATCATGAATCATAAATCATAAATTGAATCATAAATCATGAATCATGACATAAATCATGATTTAAATCATGAATCATGAATCATGAATCATAAATTGAATCATGAATCATGAATTGAATCATGAATTGAATCATGAATCACGAATCATGAATTGAATCATGAATCATGAATCATGAATTCAATCATGAATCGAATCATGAATCATGAATCATGAATCGAATCATGAATCTTGAATCATGAATTGAATCATGAATCATGAATCATGAATCATGAATTGAATCATGAATCATGAATCATGAATTGAAACATGGATCATGAATCATGAAATGAATCATGAATCGTAAATCATGAATCGAATCATGAATCATGAATCATGAATCGAATCATGAATCATGAATCATGAATCATGAATTGAATCACGAATCATGAATCATGAATCGAATCATGCATCATGAATTGAATCATGCATCATGAATTGAATCATGAATCATGAATTGAATCATGAATTGAATCATGAATCATGAATTGAATCATGAATCATGAATTGAATCATGAATCATGAATTGAATCATGAATCATGTATCATGAATTGAATCATGAATCTTGAATCATGAATTGAATCATGAATCATGAATTGAATCATGAATCATGAATCATAAATTGGATCATAAATTGAATCATGAATCATGAATTAAATCATGATTTAAATCATAAATCATGAATCATGAATCATAAATTGAATCATGAATCATGAATCATGAATTGAATCATGAATTGAATCATGAATCATGAATTGAATCATGAATCATGAATCATGAATTGAATCATGAATCATAAATTAAATCATGAATCATGAATCGAATCTTGAATCATGAATTGATTCATGAATCATGAATCATGAATTGAATCATGAATCATGAATTATAAATTGAATCATGAATCATGAATCATGAATCGAATCATGAATCATGAATCAAGAATCATGAATCGAATCATGAATCATGAATTGAATCATGAGTCATGAATCATGAATCATGAATCGAATCATGAATCATGAATCATGAATCATGAATAATGAATTGAATCATGAATCATGAATCATGACATGAATCATGAATCATGAATCATAAATCGAATCATGAATCATGAATTGAATCAGGATTCGAATCATGAATTGAATCATGAATCATGAATTGAATCATGAATCATGAATCTTGAATCATGAATTGAATCATGAATCATGAATCATGAATTGAATCATGAATTGAATCATGAATCATGAATTGAATCATGAATCATGAATCATGAATAAAATCTTAAATCATGAATTGAATCATGAATCATGAATCATGAATCGAATCATTAATCATGAATCATGAATCATGAATTATGAAACCGAATCATGAATCATGAATTATGAAACCGAATCATGAATCATGAATCATGAATTGAATCATGAATCATGAATCATGAATCATGAATTGA
Source organism: Mixophyes australis (assembly GCA_036250195.1). NCBI lineage: Eukaryota > Metazoa > Chordata > Amphibia > Anura > Limnodynastidae > Mixophyes > Mixophyes australis. Next base: position 1,112,803 of record JAVHZZ010000024.1, on the reverse strand, counting down.
ATCATGAATCATGAATCATGAACCAAATCATAAATCATGAATTATGAATCATGAATTGATTCATGACTCATGAATTATGAATCATGAATTGAATTATGAATCATGAATCATGAATTGAATCATGAATTGAATCATGAATTGAATCATGACTCATGAATTATGAATCATGAATTGAATCATGAATCATGAATTATGAATCTTGAATTGAATCATGAATTGAATCATGAATCATGAATCATGAATTATGAATTATAAATCATGAATTAAATCATGAATCATGAATCGAATCATGAATCATGAATTAAATCATGAATCATGAATCATGAATTAAATCATGAATCGAATCATGAATCATGAGTTGAATCATGAATCATGAATTATGAATCATGAATTGAATCATGAATCATGAATCATGATTTGAATCATGAATCATAAATCATGAATCATGAATTGAATCATGAATCATGAATCGAATCATGAATCATGAATTGAATCATGAATCATGAATTGAATCATGATTTAAATCATAAATCATAAATCATGAATCATAAATTGAATCATGAATTGAATCATGAATCATGAATTAAATCATGATTTAAATCATAAATCATGAATCATGAATCATAAATTGAATCATGAATCATGAATCATGAATTGAATCATGAATTGAATCATGAATCATGAATTGAATCATGAATCATAAATTGAATCATGAATCATGAATCGAATCTTGAATCATGAATTGAATCATGAATCATGAATCATGAATCATGAATCATGAACCAAATCATAAATCATGAATTATGAATCATGAATTGATTCATGAATCATGAATTATGAATCATGAATTGAATTATGAATCATGAATCATGAATTGAATCATGAATTGAATCATGAATTGAATCATGACTCATGAATTATGAATCATGAATTGAATCATGAATCATGAATTATGAATCTTGAATTGAATCATGAATTGAATCATGAATCATGAATCATGAATTATGAATTATAAATCATGAATTAAATCATGAATCATGAATCGAATCATGAATCATGAATTAAATCATGAATCATGAATCATGAATTAAATCATGAATCGAATCATGAATCATGAGTTGAATCATGAATCATGAATTATGAATCATGAATCATGATTTGAATCATGAATCATAAATCATGAATCATGAATTGAATCATGAATCATGAATCGAATCATGAATCATGAATTGAATCATGAATCATGAATTGAATCATGATTTAAATCATAAATCATGAATCATGAATCATAAATTGAATCATGAATTGAATCATGAATCATGAATTAAATCATGATTTAAATCATAAATCATGAATCATGAATCATAAATTGAATCATGAATCATGAATCATGAATTGAATCATGAATTGAATCATGAATCATGAATTGAATCATGAATCATGAATTGAATCATGAATCATAAATTGAATCATGAATCATGAATCGAATCTTGAATCATGAATTGAATCATGAATCATGAATCATGAATCATGAATCATGAACCAAATCATAAATCATGAATTATGAATCATGAATTGATTCATGAATCATGAATTATGAATCATGAATTGAATTATGAATCATGAATCATGAATTGAATCATGAATTGAATCATGAATTGAATCATGACTCATGAATTATGAATCATGAATTGAATCATGAATCATGAATTATGAATCTTGAATTGAATCATGAATCATAATTCATGACCTATGAATCATGAATTGAATCATGAATTGAATCATGAATCATGAATTGAATCGTGAATCATAAATCATTAATTGAATCATGAATCATGAATTCAATCATGAATCATGAATCATAAATCGTGAATTGAATCATGAATCATGAATCATGAATCGAATCATGAATCATGAATTAAATCATGAATCATGAATTAAATCATGAATCGAATCATGAATCATGAATTGAATCATGAATCATGAATCATGAATCATGAATTGAATCATTAATCATGAATCATGAATCGAATCATGAATCATGAATCGAATCATGAATCATGAAATATGAATCGAATCATGAATCATTATTTGAATCATGAATCATGAATCGAATCATGAATTATGAATCATGAATCATGAATCATGAATCGAATCATGAATCATGAATCATGACATAAATCATGATTTAAATCATGAATCATGAATCATAAATTGAATCATGAATCATGAATCATGAATTGAATCATGAATTGAATCATGAATCATAAATCATAAATTGAATCATAAATCATGAATCATGACATAAATCATGATTTAAATCATGAATCATGAATCATAAATTGAATCATGAATCATGAATTGAATCATGAATTGAATCATGAATCACGAATCATGAATTGAATCATGAATCATGAATCATGAATTCAATCATGAATCATAAATTGAATCATGAATCATGAATTGAATCATGAATCGAATCATGAATCATGAATCATGAATCGAATCATGAATCTTGAATCATGAATTGAATCATGAATCATGAATCATGAATCATGAATTGAATCATGAATCATGAATCATGAATTGAAACATGGATCATGAATCATGAAATGAATCATGAATCGTAAATCATGAATCGAATCATGAATCATGAATCATGAATCGAATCATGAATCATGAATCATGAATCATGAATTGAATCACGAATCATGAATCATGAATCGAATCATGCATCATGAATTGAATCATGCATCATGAATTGAATCATGAATCATGAATTGAATCATGAATTGAATCATGAATCATGAATTGAATCATGAATCATGAATTGAATCATGAATCATGAATTGAATCATGAATCATGTATCATGAATTGAATCATGAATCTTGAATCATGAATTGAATCATGAATCATGAATTATGAATTAAGAAATTGAATCATGAATCATGAATTGAATCATGAATCATGAATCCTGAATTGAATCATGAATCATGAATCATAAATCGAATCATGAATCATGAATTGAATTAGGATTCGAATCATGAATTGAATCAGGATTCGAATCATGAATTGAATCATGAATCATGAATTGAATTATGAATCATGAATTGAATCATATATCATGAATTGAATCATGAATCATGAATTGAATCATGAATCATGAATCGAATCATGAATCATGAATTGAATCAGGATTCGAATCATGAATTGAATCATGAATCATGAATTGAATTATGAATCATGAATTGAATCATATATCATGAATTGAATCATGAATCATGAATTGAATCATGAATCATGAATCGAATCATGAATCATGAATTGAATCATGAATCATGAATTGAATCATGAATTGAATCATGAATCACGAATCATGATTTGAATCATGAATCATGAATTGAATCATGAATCATAAATTGAATCATGAATCATGAATAATGAATTGAATCATGAATCGAATCATGAATCATGAATCATGAATTGAATCATGAATCATGAATCGAATCATGAATCATGAATTGAATCATGAATTATGAATCATGAATTGATTCATGAATCATGAATCGAATCATGAATCATAAATTGAATCATGAATCATGAATCATGAATTGAATCATGAATCATGAATCATGAATTGAATCATGAATTGAATCATGAATCATGAATCATGAATTGAATCATGAATTGAATCATGAATCACGAATCATGAATTGAATCATGAATCATGAATTGAATCATGAATCATAAATTGAATCATTAATCATGAAATGAATCATGAATCGAATCATGAATCATGAATTGAATCAGGATTCGAATCATGAATCTTGAATCATGAATCATGAATTCAATCATGAATCATGAATCTTGAATCATAAATCATGAATTGAATCATGAATCATGAATTATGAATCATGAATTGAATCATGAATCATGAATTGAATCATGAATCATGAATTGAAACATGAATCATGAATCATGAATTGATTAATGAATCATGAATAATGAATCGAATCATGAATCATGAATTGAATCATGAATCATGAATTGAATCATGAATCATGAATCGTGAATTGAATCATGAATCATGAATCATGACATGGATCATAAATCATGAATCATAAATCGAATCATGAATCATGAATTGAATCAGGATTCGAATCATGAATTGAATCATGTATCATGAATTGAAACATGAATCTTGAATCATGAATCATGAATTGAATCATGAATCATGAATTATAAATCATCAATTGAATCATGTATCATGAATTGCATCATGAATCTTGAATCATGAATTGAATCATGAATCATGAATCATAAATCGAATCATGAATTGAATCAGGATTCGAATCATGAATTGACTCATGAATCATGAATTGAATCATGAATTTTGAATTGAATCATGAATCATGAATTGAATCATGAATCATGAATCATGAATTGAATCATGAATCATGAATTGAATCATAAATCATGAATCATGAATTGAATCATGAATCATGAATCATGAATTGAATCATGAATCATGAATTGAATCATGAATCATGAATCATGAATTGAATCATGAATCGAATCATAAATCATGAATTGAATCATGAATCATGAATTGAATCATGAATCATGAATCATGAATTGAATCATGAATTGAATCATGAATCATGAATCGAATCATGGATCTTGAATCATGAATTGAATCATGAATCATGAATCATGAATCATGAATTGAATCATGAATCATGAATCATGAATTGAATCATGAATTGAATCATTAATCACGAATCATGAATTGAATCATGAATCATGAATTGAATCATGAATCATAAATTGAATCATGAAACATGAATCATGAATTGAATCATGAATCATGAATCGAATCATGAATCTTGAATCATGAATTGAATCATGAATCATGAATCATAAATCATGAATCATGAATCATGAATTGAATTATGAATCATGAATCATGAATCGAATCATGAATCATGAATCAAGAATCATGAATCGAATCTTGAATCATGAATTGAATCATGAATCATGAATCATGAATTATGAATTGAATCATGAACCATGAATCATGAATCATGAATCATGAATTGAATCATGAATCATGAATTGAATCATGAATCATGAATCATGAATCGAATCATGAATCATGAATCAAGAATCATGAATCGAATCATGAATCATGAATTGAATCATGAATAATGAATTGAATCATGAATCATGAAACGTGAATTGAATTATGAATCATGAATCATGAATCGAATCATGAATCATGAATCATGAATCATGAATTGAATCATGAAACATGAATCATGAATTGAATCATGAATCATGAATCATGAATTGAATCATGAATCATAAATCATGAATCATGACATGAATCATGAATCATGAATCATAAATCGAATCATGAATCATGAATTGAATCAGGATTCGAATCATGAATTGAATCATAAATCATGAATTGAATCATGAATCATGAATCTTGAATCATGAATCATGAATTGAATCAGGAATCATGAATTATGAATCATGAATTGAATCATGAATCATGAATCATGAATTGAATCATGAATTGAATCATAAATCATATATCATCAATTGAATCATGAATCATAAATTGAATCATGAATCATGAATCATGAATTGAATCATAAATTTAATCATGATTCATGAATTGAATCATGAATTTAATCATGAATCATGAATCATGAATTGAATCATGAATTATGAATTATAAATCATGAATTAAATCATGAATCATGAATCGAATCATGAATCATGAATTAAATCATGAATCATGAATCATGAATTAAATCATGAATCGAATCATGAATCATGAGTTGAATCATGAATCATGAATTATGAATCATGAATTGAATCATGAATCATGAATCATGATTTGAATCATGAATCATAAATCATGAATCATGAATTGAATCTTGAATCATGAATCGAATCATGAATCATGAATTGAATCATGAATCATGAATTGAATCATGAATCATGATTTATAAATTGGATCATGAATTGAATCATGAATCATGAATCATGAATTGAATCATGAATTGAATCATGAATCATGAATTGAATCATGAATCATGAATTGAATCATGAATCATGAATCATGAATTGAATCATGAATCATAAATTGAATCATGAATCATGAATCGAATCTTGAATCATGAATTGAATCATGAATCATGAATCATGAATTGAATCATGAATCATGAATTATAAATTGAATCATGAATCATGAATTGAATGATAAATCATGAATCATGAATTGAATCATGAATCATGAATCATGAATCGAATCATGAATCATGAATCAAGAATCATGAATCAAATCATGAATCATGAATTGAATCATGAGTCATGAATCATGAATCATGAATCGAATCATGAATCATGAATCATGAATCATGAATAATGAATTGAATCATGAATCATGAATCATGACATGAATCATGAATCATGAATCATAAATCGAATCATGAATCATGAATTGAATCAGGATTCGAATCATGAATTGAATCATGAATCATGAATTGAATCATGAATTGAATCATGAATCATGAATTGAATCATGAATCATGAATCATGAATCGAATCTTAAATCATGAATTGAATCATGAATCATGAATCATGAATCGAATCATTAATCATGAATCATGAATCATGAATTGAATCATGAATTATGAAACCGAATCATAAATCATGAATTATGAAACCGAATCATGAATCCTGAATCATGAATTGAATCATGAATCATGAATCATGAATCATGAATTGAATCATGAATCATGAATCATGAACCAAATCATAAATCATGAATTATGAATCATGAATTGATTCATGAATCATGAATTATGAATCATGAATTGAATCATGAATCATGAATCTTGAATTGAATCATGAATTGAATCATGAATTGAATCATGACTCATGAATTATGAATCATGAATTGAATCATGAATCATGAATTATGAATCTTGAATTGAATCATGAATCATAATTCATGACCTATGAATCATGAATTGAATCATGAATTTAATCATGAATCATGAATCATGAATTGAATCATGGATCATGAATTGAATCGTGAATCATAAATCATTAATTGAATCATGAATCATGAATTCAATCATGAATCATGAATCATAAATCGTGAATTGAATCATGAATCATGAATCATGAATCGAATCATGAATCATGAATTAAATCATGAATCATGAATTAAATCATGAATCGAATCATGAATCATGAATTGAATCATGAATCATGAATCATGAATCATGAATTGAATCATTAATAAAGAATCATGAATCGAATCATGAATCATGAATCATGAATCGAATCATGAATCATGAAATATGAATCGAATCATGAATCATTATTTGAATCATGAATCATGAATCAAATCATGAATCATGAATCATGAATCATGAATCATGAATCGAATCATGAATCATGAATCATGAATCATGAATCATAAATTGAATCATAAATCATGAATCATGACATAAATCATGATTTAAATCATGAATCATGAATCATAAATTGAATCATAAATCATGAATCATGACATAAATCATGATTTAAATCATGAATCATGAATCATAAATTGAATCATAAATCATGAATCATGACATATATCATGATTTAAATCATGAATCATGAATCATAAATTGAATCATGAATCATGAATCATGAATTGAATCATGAATTGAATCATGATTACGAATCATGAATTGAATCATGAATCATGAATCATGAATTCAATCATGAATCATAAATTGAATCATGAATCATGAATCATGAATTGAATCATGAATCGAATCATGAATCATGAATCGAATCATAAATCTTGAATCATGAATTGAATCATGAATCATGAATCATGAATCATGAATTGAATCATGAATCATGAATTGAAACATGGATCATGAATCATGAATTGAATCATGAATCATGAATCATGAATCGAATCATGAATCATGAATCGAATCATGAATCATGAATCATGAATCGAATCATGAATCATGAATCATGAATTGAATCATGAATCATGCATCATGAATCGAATCATGCATCATGAATTGAATCATGAATCATGAATTGAATCATAAATCATGAATCATGAATCGAATCATGCATCATGAATTGAATCATGAATCATGAATTGAATCATGAATTGAATCATGAATCATGAATCATGAATCATGAAATGAATCATGAATCATGAATTGAATCATGAATCATGAATTGAATCATGAATCATGTATCATGAATTGAATCATGAATCTTGAATCATGAATTGAATCATGAATCATGAATTATGAATTATGAATTGAATCATGAATCATGAATTGAATCATGAATCATGAATCATGAATTGAATCATGAATCATGAATCATGAATCATAAATCGAATCATGAATCATGAATCATGAATTGAATCATGAATTGAATCATGATTACGAATCATGAATTGAATCATGAATCATGAATCATGAATTCAATCATGAATCATAAATTGAATCATGAATCATGAATCATGAATTGAATCATGAATCGAATCATGAATCATGAATCGAATCATAAATTTTGAATCATGAATTGAATCATGAATCATGAATCATGAATCATGAATTGAATCATGAATCATGAATCATGAAGTGAAACATGGATCATGAATCATGAATTGAATCATGAATCATGAATCATGAATCGAATCATGAATCATGAATCATGAATCGAATCATGAATCATGAATCATGAATCGAATCATGAATCATGAATCATGAATCGTGAATTGAATCATGAATCATGCATCATGAATCAAATCATGCATCATGAATTGAATCATGAATCATGAATTGAATCATGAATCATGAATCGAATCATGCATCATGAATTGAATCATGAATCATGAATTGAATCATGAATTGAATCATGAATCATGAATCATGAATCATGAAATGAATCATGAATCATGAATTGAATCATGAATCATGAATTGAATCATGAATCATGTATCATGAATTGAATCATGAATCTTGAATCATGAATTGAATCATGAATCATGAATTATGAATTATGAATTGAATCATGAATCATGAATTGAATCATGAATCATGAATCATGAATTGAATCATGAATCATGAATCATGAATCATAAATCGAATCATGAATCATGAATTGAATGAGGATTCGAATCATGAATTGAATCATGAATCATTAATTGAATTATGAATCATGAATTGAATCATATATCATGAATTGAATCATGAATCATGAATTGAATCATGAATCATGAATCGAATCATGAATCATGAATTGAATCATGAATCATGAATCATGAATTGAATCATGAATTGATTCATGAATCACGAATCATGATTTGAATCATGAATCATGAATTGAATCATGAATCATAAATTGAATCATGAATCATGAATAAAGAATTGAATCATGAATCGAATCATGAATCATGAATCATGAATTGATTCATGAATCATGAATCGAATCATGAATCATAAATTGAATCATGAATCATGAATCATGAATTGAATCATGAATCAAGAATCATGAATTGAATCATGAATTGAATCATGAATCACGAATCATGAATTGAATCATGAATCATGAATTAAATCATGAATCATAAATTGAATCATGAATCATGAAATGAATCATGAATCAAATCATGAATCATGAATCATGAATTGAATCAGGATTCGAATCATGAATCTTGAATCATGAATCATGAATTCAATCATGAATCATGAATCTTGAATCATGAATCATGAATTGAATCATGAATCATGAATTGAATCATGAATCATGAATTGAATCATGAATCATGAATTGAAACATGAATCATGAATCATGAATTGATTAATGAATCATGAATAATGAATCGAATCATGAATCAAGAATTGAATCATGAATCATGAATTGAATCATGAATCATGAATCGTGAATTGAATCATGAATCATGAATCATGACATGGATCATAAATCATGAATCACAAATTGAATCATGAATCATGAATTGAATCAGGATTCGAATCATGAATTGAATCATGTATCATGAATTGAATCATGAATCTTGAATCATGAATCATGAATTGAATCATGAATCATGAATTATGAATCATGAATTGAATCATGAATCATGAATTGAATCATGAATCATGAATCATGAATTGAATCATGAATCATGAATCATAAATCGAATCATGAATTGAATCAGGATTCAAATCATGAATTCAATCATGAATCATGAATTGAATCATGAATTATGAATTGAATCATGAATCATGAATTGAATCATGAATTATGAATCATGAATTGAATCATGAATCATGAATTGAATCATAAATCATGAATTGAATCATGAATAATGAATTGAATCATGAATCATGAATCATGAATTGAATCATGAATCATGAATCATGAATTGAATCATGAATCAAATCATAAATCATGAATTGAATCATGAATCATGAATTGAATCATGAATCATGAATCATGAATTGAATCATGAATTATGAATTGAATCATGAATCATGAATTGAATCATGAATTATGAATCATGAATTGAATCATGAATCATGAATCATGAATTGAATCATAAATCATGAATTGAATCATGAATAATGAATTGAATCATGAATCATGAATCATGAATTGAATCATGAATCATGAATCATGAATTGAATCATGAATCGAATCATAAATCATGAATTGAATCATGAATCATGAATTGAATCATGAATCATGAATCATGAATTGAATCATGAATTGAATCATGAATCATGAATCGAATCATGGATCTGGAATCATGAATTGAATCATGAATCATGAATCATGAATTGAATCATGAATTGAATCATGAATCACGAATCATGAATTGAATCATGAATCATGAATTGAATCATGAATCATAAATTGAATCATGAATCATGAATCATGAATTGAATCATGAATCATGAATCGAATCATGAATCTTGAATCATGAATTGAATCATGAATCATGAATCATGAATCATGAATCATGAATTGAATTATGAATCATGAATCATGAATCGAATCATGAATCATGAATCAGGAATCAAGAATCGAATCTTGAATCATGAATTGAATCATGAATCATGAATCATGAATTATGAATTGAATCATGAATCATGAATCATGAATCATGAATTGAATCATGAATCATGAATTGAATCATGAATCATGAATCATGAATCATGAATTGAATCATGAATCATAAATCATGAATCGAATCATGAATCATGAATCAAGAATCATGAATCGAATCATGAATCATGAATTGAATCATGAATAATGAATTAAATCATGAATCATGAAACATAAATTGAATTATGAATCATGAATCATGAATCGAATCATGATCATGAATCATGAATCATGAATCATGAATTGAATCATGAAACATGAATCATGAATTGAAACATGAATTGAATCATAAATCATGAATTGAATCATGAATCATGAATCTTGAATCATGAATCATGAATTGAATCAGGAATCATGAATTATGAATCATAAATTGAATCATGAATCATAATTTAAATCATGAATCATGAATTGATTAATGAATCATGAATCATGAATCGAATCATGAATCATGAATTGAATCATGAATCATGAATTGAATCATGAATCATGAATCATGAATTGAATCATGAATTGAATCATGAATCACGAGTCATGAATTGAATCATGAATTATGAATTGAATCATGAATCATGAATTGAATTATGAATCATGAATCTTGAATCATGAATATTGAATTGAATCAGGAATCATGAATTATGAATCATGAATTGAATCATGAATGATAATTGGAATCATGAATCATGAATTGATTCATGAATCATGAATCATGAATCAAATCATGAATCATGAATTGAATCATGAATCATGAATTGAATCATGAATCATGAATCATGAATTGAATCATGAATCAATTAATGAATTGAATCATAAATCATGAATTGAATCATGAATCATGAATCATGAATCATGAATTGAATCATGAATCATGAATCATGAATTGAATCATGAATTGAATCATAAATCATATATCATCAATTGAATCATGAATCATAAATTGAATCATGAATCATGAATCATGAATTGAATCATGAATTTAATCATGAATCATGAATCATGAATTGAATCATGAATTATGAATTATAAATCATGAATTAAATCATGAATCATGAATCGAATCATGAATTAAATCATGAATCATGAATCATGAATCATGAGTTGAATCATGAATCATGAATCATGAATCATAAATTGAATCATGAATCATTAATCGTGAATTGAATCATGAATTGAATCATGAATCATGAATTGAATCATGAATCATGAATCATGAATTAAATCATGAATCATGAATTGAATCATGAATCATGAATCATAAATTGAATCATGAATCATGAATCGAATCTTGAATCATGAATTGAATCATGAATCATGAATCATGAATCGAATCATGAATCAAGAATCATGAATCGAATCAAGAATCATGAATTGAATCACGAATCATGAATTATAAATTGAATCATTAATCATGAATCATGAATCATGAATTGAATCATGAATCATGAATCATGAATTCAATCATGAATCATGAATTATAAATTGAATCATGAATCATGAATTGAATCATAAATCATGAATCATGAATTGAATCATGAATCATGAATCGAATCATGAATCATGAATCAAGAATCATGAATCGAATCATGAATCATGAATTGAATCATGAGTCATGAATCATGAATCATAATTCGAATCATGAATCATGAATCATGAATCATGAATAATGACTTGAATCATGAATCATGAATCATGACATGAATCATGAATCATTAATCATAAATCGAATCATGAATCATGAATTGAATCAGGATTCGAATCATGAATTGAATCATGAATCATGAATTGAATCATGAATCATGAATCTTGAATCATGAATTGAATCATGAATCATGAATCATGAATTGAATCAGGATTCGAATCATGAATTGAATCATGAATCATGAATTGAATCATGAATCATGAATCTTGAATCATGAATTGAATCATGAATCATGAATCATGAATTGAATCATGAATTGAATCATGAATCATGAATTGAAATATGAATCATAAATCTTGAATCATGAATCATGAATTGAATCAGGAATCATGAATTATGAATCATGAATTGAATCATGAATGATAATTGGAATCATGAATCATGAATTGATTAATGAATCATGAATCAAATCATGAATCATGAATTGAATCATGAATCATGAATTGAATCATGAATCATGAATCATGAATTGAATCATGAATCAATTAATGAATTGAATCATGAATCATGAATTGAATCATGAATCATGAATCATGAATCATGAATTGAATCATGAATCATGAATCATGAATTGAATCATGAATTGAATCATAAATCATATATCATCAATTGAATCATGAATCATAAATTGAATCATGAATCATGAATCATGAATTGAATCATGAATTTAATCATGAATCATGAATCATGAATTGAATCATGAATTATGAATTATAAATCATGAATTAAATCATGAATCATGAATCGAATCATGAATTAAATCATGAATCATGAATCATTAATTAAATCATGAATCGAATCATGAATCATGAATTAAATCATGATTTAAATCATAAATCATGAATAATGAATCATAAATTGAATCATGAATCATGAATCATGAATTGAATCATGAATTGAATCATGAATCATGAATTGAATCATGAATCATGAATCATGAATTGAATCATGAATCATGAATCATAAATTGAATCATGAATCGAATCTTGAATCATGAATTGAATCATGAATCATGAATCATGAATCGAATCATGAATCAAGAATCATGAATCGAATCAAGAATCATGAATTGAATCATGAATCATGAAGTATAAATTGAATCATGAATCATGAATCATGAATCATGAATTGAATCATGAATCATGAATCATGAATTGAATCATGAATCATGAATTATAAATTGAATCATGAATCATGAATTGAATCATAAATCATGAATCATGAATTGAATCATGAATCATGAATCGAATCATGAATCATGAATCAAGAATCATGAATCGAATCATGAATCATGAATTGAATCATGAGTCATGAATCATGAATCATGAATCGAATCATGAATCATGAATCATGAATAATGAATTGAATCATGAATCATGAATCATGACATGAATCATGAATCATTAATCATAAATCGAATCATGAATCATGAATTGAATCAGGATTCGAATCATGAATTGAATCATGAATCATGAATTGAATCATGAATCATGAATCTTGAATCATGAATTGAATCATGAATCATGAATCATGAATTGAATCAGGATTCGAATCATAAATTGAATCATGAATCATGAATTGAATCATGAATTAAATCATGAATCATGAATCATTAATTAAATCATGAATCGAATCATGAATCATGAATTAAATCATGATTTAAATCATAAATCATGAATAATGAATCATAAATTGAATCATGAATCATGAATCATGAATTGAATCATGAATTGAATCATGAATCATGAATTGAATCATGAATCATGAATCATGAATTGAATCATGAATCATGAATCATAAATTGAATCATGAATCATGAATCATGAATCGAATCATGAATCAAGAATCATGAATCGAATCAAGAATCATGAATTGAATCATGAATCATGAAGTATAAATTGAATCATGAATCATGAATCATGAATCATGAATTGAATCATGAATCATGAATCATGAATTGAATCATGAATCATGAATTATAAATTGAATCATGAATCATGAATTGAATCATAAATCATGAATCATGAATTGAATCATGAATCATGAATCGAATCATGAATCATGAATCAAGAATCATGAATCGAATCATGAATCATGAATTGAATCATGAGTCATGAATCATGAATCATGAATCGAATCATGAATCATGAATCATGAATCATGAATAATGAATTGAATCATGAATCATGAATCATGACATGAATCATGAATCATTAATCATAAATCGAATCATGAATCATGAATTGAATCAGGATTCGAATCATGAATTGAATCATGAATCATGAATTGAATCATGAATCATGAATCTTGAATCATGAATTGAATCATGAATCATGAATCATGAATTGAATCAGGATTCGAATCATAAATTGAATCATGAATCATGAATTGAATCATGAATCATGAATCTTGAATCATGAATCATGAATCTTGAATATTGAATCATGAATCATGAATCATGAATTGAATCATGAATCATGAATTGAATCATGAATCATGAATCATGAATCGAATCTTAAATCATGAATTGAATCATGAATCATGAATCATGAATCGAATCATTAATCATGAATCATGAATCATGAATTGAATCATGAATCATGAATTATGAAACCGAATCATGAATCATGAATTATGAAACCGAATCATGAATCATGAATTGAATCATGAATCATGAATCATGAATTGAATCATGAATCATGAATCATGAACCAAATCATAAATCATGAATTATGAATCATGAATTGATTCATGAATCATGAATTATGAATCATGAATTGAATCATGAATCATGAATTGAATCATGAATTGAATCATGAATTGAATCATGACTCATGAATTATGAATCATGAATTGAATCATGAATCATGAATCATGAATCAAGAATCATGAATCGAATCATGAATCATGAATTGAATCATGAATAATGAATTGAATGATGAATCATGAAACGTGAATTGAATTATGAATCATGAATCATGAATCGAATCATGAATCATGAATCATGAATCATGAATTGAATCATGAAACATGAATCATGAATTGAATCATGAATCATGAATCATGAATTAAATCATGAATCATAAATCATGAATCATGACATGAATCATGAATCATGAATCATAAATCGAATCATGAATCATGAATTGAATCAGGATTCGAATCATGAATTGAATCATAAATCATGAATTGAATCATGAATCATGAATCTTGAATCATGAATTGAATCATGAATCATGAATCATGAATTGAATCATGAATTGAATCATAAATCATATATCATCAATTGAATCATGAATCATAAATTGAATCATGAATCATGAATCATGAATTGAATCATAAATTTAATCATGAATCATGAATTGAATCATGAATTATGAATTATAAATCATGAATTAAATCATGAATCATGAATCGAATCATGAATCATGAATTAAATCATGAATCATGAATCATGAATTAAATCATGAATCGAATCATGAATCATGAGTTGAATCATGAATCATGAATTATGAATCATGAATTGAATCATGAATCATGAATCATGATTTGAATCATGAATCATAAATCATGAATCATGAATCGAATCATGAATCATGAATTGAATCATGAATCATGAATTGAATCATGAATCATAAATCATAAATTGGATCATGAATTGAATCATGAATCATGAATTAAATCTTGATTTAAATCATAAATCATGAATCATGAATCATAAATTGAATCATGAATCATGAATCATGAATTGAATCATGAATTGAATCATGAATCATGAATTGAATCATGAATCATGAATCATGAATTGAATCATGAATCATAAATTGAATCATGAATCATGAATCGAATCTTGAATCATGAATTGAATCATGAATCATGAATCATGAATCGAATCATGAATCATGAATCGAATCAAGAATCATGAATTGAATCATGAATCATGAATCATGAATTATAAATTGAATCATGAATCAAGAATCATGAATCATGAATTGAATCATGAATCATGAATCATGAATTGAATCATGAATCATGAATTATAAATTGAATCATGAATCATGAATTGAATAATAAATCATGAATCATGAATTGAATCATGAATCATGAATCATGAATCGAATCATGAATCATGAATCAAGAATCATGAATCGAATCATGAATCATGAATTGAATCATGAATCATGAATCATGAATCGAATCATGAATCATGAATCATGAATCATGAATAATGAATTGAATCATGAATCATGAATCATGACATGAATCATGAATCATGAATCATAAATCGAATCATGAATTGAATCAGGATTCGAATCATGAATTGAATCATGAATCATGAATTGAATCATGAATCATGAATCTTGAATCATGAATTGAATCATGAATCATGAATCATGAATTGAATCATGAATTGAATCATGAATCATGAATCATGAATCGAATCTTAAATCATGAATTGAATCATGAATCATGAATCATGAATCGAATCATTAATCATGAATCATGAATCATGAATTGAATCATGAATTATGAATTATGAAACCGAATCATGAATCATGAATTATGAAACCGAATCATGAATCATGAATTGAATCATGAATCATGAATCATGAATCATGAATTGAATCATGAATCATGAATCATAAACCAAATCATAAATCATGAATTATGAATCATGAATTGATTCATGAATCATGAATTATGAATCATGAATTGAATCATGAATCATGAATCATGAATTGAATCATGAATTGAATCATGAATTGAATCATGACTCATGAATTATGAATCATGAATTGAATCATGAATCATGAATTGAATCATGAATTGAATCATGAATCATGAATCATGAATTGAATCATGGATCATGAATTGAATCGTGAATCATAAATCATTAATTGAATCATGAATCATGAATTCAATCATGAATCATGAATCATAAATCGTGAATTGAATCATGAATCATGAATCATGAATCGAATCATGAATCATGAATTAAATCATGAATCATGAATCATGAATTAAATCATGAATCGAATCATGAATCATGAACTGAATCATGAATCGAATCATGAATCATGAAATATGAATCGAATCATGAATCATTATTTGAATCATGAATCATGAATCGAATCATGAATCATGAATCATGAATCATGAATCATGAATCGAATCATGAATCATGAATCATGAATCATGAATCATAAATTGAATCATAAATCATGAATCATGACATAAATCATGATTTAAATCATGAATCATGAATCATGAATTGAATCATGAATTGAATCATGAATCATAAATCATAAATTGAATCATGAATCATGAATGATGAATTGAATCATGAATCATAAATTGAATCATGAATCATGAATTGAATCATGAATCGAATCATGAATCATGAATTGAATCATGAATCATGAATCATGAATTGAATCATGAATCATGAATCATGAATTGAAACATGGATCATGAATCATGAATTGAATCATGAATCATGAATCATGAATCGAATCATGAATCATGAATCATGAATCGAATCATGAATCATGAATCATGAATCGAATCATGAATCATGAATCATGAATCATGAATTGAATCATGAATCATGAATCGAATCATGCATCATGAATTGAATCATGAATCATGAATTGAATCATGAATCATGAATCATGAATTGAATCATGAATCATGAATTGAATCATGAATCATGAATTGAATCATGAATCATGAATCATAAATTGGATCATGAATTGAATCATGAATCATGAATTAAATCATGATTTAAATCATAAATCATGAATCATAAATTGAATCATGAATCATTAATCATGAATTGAATCATGAATTGAATCATGAATCATGAATTGAATCATGAATCATGAATCATGAATTGAATCATGAATCATGAATTGAATCATGAATCATGAATCATAAATTGAATCATGAATCATGAATCGAATCTTGAATCATGAATTGAATCATGAATCATGAATCATGAATCGAATCATGAATCAAGAATAATGAATCGAATCAAGAATCATGAATTGAATCACGAATCATGAATTATAAATTGAATCATTAATCATGAATCATGAATCATGAATTGAATCATGAATCATGAATCATGAATTGAATCATGAATCATGAATTATAAATTGAATCATGAATCATGAATTGAATCATAAATCATGAATCATGAATTGAATCATGAATCATGAATCGAATCATGAATCATGAATCAAGAATCATGAATCGAATCATGAATCATGAATTGAATCATGAGTCATGAATCATGAATCATAATTCGAATCATGAATCATGAATCATGAATAATGACTTGAATCATGAATCATGAATCATGACATGAATCATGAATCATTAATCATAAATCGAATCATGAATCATGAATTGAATCAGGATTCGAATCATGAATTGAATCATGAATCATGAATTGAATCATGAATCATGAATCTTGAATCATGAATTGAATCATGAATCATGAATCATGAATTGAATCAGGATTCGAATCATGAATTGAATCATGAATCATGAATTGAATCATGAATCATGAATCTTGAATCATGAATTGAATCATGAATCATGAATCATGAATTGAATCATGAATTGAATCATGAATCATGAATTGAATTATGAATCATAAATCTTGAATCATGAATCATGAATTGAATCAGGAATCATGAATTATGAATCATGAATTGAATCATGAATGATAATTGGAATCATGAATCATGAATTGATTAATGAATCATGAATCATGAATCAAATCATGAATCATGAATTGAATCATGAATCATGAATTGAATCATGAATCATGAATCATGAATTGAATCATGAATCAATTAATGAATTGAATCATGAATCATGAATTGAATCATGAATCATGAATCATGAATCATGAATTGAATCATGAATCATGAATCATGAATTGAATCATGAATTGAATCATAAATCATATATCATCAATTGAATCATGAATCATAAATTGAATCATGAATCATGAATCATGAATTGAATCATGAATTTAATCATGAATCATGAATCATGAATTGAATCATGAATTATGAATTATAAATCATGAATTAAATCATGAATCATGAATCGAATCATGAATTAAATCATGAATCATGAATCATTAATTAAATCATGAATCGAATCATGAATCATAAATTAAATCATGATTTAAATCATAAATCATGAATAATGAATCATAAATTGAATCATGAATCATGAATTGAATCATGAATTGAATCATGAATCATGAATTGAATCATGAATCATGAATCATGAATTGAATCATGAATCATGAATCATAAATTGAATCATGAATCGAATCTTGAATCATGAATTGAATCATGAATCATGAATCATGAATCGAATCATGAATCAAGAATCATGAATCGAATCAAGAATCATGAATTGAATCATGAATCATGAAGTATAAATTGAATCATGAATCATGAATCATGAATCATGAATTGAATCATGAATCATGAATCATGAATTGAATCATGAATCATGAATTATAAATTGAATCATGAATCATGAATTAAATCATAAATCATGAATCATGAATTGAATCATGAATCATGAATCGAATCATGAATCATGAATCAAGAATCATGAATCGAATCATGAATCATGAATTGAATCATGAGTCATGAATCATGAATCATGAATCGAATCATGAATCATGAATCATGAATCATGAATAATGAATTGAATCATGAATCATGAATCATGACATGAATCATGAATCATTAATCATAAATCGAATCATGAATCATGAATTATGAAACCGAATCATGAATCATGAATCATGAATTGAATCATGAATCATGAATCATGAATTGAATCATGAATCATGAATAATGAACCAAATCATAAATCATGAATTATGAATCATGAATTGATTCATGAATCATGAATTATGAATCATGAATTGAATCATGAATCATGAATCATGAATTGAATCATGAATTGAATCATGAATTGAATCATGACTCATGAATTATGAATCATGAATTGAATCATGAATCATGAATCATGAATCAAGAATCATGAATCGAATCATGAATCATGAATTGAATCATGAATAATGAATTGAATCATGAATCATGAAACGTGAATTGAATTATGAATCATGAATCATGAATCGAATCATGAATCATGAATCATGAATCATGAATTGAATCATGAAACATGAATCATGAATTGAATCATGAATCATGAATCATGAATTGAATCATGAATCATAAATCATGAATCATGACATGAATCATGAATCATGAATCATAAATCGAATCATGAATCATGAATTGAATCAGGATTCGAATCATGAATTGAATCATAAATCATGAATTGAATCATGAATCATGAATCTTGAATCATGAATCATAAATTGAATCAGGAATCATGAATTATGAATCATGAATTGAATCATGAATCATGAATCATGAATTGAATCATGAATTGAATCATAAATCATATATCATCAATTGAATCATGAATCATGAATCATGAATTGAATCATGAATCATGAATTGAATCATGAATCATGAATCATGAACCAAATCATAAATCATGAATTATGAATCATGAATTGATTCATGAATCATGAATTATGAATCATGAATTGAATCATGAATCATGAATCATGAATTTAATCATGAATTGAATCATGAATTGAATCATGAATTGAATCATGACTCATGAATTATGAATCATGAATTGAATCATGAATCATGAATCATGAATCAAGAATCATGAATCGAATCATGAATCATGAATTGAATCATGAATAATGAATTGAATCATGAATCATGAAACGTGAATTGAATTATGAATCATGAATCATGAATCGAATCATGAATCATGAATCATGAATCATGAATTGAATCATGAAACATGAATCATGAATTGAATCATGAATCATGAATTATGAATTGAATCATGAATCATAAATCATGAATCATGACATGAATCATGAATCATGAATCATAAATCGAATCATGAATCATGAATTGAATCATGATTCGAATCATGAATTGAATCATAAATCATGAATTGAATCATGAATCATGAATCTTGAATCATGAATCATGAATTGAATCAGGAATCATGAATTATGAATCATGAATTGAATCATGAATCATGAATCATGAATTGAATCATGAATTGAATCATAAATCATATATCATCAATTGAATCATGAATCATAAATTGAATCATGAATCATGAATCATGAATTGAATCATAAATTTAATCATGAATCATGAATTGAATCATGAATTATGAATTATAAATCATGAATTAAATCATGAATCATGAATCGAATCATGAATCATGAATTAAATCATGAATCATGAATTAAATCATGAATCGAATCATGAATCATGAGTTGAATCATGAATCATGAATTATGAATCATGAATTGAATCATGAATCATGAATCATGATTTGAATCATGAATCATAAATCATGAATCATGAATCGAATCATGAATCATGAATTGAATCATGAATCATGAATTAAATCATGAATCATAAATCATAAATTGGATCATGAATTGAATCATGAATCATGAATTAAATCTTGATTTAAATCATAAATCATGAATCATGAATCATAAATTGAATCATGAATCATGAATCATGAATTGAATCATGAATTGAATCATGAATCATGAATTGAATCATGAATCATGAATCATGAATTGAATCATGAATCATAAATTGAATCATGAATCATGAATCGAATCTTGAATCATGAATTGAATCATGAATCATGAATCATGAATCGAATCATGAATCATGAATCGAATCAAGAATCATGAATTGAATCATGAATCATGAATCATGAATTATAAATTGAATCATGAATCAAGAATCATGAATCATGAATTGAATCATGAATCATGAATCATGAATTGAATCATGAATCATGAATTATAAATTGAATCATGAATCATGAATTGAATAATAAATCATGAATCATGAATTGAATCATGAATCATGAATCATGAATCGAATCATGAATCATGAATCAAGAATCATGAATCGAATCATGAATCATGAATTGAATCATGAATCATGAATCATGAATCGAATCATGAATCATGAATCATGAATCATGAATAATGAATTGAATCATGAATCATGAATCATGACATGAATCATGAATCATGAATCATAAATCGAATCATGAATTGAATCAGGATTCAAATCATGAATTGAATCATGAATCATGAATTGAATCATGAATCATGAATCTTGAATCATGAATTGAATCATGAATCATGAATCATGAATTGAATCATGAATTGAATCATGAATCATGAATTGAATCATGAATCATGAATCATGAATCGAATCTTAAATCATGAATTGAATCATGAATCATGAATCATGAATCGAATCATTAATCAGTAATCATGAATCATGAATTGAATCATGAATCATGAATTATGAAACCGAATCATGAATCATGAATTATGAAACCGAATCATGAATCATGAATTGAATCATGAATCATGAATCATGAATCATGAATTGAATCATGAATCATGAATCATGACATGAATCATGAATCATGAATCATAAATCGAATCATGAATTGAATCAGGATTCGAATCATGAATTGAATCATGAATCATGAATTGAATCATAAATCATGAATCTTGAATCATGAATTGAATCATGAATCATGAATCATGAATTGAATCATGAATTGAATCATGAATCATGAATTGAATCATGAATCATGAATCATGAATCGAATCTTAAATCATGAATTGAATCATGAATCATGAATCATGAATCGAATCATTAATCATGAATCATGAATCATGAATTGAATCATGAATCATGAATTATGAAACCGAATCATGAATCATGAATTATGAAACCGAATCATGAATCATGAATTGAATCATGAATCATGAATCATGAATCATGAATTGAATCATGAATTGAATCATGAATCATGAATCATGAATTGAATCATGGATCATGAATTGAATCGTGAATCATAAATCATTAATTGAATCATGAATCATGAATTCAATCATGAATCATGAATCATAAATCGTGAATTGAATCATGAATCATGAATCATGAATCGAATCATGAATCATGATTTAAATCATGAATCATGAATTAAATCATGAATCGAATCATGAATCATGAATTGAATCATGAATCGAATCATGAATCATGAAATATGAATCGAATCATGAATCATTATTTGAATCATGAATCATGAATCGAATCATGAATCATGAATCATGAATCATGAATCATGAATCGAATCATGAATCATGAATCATGAATCATGAATCATAAATTGAATCATAAATCATGAATCATGACATAAATCATGATTTAAATCATGAATCATGAATCATGAATCATAAATTGAATCATGAATCATGAATCATGAATTGAATCATGAATTGAATCATGAATCATAAATCATAAATTGAATCATGAATCATGAATGATGAATTGAATCATGAATCATAAATTGAATCATGAATCATGAATTGAATCATGAATCGAATCATGAATCATGAATCATGAATTGAATCATGAATCTTGAATCATGAATTGAATCATGAATCATGAATCATGAATCATGAATTGAATCATGAATCATGAATCATGAATTGAAACATGGATCATGAATCATGAATTGAATCATGAATCATGAATCATGAATCGAATCATGAATCATGAATCATGAATCGAATCATGAATCATGAATCATGAATCGAATCATGAATCATGAATCATGAATCATGAATTGAATCATGAATCATGAATCATGAATCGAATCATGCATCATGAATTGAATCATGAATCATGAATCATGAATTGAATCATGAATCATGAATCATGAATCGAATCATGCATCATGAATTGAATCATGAATCATGAATTGAATCATGAATTGAATCATGAATCATGAATCATGAATCATGAATCATGAATTGAATCATGAATCATGAATTGAATCATGAATCATGAATTGAATCATGAATCATGAATTGAATCATGAATCATGAATTGAATCATGAATCATGTATCATGAATTGAATCATGAATCTTGAATCATGAATTGAATCATGAATCATGAATTATGAATTATGAATTGAATCATGAATCATGAATTGAATCATGAATCATGAATCATGAATTGAATCATGAATCATGAATCATGAATCATAAATCGAATCATGAATCATGAATTGAATCAGGATTCGAATCATGAATTGAATCATGAATCATGAATTGAATCATGAATCATGAATTGAATTATGAATCATGAATTGAATCATATATCATGAATTGAATCATGAATCATGAATTAAATCATGAATCATGAATCGAATCATGAATCATGAATTGAATCATGAATCATGAATTGAATCATGAATCATGAATCATGAATTGAATCATGAATTGAATCATGAATCACGAATCATGATTTGAATCATGAATCATGAATTGAATCATGAATCATAAATTGAATCATGAATCATGAATAATGAATTGAATCATGAATCGAATCATATATCAAGAATCATAAATTGAATCATGAATCATGAATCGAATCATGAATCATGAATTGAATCATGAATCATGAATCATGAATTGATTCATGAATCATGAATCGAATCATGAATCATAAATTGAATCATGAATCATGAATCATGAATCATAAATTGAATCATGAATCATGAATCATGAATTGAATCATGAATTGAATCATGAATCACGAATCATGAATTGAATCATGAATCATGAATTGAATCATTAATCATAAATTGAATCATGAATCATGAAATGAATCATGAATCGAATCATGAATCATGAATCATGAATTGAATCAGGATTCGAATCATGAATCTTGAATCATGAATCATAAATTCAATCATGAATCATGAATCTTGAATCATGAATCATGAATTGAATCATGAATCATGAATTATGAATCATGAATTGAATCATGAATCATGAATTGAATCATGAATCATGAATTGAAACATGAATCATGAATCATGAATTGATTAATGAATCATGAATAATGAATCGAATCATGAAACATGAATTGAATCATGAATCATGAATTATGAATCATGAATTGAATCATGAATCATGAATTGAATCATGAATCATGAATTGAAACATGAATCATGAATCATGAATTGATTAATGAATCATGAATAATGAATCGAATCATGAATCATGAATTGAATCATGAATCATGAATTGAATCATGAATCATGAATCGTGAATTGAATCATGAATCATGAATCATGACATGGATCATAAATCATGAATCATAAATCGAATCATGAATCATGAATTGAATCAGGATTCGAATCATGAATTGAATCATGTATCATGAATTGAATCATGAATCATGAATTATAAATCATCAATTGAATCATGTATCATGAATTGAATCATGAATCTTGAATCATGAATCATGAATTGAATCATGAATCATGAATTATGAATCATGAATTGAATCATGAATCATGAATTGAATCATGAATCATGAATCATGAATTGAATCATGAATCATGAATCATAAATCGAATCATGAATTGAATCAGGATTCGAATCATGAATTGAATCATGAATCATGAATTGAATCATGAATTATGAATTGAATCATGAATCATGAATTGAATCATGAATCATGAATCATGAATTGAATCATGAATCATGAATTGAATCATGAATCATGAATCATGAATTGAATCATGAATCATGAATTGAATCATGAATCATGAATTGAATCATGAATCATGAATTGAATCATGAATCATGAATCATGAATTGAATCATGAATCGAATCATAAATCATGAATTGAATCATGAATCATGAATTGAATCATGAATCATGAATCATGAATTGAATCATGATTTGAATCATGAATCATGAATCGAATCATGGATCTGGAATCATGAATTGAATCATGAATCATGAATCATGAATCATGAATTGAATCATGAATCATGAATCATGAATTGAATCATGAATCATGAATTGAATCATGAATCATAAATTGAATCATGAATCATGAATCATGAATTGAATCATGAATCATGAATCGAATCATGAATCTTGAATCATGAATTGAATCATGCATCATGAATCATGAATCATGAATTGAATTATGAATCATGAATCATGAATCGAATCATGAATCATGAATCAGGAATCATGAATCATGAATCGAATCATGAATCATGAATCATGAATCATGAATCATGAATCATAAATTGAATCATAAATCATGAATCATGACATAAATCATGATTTAAATCATGAATCATGAATCATAAATTGAATCATGAATCATGAATCATGAATTGAATCATGAATCATGAATTGAATCATGAATCGAATCATGAATCATGAATCATGAATTGAATCAAGAATCTTGAATCATGAATTGAATCATGAATCATGAATCATGAATCATGAATTGAATAATGAATCATGAATCATGAATTGAAACATGGATCATGAATCATGAATTGAATCATGAATCATGAATCATGAATCGAATCATGAATCATGAATTGAATCATGAATTGAATCATGAATCATGAATCATGAATTGAATCATGAATTGAATCATGAATCATGAATCATGAATCATGAATTGAATCATGAATCATGAATTGAATCATGAATAATGAATTGAATCATGAATCATGAATTGAATCATGAATCATAAATCATAAATTGGATCATGAATTGAATCATGAATCATGAATTAAATCTTGATTTAAATCATAAATCATGAATCATGAATCATAAATTGAATCATGAATCATGAATCATGAATTGAATCATGAATTGAATCATGAATCATGAATTGAATCATGAATCATGAATCATGAATTGAATCATGAATCATAAATTGAATCATGAATCATGAATCGAATCTTGAATCATGAATTGAATCATGAATCATGAATCATGAATCGAATCATGAATCATGAATCGAATCAAGAATCATGAATTGAATCATGAATCATGAATCATGAATTATAAATTGAATCATGAATCAAGAATCATGAATCATGAATTGAATCATGAATCATGAATCATGAATTGAATCATGAATCATGAATTATAAATTGAATCATGAATCATGAATTGAATAATAAATCATGAATCATGAATTGAATCATGAATCATGAATCATGAATCGAATCATGAATCATGAATCAAGAATCATGAATCGAATCATGAATCATGAATTGAATCATGAATCATGAATCATGAATCGAATCATGAATCATGAATCATGAATCATGAATAATGAATTGAATCATGAATCATGAATCATGACATGAATCATGAATCATGAATCATAAATCGAATCATGAATTGAATCAGGATTCAAATCATGAATTGAATCATGAATCATGAATTGAATCATGAATCATGAATCTTGAATCATGAATTGAATCATGAATCATGAATCATGAATTGAATCATGAATTGAATCATGAATCATGAATTGAATCATGAATCATGAATCATGAATCGAATCTTAAATCATGAATTGAATCATGAATCATGAATCATGAATCGAATCATTAATCAGTAATCATGAATCATGAATTGAATCATGAATCATGAATTATGAAACCGAATCATGAATCATGAATTATGAAACCGAATCATGAATCATGAATTGAATCATGAATCATGAATCATGAATCATGAATTGAATCATGAATCATGAATCATGACATGAATCATGAATCATGAATCATAAATCGAATCATGAATTGAATCAGGATTCGAATCATGAATTGAATCATGAATCATGAATTGAATCATAAATCATGAATCTTGAATCATGAATTGAATCATGAATCATGAATCATGAATTGAATCATGAATTGAATCATGAATCATGAATTGAATCATGAATCATGAATCATGAATCGAATCTTAAATCATGAATTGAATCATGAATCATGAATCATGAATCGAATCATTAATCATGAATCATGAATCATGAATTGAATCATGAATCATGAATTATGAAACCGAATCATGAATCATGAATTATGAAACCGAATCATGAATCATGAATTGAATCATGAATCATGAATCATGAATCATGAATTGAATCATGAATTGAATCATGAATCATGAATCATGAATTGAATCATGGATCATGAATTGAATCGTGAATCATAAATCATTAATTGAATCATGAATCATGAATTCAATCATGAATCATGAATCATAAATCGTGAATTGAATCATGAATCATGAATCATGAATCGAATCATGAATCATGATTTAAATCATGAATCATGAATTAAATCATGAATCGAATCATGAATCATGAATTGAATCATGAATCGAATCATGAATCATGAAATATGAATCGAATCATGAATCATTATTTGAATCATGAATCATGAATCGAATCATGAATCATGAATCATGAATCATGAATCATGAATCGAATCATGAATCATGAATCATGAATCATGAATCATAAATTGAATCATAAATCATGAATCATGACATAAATCATGATTTAAATCATGAATCATGAATCATGAATCATAAATTGAATCATGAATCATGAATCATGAATTGAATCATGAATTGAATCATGAATCATAAATCATAAATTGAATCATGAATCATGAATGATGAATTGAATCATGAATCATAAATTGAATCATGAATCATGAATTGAATCATGAATCGAATCATGAATCATGAATCATGAATTGAATCATGAATCTTGAATCATGAATTGAATCATGAATCATGAATCATGAATCATGAATTGAATCATGAATCATGAATCATGAATTGAAACATGGATCATGAATCATGAATTGAATCATGAATCATGAATCATGAATCGAATCATGAATCATGAATCATGAATCGAATCATGAATCATGAATCATGAATCGAATCATGAATCATGAATCATGAATCATGAATTGAATCATGAATCATGAATCATGAATCGAATCATGCATCATGAATTGAATCATGAATCATGAATTGAATCATGAATCATGAATCATGAATCGAATCATGCATCATGAATTGAATCATGAATCATGAATTGAATCATGAATTGAATCATGAATCATGAATCATGAATCATGAATCATGAATTGAATCATGAATCATGAATTGAATCATGAATCATGAATTGAATCATGAATCATGAATTGAATCATGAATCATGAATTGAATCATGAATCATGTATCATGAATTGAATCATGAATCTTGAATCATGAATTGAATCATGAATCATGAATTATGAATTATGAATTGAATCATGAATCATGAATTGAATCATGAATCATGAATCATGAATTGAATCATGAATCATGAATCATGAATCATAAATCGAATCATGAATCATGAATTGAATCAGGATTCGAATCATGAATTGAATCATGAATCATGAATTGAATCATGAATCATGAATTGAATTATGAATCATGAATTGAATCATATATCATGAATTGAATCATGAATCATGAATTAAATCATGAATCATGAATCGAATCATGAATCATGAATTGAATCATGAATCATGAATTGAATCATGAATCATGAATCATGAATTGAATCATGAATTGAATCATGAATCACGAATCATGATTTGAATCATGAATCATGAATTGAATCATGAATCATAAATTGAATCATGAATCATGAATAATGAATTGAATCATGAATCGAATCATATATCAAGAATCATAAATTGAATCATGAATCATGAATCGAATCATGAATCATGAATTGAATCATGAATCATGAATCATGAATTGATTCATGAATCATGAATCGAATCATGAATCATAAATTGAATCATGAATCATGAATCATGAATCATAAATTGAATCATGAATCATGAATCATGAATTGAATCATGAATTGAATCATGAATCACGAATCATGAATTGAATCATGAATCATGAATTGAATCATTAATCATAAATTGAATCATGAATCATGAAATGAATCATGAATCGAATCATGAATCATGAATCATGAATTGAATCAGGATTCGAATCATGAATCTTGAATCATGAATCATAAATTCAATCATGAATCATGAATCTTGAATCATGAATCATGAATTGAATCATGAATCATGAATTATGAATCATGAATTGAATCATGAATCATGAATTGAATCATGAATCATGAATTGAAACATGAATCATGAATCATGAATTGATTAATGAATCATGAATAATGAATCGAATCATGAAACATGAATTGAATCATGAATCATGAATTATGAATCATGAATTGAATCATGAATCATGAATTGAATCATGAATCATGAATTGAAACATGAATCATGAATCATGAATTGATTAATGAATCATGAATAATGAATCGAATCATGAATCATGAATTGAATCATGAATCATGAATTGAATCATGAATCATGAATCGTGAATTGAATCATGAATCATGAATCATGACATGGATCATAAATCATGAATCATAAATCGAATCATGAATCATGAATTGAATCAGGATTCGAATCATGAATTGAATCATGTATCATGAATTGAATCATGAATCATGAATTATAAATCATCAATTGAATCATGTATCATGAATTGAATCATGAATCTTGAATCATGAATCATGAATTGAATCATGAATCATGAATTATGAATCATGAATTGAATCATGAATCATGAATTGAATCATGAATCATGAATCATGAATTGAATCATGAATCATGAATCATAAATCGAATCATGAATTGAATCAGGATTCGAATCATGAATTGAATCATGAATCATGAATTGAATCATGAATTATGAATTGAATCATGAATCATGAATTGAATCATGAATCATGAATCATGAATTGAATCATGAATCATGAATTGAATCATGAATCATGAATCATGAATTGAATCATGAATCATGAATTGAATCATGAATCATGAATTGAATCATGAATCATGAATTGAATCATGAATCATGAATCATGAATTGAATCATGAATCGAATCATAAATCATGAATTGAATCATGAATCATGAATTGAATCATGAATCATGAATCATGAATTGAATCATGATTTGAATCATGAATCATGAATCGAATCATGGATCTGGAATCATGAATTGAATCATGAATCATGAATCATGAATCATGAATTGAATCATGAATCATGAATCATGAATTGAATCATGAATCATGAATTGAATCATGAATCATAAATTGAATCATGAATCATGAATCATGAATTGAATCATGAATCATGAATCGAATCATGAATCTTGAATCATGAATTGAATCATGCATCATGAATCATGAATCATGAATTGAATTATGAATCATGAATCATGAATCGAATCATGAATCATGAATCAGGAATCATGAATCATGAATCGAATCATGAATCATGAATCATGAATCATGAATCATGAATCATAAATTGAATCATAAATCATGAATCATGACATAAATCATGATTTAAATCATGAATCATGAATCATAAATTGAATCATGAATCATGAATCATGAATTGAATCATGAATCATGAATTGAATCATGAATCGAATCATGAATCATGAATCATGAATTGAATCAAGAATCTTGAATCATGAATTGAATCATGAATCATGAATCATGAATCATGAATTGAATAATGAATCATGAATCATGAATTGAAACATGGATCATGAATCATGAATTGAATCATGAATCATGAATCATGAATCGAATCATGAATCATGAATTGAATCATGAATTGAATCATGAATCATGAATCATGAATTGAATCATGAATTGAATCATGAATCATGAATCATGAATCATGAATTGAATCATGAATCATGAATTGAATCATGAATAATGAATTGAATCATGAATCATGAATTGAATCATGAATCATGAATTGAATCATGAATCTTGAATCATGAATTGAATCATGAATCATGAATTATGAATTATGAATTGAATCATGAATCATGAATTGAATCATGAATCATGAATCATGAATTGAATCATGAATCATGAATTGAATCATGATTCATGAATCACGAATCATAAATCGAATCATGAATCATGAATTGAATCAGGATTCGAATCATGAATTGAATCATGAATCATGAATTGAATCATGAATCATGAATTGAATTATGAATCATGAATTGAGTCATGAATCATGAATCATGAATTGAATCATGAATTGAATCATGAATCACGAATCATGATTTGAATCATGAATCATGAATTGAATCATGAATCATAAATTGAATCATGAATCATGAATAATGAATTGAATCATGAATCGAATCATATATCATGAATCATGAATTTAATCATGAATCATGAATCGAATCATGAATCATGAATTGAATCATGAATCATGAATCATGAATTGATTCATGAATCATGAATCGAATCATGAATCATAAATTGAATCATGAATCATGAATCATGAATCATAAATTGAATCATGAATCATGAATTGAATCATGAATTGAATCATGAATCACGAATCATGAATTGAATCATGAATCATGAATTGAATCATGAATCATAAATTGAATCATGAATCATGAAATGAATCATGAATCGAATCATGAATCATGAATCATGAATTGAATCAGGATTCGAATCATGAATCTTGAATCATGAATCATAAATTCAATCATGAATCATGAATCTTGAATCATGAATCATGAATTGAATCATGAATCATGAATTATGAATCATGAATTGAATCATGAATCATGAATTGAATCATGAATCATGAATTGAAACATGAATCATGAATCATGAATTGATTAATGAATCATGAATAATGAATCGAATCATGAATCATGAATTGAATCATGAATCATGAATTGAATCATGAATCATGAATCATGAATCATGAATTGAATCATGAATCATGAATTGAATCATGAATAATGAATTGAATCATGAATCATGAATTGAATCATGAATCATGAATTGAATCATGAATCTTGAATCATGAATTGAATCATGAATCATGAATTATGAATTATGAATTGAATCATGAATCATAAATTGAATCATGAATCATGAATCATGAATTGAATCATGATTCATGAATCACGAATCATAAATTGAATCATGAATCATGAATTGAATCAGGATTCGAATCATGAATTGAATCATGAATCATGAATTGAATCATGAATCATGAATTGAATTATGAATCATGAATTGAATCATGAATCATGAATTGAGTCATGAATCATGAATCATGAATTGAATCATGAATTGAATCATGAATCACGAATCATGATTTGAATCATGAATCATGAATTGAATCATGAATCATAAATTGAATCATGAATCATGAATAATGAATTGAATCATGAATCGAATCATATATCATGAATCATGAATTTAATCATGAATCATGAATCGAATCATGAATCATGAATTGAATCATGAATCATGAATCATGAATTGATTCATGAATCATGAATCGAATCATGAATCATAAATTGAATCATGAATCATGAATCATGAATCATAAATTGAATCATGAATCATGAATTGAATCATGAATTGAATCATGAATCACGAATCATGAATTGAATCATGAATCATGAATTGAATCATGAATCATAAATTGAATCATGAATCATGAAATGAATCATGAATCGAATCATGAATCATGAATCATGAATTGAATCAGGATTCGAATCATGAATCTTGAATCATGAATCATAAATTCAATCATGAATCATGAATCTTGAATCATGAATCATGAATTGAATCATGAATCATGAATTATGAATCATGAATTGAATCATGAATCATGAATTGAATCATGAATCATGAATTGAAACATGAATCATGAATCATGAATTGATTAATGAATCATGAATAATGAATCGAATCATGAATCATGAATTGAATCATGAATCATGAATTGAATCATGAATCATGAATCGTGAATTGAATCATGAATCATGAATCATGACATGGATCATAAATCATGAATCATAAATCGAATCATGAATCATGAATTGAATCAGGATTCGAATCATGAATTGAATCATGTATCATGAATTGAATCATGAATCTTGAATCATGAATCATGAATTGAATCATGAATCATGAATTATAAATCATCAATTGAATCATGAATCATGAATTGAATCATGAATCATGAATTATGAATCATGAATTGAATCATGAATCATGAATTGAATCATGAATCATGAATCATGAATTGAATCATGAATCATGAATCATAAATCGAATCATGAATTGAATCAGGATTCGAATCATGAATTGAATCATGAATCATGAATTGAATCATGAATTATGAATTGAATCATGAATCATGAATTGAATCATGAATCATGAATCATGAATTGAATCATGAATCATGAATTGAATCATGAATCATGAATCATGAATTTAATCATGAATCATGAATTGAATCATGAATCATGAATTGAATCATGAATCATGAATCATGAATTGAATCATGAATCATGAATCATGAATTGAATCATGAATCGAATCATAAATCATGAATTGAATCATGAATCATGAATTGAATCATGAATCATGAATCATGAATTGAATCATGAATTGAATCATGAATCATGAATCGAATCATGGATCTGGAATCATGAATTGAATCATGAATCATGAATCATGAATCATGAATTGAATCATGAATCATGAATCATGAATTGAATCATGAATTGAATCATGAATCACGAATCATGAATTGAATCATGAATCATGAATTGAATCATGAATCATAAATTGAATCATGAATCATGAATCATGAATTGAATCATGAATCATGAATCGAATCATGAATCTTGAATCATGAATTGAATCATGCATCATGAATCATGAATCATGAATTGAATTATGAATCATGAATCATGAATCGAATCATGAATCATGAATCAGGAATCATGAATCGAATCTTGAATCATGAATTGAATCATGAATCATGAATCATGAATTATGAATTGAATCATGAATCATGAATCATGAATTGAATCATGAATCATGAATCATGAATCATGAATTGAATCATGAATCATAAATCATGAATCGAATCATGAATCATGAATCAAGAATCATGAATCGAATCATGAATCATGAATTGAATCATGAATAATGAATTGAATCATGAATCATGAAACATGAATTGAATTATGAATCATGAATCATGAATCATGAATCATGAATCATGAATTGAATCATGAAACATGAATCATGAATTGAATCATGAATCATGAATCATGAATTGAATCATGAATCATGAATCATGAATTGAATCATGAATCATAAATCATGAATCATGATATGAATCATGAATCATGAATCATAAATCGAATCATGAATCATGAATTGAATCAGGATTCGAATCATGAATTGAATCATAAATCATGAATTGAATCATGAATCATGAATCTTGAATCATAAATCATGAATTGAATCAGGAATCATGAATTATGAATCATAAATTGAATCATGAATCATAATTTAAATCATGAATCATGAATTGATTAATGAATCATGAATCATGAATCGAATCATGAATCATGAATTGAATCATGAATCATGAATCATGAATTGAATCATGAATCACGAAAAATGAATTGAATCATGAATCATGAATTGAATTATGAATCATGAATCTTGAATCATGAATCATGAATTGAATCAGGAATCATGAATTATGAATTGAATCATGAATCATGAATCATGAATCAAATCATGAATCATGAATTGAATCATGAATCATGAATTGAATCGTGAATCATGAATCATGAATTGAATCATGAATCAATTAATGAATTGAATCATGAATCATGAATTGAATCATGAATCATGAATCATGAATTGAATCATGAATCATGAATCATGAATTGAATCATGAATTGAATCATAAATCATATATCATCAATTGAATCATGAATCATAAATTGAATCATGAATCATGAATCATGAATTGAATCATGAATTTAATCATGAATCATGAATCATGAATTGAATCATGAATTATGAATTATAAATCATGAATTAAATCATGAATCATGAATCGAATCATGAATCAAATCATGAATCATGAATCATGAATTAAATCATGAATCGAATCATGAATCATGAGTTGAATCATGAATCATGAATTGAATCATGAATCATGATTTGAATCATGAATCATAAATCATGAATCATGAATTGAATCATGAATCATGAATCGAATCATGAATCATGAATTGAATCATGAATCATGAATTGAATCATGAATCATGAATCATAAATTGGATCATGAATTGAATCATGAATCATGAATTAAATCATGATTTAAATCATAAATCATGAATCATGAATCATAAATTGAATCATGAATCATGAATCATGAATTGAATCATGAATTGAATCATGAATCATAAATTGAATCATGAATCATGAATCATAAATTGAATCATGAATCATGAATCATAAATTGAATCATGAATCATGAATCGAATCTTGAATCATGAATTGAATCATGAATCATGAATCATGAATCGAATCATGAATCAAGAATCATGAATCAAATAAAGAATCATGAATTGAATCATGAATCATGAATTATAAATTGAATCATGAATCATGAATCATGAATCATGAATTGAATCATGAATCATGAATCATGAATTGAATCATGAATCATGAATTATAAATTGAATCATGAATCATGAATTGAATCATAAATCATGAATCATGAATTGAATCATGAATCATGAATCATGAATCGAATCATGAATCATGAATCAAGAATCATGAATCGAATCATGAATCATGAATTGAATCATTAGTCATGAATCATGAATCATGAATCGAATCATGAATCATGAATCATGAATCATAAATAATGAATTGAATCATGAATCATGAATCATGACATGAATCATGAATCATGAATCATAAATCGAATCATGAATCATGAATTGAATCAGGATTCGAATCATGAATTGAATCATGAATCATGAATTGAATCATGGATCATGAATTGAATCGTGAATCATAAATCATTAATTGAATCATGAATCATGAATTCAATCATGAATCATGAATCATAAATCGTGAATTGAATCATGAATCATGAATCATGAATCGAATCATGAATCATGAATTAAATCATGAATCATGAATCATGAATTAAATCATGAATCGAATCATGAATCATGAATTAAATCATGAATCATGAATCATGAATCATGAATTAAATCATGAATCATGAATCATGAATCGAATCATGAATCATGAATCATGAATCATGAATCGAATCATGAATCATGAAATATGAATCGAATCATGAATCATTATTTGAATCATGAATCATGAATCGAATCATGAATCATGAATCATGAATCATGAATCATGAATCGAATCATGAATCATGAATCATGAATCATGAATCATGAATCATAAATTGAATCATAAATCATGAATCATGACATAAATCATGATTTAAATCATGAATCATGAATCATGAATCATAAATTGAATCATGAATCATGAATCATGAATTGAATCATGAATTGAATCATGAATCATAAATCATAAATTGAATCATAAATCATGAATCATGACAGAAATCATGATTTAAATCATGAATCATGAATCCTAAATTGAATCATGAATCATGAATCATGAATTGAATCATGAATTGAATCATGAATCACGAATCATGAATTGAATCATGAATCATGAATCATGAATTGAATCTTGAATCATAAATTGAATCATGAATCATGAATTGAATCATGAATCATGAATTGAATCATGAATCGAATCATGAATCATGAATCATGAATCGAATCATGAATCTTGAATCATGAATTGAATCATGAATCATGAATCATGAATCATGAATTGAATTATGAATCATGAATCATGAATTGAAACATGGATCATGAATCATGAATTGAATCATGAATCATGAATCATGAATCGAATCATGAATCATGAATCATGAATCGAATCATGAATCATGAATCATGAATCGAATCATGAATCATGAATCATGAATTGAATCATGAATCATGAATCATGAATCGAATCATGCATCATGAATTGAATCATGAATCATGAATTGAATCATGAATCATGAATCATGAATCGAATCATGCATCATGAATTGAATCATGAATCATGAATTGAATCATGAATTGAATCATGAATCATGAATTGAATCATAAATCATGAATTGAATCATGAATCATGAATCATGAATCATGAATCGAATCATGAATCATGAATCATGAATCATAAATTGAATCATAAATCATGAATCATGACATAAATCATGATTTAAATCATGAATCATGAATCATGAATCATAAATTGAATCATGAATCATGAATCATGAATTGAATCATGAATTGAATCATGAATCATAAATCATAAATTGAATCATAAATCATGAATCATGACATAAATCATGATTTAAATCATGAATCATGAATCATGAATCATAAATTGAATCATGAATCATGAATCATGAATTGAATCATGAATTGAATCATGAATCACGAATCATGAATTGAATCATGAATCATGAATCATGAATTGAATCATGAATCATAAATTGAATCATGAATCATGAATTGAATCATGAATCGAATCATGAATCATGAATCATGAATCGAATCATGAATCTTGAATCATGAATTGAATCATGAATCATGAATCATGAATCATGAATTGAATCATGAATCATGAATCATGAATTGAAACATGGATCATGAATCATGAATCGAATCATGAATCATGAATCATGAATCGAATCATGAATCATGAATCATGAATCGAATCATGAATCATGAATTGAATCATGAATCATGAATCATGAATCGAATCATGCATCATGAATTGAATCATGAATCATGAATTGAATCATGAATCATGAATCATGAATCGAATCATGCATCATGAATTGAATCATGAATCATGAATTGAATCATGAATTGAATCATGAATCATGAATCATGAATTGAATCATAAATCATGAATTGAATCATGAATCATGAATTGAATCATGAATCATGAATTGAATCATGAATCATGAATTGAATCATGAATCATGTATCATGAATTGAATCATGAATCTTGAATCATGAATTGAATCATGAATCATGAATTATGAATTATGAATTGAATCATGAATCATGAATTGAATCATGAATCATGAATCATGAATCATAAATCGAATCATGAATCATGAATTGAATCAGGATTCGAATCATGAATTGAATCATGAATCATGAATTGAATTATGAATCATGAATTGAATCATATATCATGAATTGAATCATGAATCATGAAATGAATCATGAATCATGAATCGAATCATGAATCATGAATTGAATCATGAATCATGAATTGAATCATGAATCATGATTTGAATCATGAATCATGAATTGAATCATGAATCATAAATTGAATCATGAATCATGAATAATGAATTGAATCATGAATCGAATCATGAATCATGAATCATGAATTGAATCATGAATCATGAATCGAATCATGAATCATGAATTGAATCATGAATCATGAATCATGAATTGATTCATGAATCATGAATCGAATCATGAATCATAAATTGAATCATGAATCATGAATCATGAATCATGAATTGAATCATGAATCATGAATCATGAATTGAATCAGGAATTGAATCATGAATCACGAATCATGAATTGAATCATGAATCATGAATTGAATCATGAATCATAAATTGAATCATGAATCATGAAATGAATCATGAATCGAATCATGAATCATGAATCATGAATTGAATCAGGATTCGAATCATGAATCTTGAATCATGAATCATGAATTCAATCATGAATCATGAATCATGAATCATGAATCATGAATTATGAATCATGAATTGAATCATGAATCATGAATTGAATCATGAATCATGAATTGAAACATGAATCATGAATCATGAATTGATTAATCAATCATGAATAATGAATCGAATCAGGAATCATGAATTGAATCATGAATCATGAATCATGACATGGATCATAAATCATGAATCATAAATCGAATCATGAATCATGAATTGAATTAGGATTCGAATCATGAATTGAATCATGTATCATGAATTGAATCATAAATCTTGAATCATGAATCATGAATTGAATCATGAATCATGAATTATAAATCATCAATTGAATCATGTATCATGAATTGAATCATGAATCTTGAATCATGAATCATGAATTGAATCATGAATCATGAATTATGAATCATGAATTGAATCATGAATCATGAATTGAATCATGAATCATGAATCATGAATTGAATCATGAATCATGAATCATAAATCGAATCATGAATTGAATCAGGATTCGAATCATGAATTGAATCATGAATCATGAATTGAATCATGAATTATGAATTGAATCATGAATCATGAATTGAATCATGAATTATGAATCTTGAATTGAATTATGAATCATGAATTGAATCATGAATCATGAATCATGAATTGAATCATGAATCATGAATTGAATCATGAATCATGAATCATGAATTGAATCTTGAATCATGAATCATGAATCGAATCATAAATCATGAATTGAATCATGAATCATGAATCATGAATTAAATCATGAATCGAATCATGAATCATGAATTAAATCATGAATCATGAATCATGAATTAAATCATGAATCGAATCATGAATCATGAATTAAATCATGAATCATGAATCATGAATCATGAATTAAATCATGAATCATGAATCATGAATCGAATCATGAATCATGAATCATGAATCATGAATCGAATCATGAATCATGAAATATGAATCGAATCATGAATCATTATTTGAATCATGAATCATGAATCGAATCATGAATCATGAATCATGAATCATGAATCATGAATCGAATCATGAATCATGAATCATGAATCATGAATCATGAATCATAAATTGAATCATAAATCATGAATCATGACATAAATCATGATTTAAATCATGAATCATGAATCATGAATCATAAATTGAATCATGAATCATGAATCATGAATTGAATCATGAATTGAATCATGAATCATAAATCATAAATTGAATCATAAATCATGAATCATGACAGAAATCATGATTTAAATCATGATTCATGAATCCTAAATTGAATCATGAATCATGAATCATGAATTGAATCATGAATTGAATCATGAATCACGAATCATGAATTGAATCATGAATCATGAATCATGAATTGAATCTTGAATCATAAATTGAATCATGAATCATGAATTGAATCATGAATCATGAATTGAATCATGAATCGAATCATGAATCATGAATCATGAATCGAATCATGAATCTTGAATCATGAATTGAATCATGAATCATGAATCATGAATCATGAATTGAATCATGAATCATGAATCATGAATTGAAACATGGATCATGAATCATGAATTGAATCATGAATCATGAATCATGAATCGAATCATGAATCATGAATCATGAATCGAATCATGAATCATGAATCATGAATCGAATCATGAATCATGAATCATGAATTGAATCATGAATCATGAATCATGAATCGAATCATGCATCATGAATTGAATCATGAATCATGAATTGAATCATGAATCATGAATCATGAATCGAATCATGCATCATGAATTGAATCATGAATCATGAATTGAATCATGAATTGAATCATGAATCATGAATTGAATCATAAATCATGAATTGAATCATGAATCATGAATCATGAATCATGAATCGAATCATGAATCATGAATCATGAATCATAAATTGAATCATAAATCATGAATCATGACATAAATCATGATTTAAATCATGAATCATGAATCATGAATCATAAATTGAATCATGAATCATGAATCATGAATTGAATCATGAATTGAATCATGAATCATAAATCATAAATTGAATCATAAATCATGAATCATGACATAAATCATGATTTAAATCATGAATCATGAATCATGAATCATAAATTGAATCATGAATCATGAATCATGAATTGAATCATGAATTGAATCATGAATCACAAATCTTGAATTGAATCATGAATCATGAATCATGAATTGAATCATGAATCATAAATTGAATCATGAATCATGAATTGAATCATGAATCGAATCATGAATCATGAATCATGAATCGAATCATGAATCTTGAATCATGAATTGAATCATGAATCATGAATCATGAATCATGAATTGAATCATGAATCATGAATCATGAATTGAAAC
The DNA here is from genome assembly GCA_036250195.1 of Mixophyes australis. NCBI lineage: Eukaryota > Metazoa > Chordata > Amphibia > Anura > Limnodynastidae > Mixophyes > Mixophyes australis. Next base: position 1,069,536 of record JAVHZZ010000024.1, on the reverse strand, counting down.
ATGGATCATGAATCATGAATCGAATCATGAATCATGAATCATGAATCGAATCATGAATCATGAATCATGAATCGAATCATGACTCATGAATTGAATCATGAATCATGAATCATGAATCGAATCATGCATCATGAATTGAATCATGAATCATGAATTGAATCATGAATCATGAATCATGAATCAAATCATGCATCATGAATTGAATCATGAATCATGAATTGAATCATGAATTGAATCATGAATCATGAATCATGAATTGAATCATAAATCATGAATTGAATCATGAATCATGAATTGAATCATGAATCATGAATTGAATCATGAATCATGAATTGAATCATGAATCATGTATCATGAATTGAATCATGAATCTTGAATCATGAATTGAATCATGAATCATGAATTATGAATTATGAATTGAATCATGAATCATGAATTGAATCATGAATCATGAATCATGAATCATAAATCGAATCATGAATCATGAATTGAATCAGGATTCGAATCATGAATTGAATCATGAATCATGAATTGAATTATGAATCATGAATTGAATCATATATCATGAATTGAATCATGAATCATGAAATGAATCATGAATCATGAATCGAATCATGAATCATGAATTGAATCATGAATCATGAATTGAATCATGAATCATGATTTGAATCATGAATCATGAATTGAATCATGAATCATAAATTGAATCATGAATCATGAATAATATATTGAATCATGAATCGAATCATGAATCATGAATCATGAATTGAATCATGAATCATGAATCGAATCATGAATCATGAATTGAATCATGAATCATGAATCATGAATTGATTCATGAATCATGAATCGAATCATGAATCATAAATTGAATCATGAATCATGAATCATGAATCATGAATTGAATCATGAATCATGAATCATGAATTGAATCAGGAATTGAATCATGAATCACGAATCATGAATTGAATCATGAATCATGAATTGAATCATGAATCATAAATTGAATCATGAATCATGAAATGAATCATGAATCGAATCATGAATCATGAATCATGAATTGAATCAGGATTCGAATCATGAATCTTGAATCATGAATCATGAATTCAATCATGAATCATGAATCATGAATCATGAATCATGAATTATGAATCATGAATTGAATCATGAATCATGAATTGAATCATGAATCATGAATTGAAACATGAATCATGAATCATGAATTGATTAATCAATCATGAATAATGAATCGAATCAGGAATCATGAATTGAATCATGAATCATGAATCATGACATGGATCATAAATCATGAATCATAAATCGAATCATGAATCATGAATTGAATTAGGATTCGAATCATGAATTGAATCATGTATCATGAATTGAATCATAAATCTTGAATCATGAATCATGAATTGAATCATGAATCATGAATTATAAATCATCAATTGAATCATGTATCATGAATTGAATCATGAATCTTGAATCATGAATCATGAATTGAATCATGAATCATGAATTATGAATCATGAATTGAATCATGAATCATGAATTGAATCATGAATCATGAATCATGAATTGAATCATGAATCATGAATCATAAATCGAATCATGAATTGAATCAGGATTCGAATCATGAATTGAATCATGAATCATGAATTGAATCATGAATTATGAATTGAATCATGAATCATGAATTGAATCATGAATTATGAATCTTGAATTGAATTATGAATCATGAATTGAATCATGAATCATGAATCTTGAATTGAATCATGAATCATGAATTGAATCATGAATCATGAATTGAATCATGAATCATGAATCATGAATTGAATCATGAATCATGAATCATGAATCGAATCATAAATCATGAATTGAATCATGAATCATGAATTGAATCATGAATCATGAATCATGAATTGAATCATGAATCATGAATCATGAATTGAATCATGAATTGAATCATGAATCATGAATCGAATCATGGATCTGGAATCATGAATTGAATCATGAATCATGAATCATGAATCATGAATTGAATCATGAATTGAATCATGAATCACGAATCATGAATTGAATCATGAATCATGAATTGAATCATGAATCATAAATTGAATCATGAATCATGAATCATGAATTGAATCATGAATCATGAATCGAATCATGAATCTTGAATCATGAATTGAATCATGAATCATGAATTGAATTATGAATCATGAATCGAATCATGAATCATGAATCAGGAATCATGAATTGAATCTTGAATCATGAATCATGAATCATGAATTATGAAGTGAATCATGAATCATGAATCATGAATTGAATCATGAATCATGAATCATGAATCATGAATTGAATCATGAATCATAAATCATGAATCGAATCATGAATCATGAATCAAGAATCATGAATCGAATCATGAATCATGAATTGAATCATGAATAATAAATTGAATCATGAATCATGAAACATGAATTGAATTATGAATCATGAATCATGAATCGAATCATGATCATGAATCATGAATCATGAATCATGAATTGAATCATGAAACATGAATCATGAATTGAATCATGAATGATGAATCATGAATTGAATCATGAATCATAAATCATGAATCATGACATGAATCATGAATCATGAATCATAAATCGAATCATGAATCATGAATTGAATCAGGATTCGAATCATGAATTGAATCATAAATCATGAATTGAATCATGAATCATGAATCTTGAATCATGAATCATGAATTGAATCAGGAATCATGAATTATGAATCATAAATTGAATCATGAATCATAATTTAAATCATGAATCATGAATTGATTAATGAATCATGAATCATGAATCGAATCATAAATCATGAATTGAATCATGAATCATGAATTGAATCATGAATCATGAATCATGAATTGAATCATGAATCATGAATCATGAATTGAATCATGAATTGAATCATGAATCATGAATCGAATCATGGATCTGGAATCATGAATTGAATCATGAATCATGAATCATGAATCATGAATTGAATCATGAATTGAATCATGAATCACGAATCATGAATTGAATCATGAATCATGAATTGAATCATGAATCATAAATTGAATCATGAATCATGAATCATGAATTGAATCATGAATCATGAATCGAATCATGAATCTTGAATCATGAATTGAATCATGAATCATGAATTGAATTATGAATCATGAATCGAATCATGAATCATGAATCAGGAATCATGAATTGAATCTTGAATCATGAATCATGAATCATGAATTATGAAGTGAATCATGAATCATGAATCATGAATTGAATCATGAATCATGAATCATGAATCATGAATTGAATCATGAATCATAAATCATGAATCGAATCATGAATCATGAATCAAGAATCATGAATCGAATCATGAATCATGAATTGAATCATGAATAATAAATTGAATCATGAATCATGAAACATGAATTGAATTATGAATCATGAATCATGAATCGAATCATGATCATGAATCATGAATCATGAATCATGAATTGAATCATGAAACATGAATCATGAATTGAATCATGAATGATGAATCATGAATTGAATCATGAATCATAAATCATGAATCATGACATGAATCATGAATCATGAATCATAAATCGAATCATGAATCATGAATTGAATCAGGATTCGAATCATGAATTGAATCATAAATCATGAATTGAATCATGAATCATGAATCTTGAATCATGAATCATGAATTGAATCAGGAATCATGAATTATGAATCATAAATTGAATCATGAATCATAATTTAAATCATGAATCATGAATTGATTAATGAATCATGAATCATGAATCGAATCATGAATCATGAATTGAATCATGAATCATGAATTGAATCATGAATCATGAATCATGAATTGAATCATGAATTGAATCATGAATCACGAATCATGAATTGAATCATGAATTATGAATTGAATCATGAATCATGAATTGAATTATGAATCATGAATCTTGAATCATGAATCATGAATTGAATCAGGAATCATGAATTATGAATCATGAATTGAATTATGAATGATAATTGGAATCATGAATCATGAATTGATTAATGAATCATGAATCATGAATCAAATCATGAATCATGAATTGAATCATGAATCATGCATTGAATCATGAATCATGAATCATGAATTGAATCATGAATCAATTAATGAATTGAATCATGAATCATGAATCATGAATTGAATCATGAATCATGAATCATGAATTGAATCATGAAATGAATCATAAATCATATATCATCAATTGAATCATGAATCATAAATTGAATCATGAATCATGAATCATGAATTGAATCATGAATTTAATCATGAATCATGAATCATGAATTGAATCATGAATTATGAATTATAAATCATGAATTAAATCATGAATCATGAATCGAATCATGAATTAAATCATGAATCATGAATCATGAATTAAATCATGAATCGAATCATGAATCATGAGTTGAATCATGAATCATGAATCATGAATCATGAATTGAATCATGAATCATGAATTGAATCATGAATCATGATTTGAATCATGAATCATAAATCATGAATCATGAATTGAATCATGAATCATGAATCGAATCATGAATCATGAATTGAATCATGAATCATGAATTGAATCATGAATCATGAATCATAAATTGGATCATGAATTGAATCATGAATCATGAATTAAATCATGATTTAAATCATAAATCATGAATCATGAATCATAAATTAAATCATGAATCATGAATCATGAATTTAATCATGAATTGAATCATGAATCTTGAATTGAATCATGAATCATGAATCATAAATTGAATCATGAATCATGAATCAAATCTTGAATCATGAATTGAATCATGAATCATGAATCATGAATCGAATCATGAATCAAGAATCATGAATCGAATCAAGAATCATGAATTGAATCATGAATCATGAATCATGAATTGAATCATGAATCATGAATCATGAATCATGAATTGAATCATGAATCATGAATCATGAATTGAATCATGAATCATGAATCATGAATCGAATCATGAATCAAGAATCATGAATCGAATCAAGAATCATGAATTGAATCATGAATCATGAATCATGAATTGAATCATGAATCATAAATCATGAATCATGAATTGAATCATGAATCATGAATCATGAATCGAATCATGAATCATGAATCAAGAATCATGAATCGAATCATGAATCATGAATTGAATCATGAGTCATGAATCATGAATCGAATCATGAATCATGAATCATGAATCATGAATCAAATCATGAATCATGAATCATGAATCATGAATTGAATCATGAATCATGAATTGAATCATGAAGTGAATCATGAATCATGAATCATGAATTGAATCATGAATCATGAATTGAATCATGAATCATGAATTGAATCATGAATCATGAATTGAATCATGAATCATGAATTGAATCATGAATCATGTATCATGAATTGAATCATGAATCTTGAATCATGAATTGAATCATGAATCATGAATTATGAATTATGAATTGAATCATGAATCATGAATTGAATCATGAATCATGAATCATAAATCGAATCATGAATCATGAATCATGAATTTAATCATGAATTGAATCATGAATCATGAATTGAATCATGAATCATGAATCATAAATTGAATCATGAATCATGAATCAAATCTTGAATCATGAATTGAATCATGAATCATGAATCATGAATCGAATCATGAATCAAGAATCATGAATCGAATCAAGAATCATGAATTGAATCATGAATCATGAATCATGAATTGAATCATGAATCATGAATCATGAATCATGAATTGAATCATGAATCATGAATCATGAATTGAATCATGAATCATGAATTATAAATTGAATCATGAATCATGAATTGAATCATAAATCATGAATCATGAATTGAATCATGAATCATGAATCATGAATCGAATCATGAATCATGAATCAAGAATCATGAATCGAATCATTAATCATGAATTGAATCATAAGTCATGAATCATGAATCATGAATCGAATCATGAATCATGAATCATGAATCGAATCATAAATCATGAATCATGAATCGAATCATGAATCATGAATCATGAATCATGAATTGAATCATGAATCAGGAATCATGAATCGAATCATGCATCATGAATTGAATCATGAATCATGAATTGAATCATGAATCATGAATCATGAATTGAATCATGAATCATGAATTGAATCATGAATTGAATCATGAATCATGAATCATGAATTGAATCATGAATCATGAATTGAATCATGAATCATGAATTGAATCATGAATCATGAATTGAATCATGAATCATGAATTGAATCATGAATCATGTATCATGAATTGAATCATGAATCTTGAATCATGAATTGAATCATGAATCATGAATTATGAATTATGAATTGAATCATGAATCATGAATTGAATCATGAATCATGAATCATAAATCGAATCATGAATCATGAATTGAATCAGGATTCGAATCATGAATTGAATCATGAATCATGAATTGAATTATGAATCATGAATTGAATCATATATCATGAATTGAATCATGAATCATGAATTGAATCATGAATCATGAATCGAATCATGAATCATGAATTGAATCATGAATCATGAATTGAATCATAAATCATGAATCATGAATTGAATCATGAATTGAATCATGAATCACGAATCATGATTTGAATCATGAATCATGAATTGAATCATGAATCATAAATTGAATCATGAATCATGAATAATGAATTGAATCATGAATCATGAATCATGAATTGAATCATGAATTGAATCATGAATCATGAATCATGAATCATGAATCATGAATTGATTCATGAATCATGAATCGAATCATGAATCATAAATTGAATCATGAATCATGAATTGAATCATGAATCATGAATCATGAATTGAATCATGAATTGAATCATGAATCACGAATCATGAATTGAATCATGAATCATGAATCATGAATTGAATCATGAATTGAATCATGAATCACGAATCATGAATTGAATCATGAATCATGAATTGAATCATGAATCATAAATTGAATCATGAATCATGAAATGAATCATGAATCGAATCATGAATCATGAATCATGAATTGAATCAGGATTCGAATCATGAATCTTGAATCATGAATCATGAATTGAATCATGAATCATGAATTATGAATCATGAATTGAATCATGAATCATGAATTGAATCATGAATCATGAATTGAAACATGAATCATGAATCATGAATTGATTAATGAATCATGAATAATGAATCGAATCATGAATCATGAATTGAATCATGAATCATGAATTGAATCATGAATCATGAATCGTGAATTGAATCATGAATCATGAATCATGACATGGATCATAAATCATGAATCATAAATCGAATCATGAATCATGAATTGAATCAGGATTCGAATCATGAATTGAATCATGTATCATGAATTAAATCATGAATCTTGAATCATGAATCATGAATTGAATCATGAATCATGAATTATAAATCATCAATTGAATCATGTATCATGAATTATGAATCATGAATTGAATCATGAATCATGAATTGAATCATGAATCATGAATCATGAATTGAATCATGAATCATGAATCATAAATCGAATCATGAATTGAATCAGGATTTGAATCATGAATTGAATCATGAATCATGAATTGAATCATGAATTATGAATTGAATCATGAATCATGAATTGAATCATGAATCATGAATCATGAATTGAATCATGAATCATGAATCATGAATTGAATCATGAATCATGAATTGAATCATGAATCATGAATTGAATCATGAATCATGAATCATGAATTGAATCATGAAACATGAATTGAATCATGAATCGAATCATAAATCATGAATTGAATCATGAATCATGAATTGAATCATGAATCGTGAATCATGAATTGAATCATGAATTGAATCATGAATCATGAATCGAATCATGGATCTGGAATCATGAATTGAATCATGAATCATGAATCATGAATCATGAATTGAATCATGAATCATGAATCATGAATTGAATCATGAATTGAATCATGAATCACGAATCATGAATTGAATTATGAATCATGAATTGAATCATGAATTGAATCATGAATCACGAATCATGAATTGAATTATGAATCATGAATTGAATCATGAATCTTGAATCATGAATTGAATCATGAATCATGAATCTTGAATCATGAATCATGAATTGAATTATGAATCATGAATCATGAATCGAATCATGAATCATGAATCAGGAATCATGAATCGAATCTTGAATCATGAATTGAATCATGAATCATGAATTGAATCATGAATCATGAATCATGAATCATGAATCATGAATTGAATCATGAATCATAAATCATGAATCGAATCATGAATCATGAATCAAGAATCATGAATCGAATCATAAATCATGAATTGAATCATGAATAATGAATTGAATCATGAATCATGAAACATGAATTGAATTATGAATCATGAATCATGAATCGAATCATGATCATGAATCATGAATCATGAATCATGAATTGAATCATGAAACATGAATCATGAATTGAATCATGAATCATGAATCATGAATTGAATCATGAATCATAAATCATGAATCATGACATGAATCATGAATCATGAATCATAAATCGAATCATGAATCATGAATTGAATCAGGATTCGAATCATGAATTGAATCATAAATCATGAATTGAATCATGAATCATGAATCATGAATCATGAATTGAATCAGGAATCATGAATTATGAATCATAAATTGAATCATGAATCATAATTTAAATCATGAATCATGAATTGATTAATGAATCATGAATCATGAATCGAATCATGAATCATGAATTGAATCATGAATCATGAATTGAATCATGAATCATGAATCATGAATTGAATCATGAATTGAATCATGAATCACGAATCATGAATTGAATCATGAATTATGAATTGAATCATGAATCATGAATTGAATTATGAATCATGAATCTTGAATCATGAATCATGAATTGAATCAGGAATCATGAATTATGAATCATGAATGATAATTGGAATCATGAATCATGAATTGATTAATGAATCATGAATCATGAATCAAATCATGAATCATGAATTGAATCATGAATCATGAATTGAATCATGAATCATGAATCATGAATTGAATCATGAATCAATTAATGAATTGAATCATGAATCATGAATTGAATCATGAATCATGAATCATGAATCATGAATTGAATCATGAATCATGAATCATGAATTGAATCATGAATTGAATCATAAATCATATATCATAAATTGAATCATGAATCATAAATTGAATCATGAATCATGAATCATGAATTGAATCATGAATTTAATCATGAATCATGAATTGAATCATGAATTATGAATTATAAATCATGAATTAAATCATGAATCATGAATCGAATCATGAATTAAATCATGAATCATGAATCATGAATTAAATCATGAATCTAATCATGAATCATGAGTTGAATCATGAATCATGAATCATGAATCATGAATTGAATCATGAATCATGATTTGAATCATGAATCATAAATCATGAATCATGAATTGAATCATGAATCGAATCATGAATCATGAATTGAATCATGAATTATGAATTGAATCATGAATCATGAATCATAAATTGGATCATGAATTGAATCATGAATCATGAATTAAATCATGATTTAAATCATAAATCATGAATCATGAATCATAAATTGAATCATGAATCATGAATCATGAATTGAATCATGAATTGAATCATGAATCATGAATTGAATCATGAATCATGAATCATGAATTGAATCATGAATCATGAATCATAAATTGAATCATGAATCATGAATCGAATCTTGAATCATGAATTGAATCATGAATCATGAATCATAAATCAAGAATCATGAATCGAATCAAGAATCATGAATTGAATCAGGAATCATGATTTATAAATTGAATCATGAATCATGAATCATGAATCATGAATTGAATCATGAATCATGAATCATGAATTGAATCATGAATCATGAATTATAAATTGAATCATGAATCATGAATTGAAACATAAATCATGAATCATGAATTGAATCATGAATCATGAATCATGAATCGAATCATGAATCATGAATCAAGAATCATGAATCGAATCATGAATCATGAATTGAATCATGAGTCATGAATCATGAATCATGAATCGAATCATGAATCATGAATCATGAATCATGAATAATGAATTGAATCATGAATCATGAATCATGAATCATGAGACATAAATCGAATCATGAATCATGAATTGAATCAGGATTCGAATCATGAATTGAATCATGAATCATGAATTGAATCATGAATCATGAATCTTGAATCATGAATTGAATCATGAATCATGAATCATGAATTGAATCATGAATTGAGTCATGAATCATGAATTGAATCATGAATCATGAATCGAATCTTATATCATGAATTGAATCATGAATCATGAATCATGAATCGAATCATTAATCATGAATCATGAATCATGAATTGAATCATGAATCATGAATTATGAAACCGAATCATGAATCATGAATTATGAAACCGAATCATGAATCATGAATCATGAATTGAATCATGAATCATGAATCATGAATTGAATCATGAATCATGAATCATGAACCAAATCATAAATCATGAATTATGAATCATGAATTGATTCATGAATCATGAATTATGAATCATGAATTGAATCATGAATCATGAATCATGAATTGAATCATGAATTGAATCATGAATTGAATCATGAATTGAATCATGACTCATGAATTATGAATCATGAATTGAATCATGAATCATGAATTATGAATCATGAATTGAATCATGAATCATAATTCATGACCTATGAATCATGAATTGAATCATGAATTGAATCATGAATCATGAATCATGAATTGAATCATGAATTATGAATTAAATCATGAATCATAAATCATTAATTGAATCATGAATCATGAATTTAATCATGAATCATGAATCATAAATCGTGAATTGAATCATGAATCTTGAATCATGAATCGAATCATGAATCATGAATTAAATCATGAATCATGAATCATGAATTAAATCATGAATCGAATCATGAATCATGAATTGAATCATGAATCATGAATCATGAATTGAATCATGAATCATGAATCATGAATCGAATCATGAATCATGAATCATGAATCATGAATCGAATCATGAATCATGAAATATGAATCAAATCATGAATCATTATTTGAATCATGAATCATGAATCGAATCATGAATCATGAATCATAAATTGAATCATAAATCATGAATCATGACATAAATCATGATTTAAATCATGAATCATGAATCATAAATTGAATCATGAATCATGAATCATGAATTGAATAATGAATTGAATCATGAATCATAAATCATAAATTAAATCATAAATCATGAATCATGACATAAATCATGATTTAAATCATGATTCATGAATCATGAATCATAAATTGAATCATGAATCATGAATCATGAATTGAATCATGAATTGAATCATGAATCACGAATCATGAATTGAATCATGAATCATGCATCATGAATTGAATCATGAATCATAAATTGAATCATGAATCATGAATCATGAATTGAATCATGAATCGAATCATGAATCATGAATCATGAATTGAATCATGAATCATGAATCGAATCATGAATCTTGAATCATGAATTGAATCATGAATCATGAATCATGAATCATGAATTGAATCATGAATCATGAATTGAAACATGGATCATGAATTGAATCACGAATCATGAATTATGAATTGAATCATGAATCATGAATCATGAATTGAATCATGAATCATGAATCATAAATCGTGAATTGAATCATGAATCATGAATCATGAATCGAATCATGAATCATGAATTGAATCATGAATAATGAATTGAATCATGAATCATGAATCATGAATCATGAGACATAAATCGAATCATGAATCATGAATTGAATCAGGATTCGAATCATGAATTGAATCATGAATCATGAATTGAATCATGAATCATGAATCTTGAATCATGAATTGAATCATGAATCATGAATCATGAATTGAATCATGAATTGAATCATGAATCATGAATTGAATCATGAATCATGAATCGAATCTTATATCATGAATTGAATCATGAATCATGAATCATGAATCGAATCATTAATCATGAATCATGAATCATGAATTGAATCATGAATCATGAATTATGAAACCGAATCATGAATCATGAATTATGAAACCGAATCATGAATCATGAATCATGAATTGAATCATGAATCATGAATCATGAATTGAATCATGAATCATGAATCATGAACCAAATCATAAATCATGAATTATGAATCATGAATTGATTCATGAATCATGAATTATGAATCATGAATTGAATCATGAATCATGAATCATGAATTGAATCATGAATTGAATCATGAATTGAATCATGAATTGAATCATGAATTGAATCATGACTCATGAATTATGAATCATGAATTGAATCATGAATCATGAATTATGAATCATGAATTGAATCATGAATCATAATTCATGACCTATGAATCATGAATTGAATCATGAATTGAATCATGAATCATGAATCATGAATTGAATCATGAATTATGAATTAAATCATGAATCATAAATCATTAATTGAATCATGAATCATGAATTTAATCATGAATCATAAATCGTGAATTGAATCATGAATCTTGAATCATGAATCGAATCATGAATCATGAATTAAATCATGAATCATGAATCATGAATTAAATCATGAATCGAATCATGAATCATGAATTGAATCATGAATCATGAATCATGAATTGAATCATGAATCATGAATCATGAATCGAATCATGAATCATGAATCATGAATCATGAATCGAATCATGAATCATGAAATATGAATCAAATCATGAATCATTATTTGAATCATGAATCATGAATCAAATCATGAATCATGAATCATAAATTGAATCATAAATCATGAATCATGACATAAATCATGATTTAAATCATGAATCATGAATCATAAATTGAATCATGAATCATGAATTGAATAATGAATTGAATCATGAATCATAAATCATAAATTAAATCATAAATCATGAATCATGACATAAATCATGATTTAAATCATGATTCACGAATCATGAATTATGAATTGAATCATGAATCATGAATCATGAATTGAATCATGAATCATGAATCATAAATCGTGAATTGAATCATGAATTGAATCATGAATCATGAATCATGAATCATGAATTGAATCATGAATCATGAATTATGAATTATGAATTGAATCATGAATCATGAATTGAATCATGAATCATGAATCATGAATTGAATCATGAATCATGAATCATGAATCATAAATCGAATCATGAATCATGAATTGAATCAGGATTCGAATCATGAATTGAATCATGAATCATGAATTGAATTATGAATCATGAATTGAATCATATATCATGAATTGAATCATGAATCATGAATTGAATCATGAATCATGAATCGAATCATGAATCATGAATTGAATCATGAATCATGAATTGAATCATGAATCACGAATCATGATTTGAATCATGAATCATGAATTGAATCATGAATCATAAATTGAATCATGAATCATGAATAATGAATTGAATCATGAATCGAATCATGAATCATGAATTGAATCATGAATCATGAATCGAATCATGAATCATGAATTGAATCATGAATCATGAATCATGAATTGATTCATGAATCATGAATCGAATCATGAATCATAAATTGAATCATGAATCATGAATCATGAATCATGAATTGAATCATGAATCATGAATCATGAATTGAATCATGAATTGAATCATGAATCACGAATCATGAATTGAATCATGAATCATGAATTGAATCATGAATCATAAATTGAATCATGAATCATGAAATGAATCATGAATCGAAACATGAATCATGAATCATGAATTGAATCAGGATTCGAATCATGAATCTTGAATCATGAATCATGAATTCAATCATGAATCATGAATCTTGAATCATGAATCATGAATTGAATCATGAATCATGAATTATGAATCATGAATTGAATCATGAATCATGAATTGAATCATGAATCATGAATTGAAACATGAATCATGAATCATGAATTGATTAATGAATCATGAATAATGAATCGAATCATGAATCATGAATTGAATCATGAATCATGAATTGAATCATGAATCATGAATCGTGAATTGAATCATGAATCATGAATCATGACATGGATCATAAATCATGAATCATAAATCGAATCATGAATCATGAATTGAATCAGGATTCGAATCATGAATTGAATCATGTATCATGAATTGAATCATGAATCTTGAATCATGAATTATGAATTGAATCATAAATCATGAATTATAAATCATCAATTGAATCATGTATCATGAATTGAATCATGAATCTTGAATCATGAATCATGAATTGAATCATGAATCATGAATTATGAATCATGAATTGAATCATGAATCATGAATTGAATCATGAATCATGAATCATGAATTGAATCATGAATCATGAATCATAAATCGAATCATGAATTGAATCAGGATTCGAATCATGAATTGAATGATGAATCATGAATTGAATCATGAATTATGAATTGAATCATGAATCATGAATTGAATCATGAATCATGAATCATGAATTGAATCATGAATCATGAATCATGAATCATGAATTGAATCATGAATCATGAATCATGAATTGAATCATGAATCGAATCATAAATCATGAATTGAATCATGAATCATGAATTGAATCATGAATCATGAATTGAATCATGAATCATGAATCATGAATTGAATCATGAATTGAATCATGAATCATGAATCATGAATCATGAATTGAATCATGAATCATGAATCATGAATTGAATCATAATTTGAATCATGAATCATGAATTGAATCATGAATCATAAATTGAATCATGAATCATGAATCATGAATTGAATCATGAATCATAAATCGAATCATGAATCTTGAATCATGAATTGAATCATGAATCATGAATCATGAATCATGAATCATGAATCATGAATTGAATTATGAATCATGAATCATGAATCGAATCATGAATCATGAATCAGGAATCATGAATCGAATCTTGAATCATGAATTGAATCATGAATCATGAATCATGAATTATGAATTGAATCATGAATCATGAATCATGAATCATGAATTGAATCATGAATCATGAATCATGAATCATGAATCATGAATTGAATCATGAATCATAAATCATGAATAGAATCATGAATCATGAATCAAGAATCATGAATCGAATCATGAATCATGAATTGAATCATGAATCATGAATTGAATCATGAATAATGAATTGAATCATGAATCATGAAACATGAATTGAATTATGAATCATGAATCATGAATCGAATCATGATCATGAATCATGAATCATGAATCATGAATTGAATCATGAAACATGAATCATGAATTGAATCATGAATCATGAATCATGAATTGAATCATAAATCATAAATCATGAATCATGACATGAATCATGAATCATGAATCATAAATCGAATCATGAATTATGAATTGAATCAGGATTCGAATCATGAATTGAATCATAAATCATGAATTGAATCATGAATCATGAATCTTGAATCATGAATCATGAATTGAATTATGAATCATGAATCTTGAATCATGAATCATGAATTGAATCAGGAATCATGAATTATGAATCATGAATTGAATCATGAATGATAATTGGAATCATGAATCATGACATGAATCATGAATCATGAATCATAAATCGAATCATGAATCATGAATTGAATCAGGATTCGAATCATGAATTGAATCATGAATCATGAATTGAATCATGAATCATGAATCATGAATTGAATCATGAATTGAATCATGAATCATGAATTGAATCATGAATCATGAATCAAATCTTAAATCATGAATTGAATCATGAATCATGAATCGAATCATTAATCATGAATCATGAATCATGAATTGAATCATGAATCATGAATCATGAATTGAATCATAATTTGAATCATGAATCACGAATCATGAATTGAATCATGAATCATGAATTGAATCATGAATCTTGAATCATGAATTGAATCATGAATCATGAATCATGAATCATGAATTGAATTATGAATCATGAATCATGAATCGAATCATGAATCATGAATCAGATATCATGAATCGAATCTTGAATCATGAATTGAATCATGAATCATGAATCATGAATTATGAATTGAATCATGAATCATGAATCATGAATCATGAATTGAATCATGAATCATGAATCATGAATCATGAATTGAATCATGAATCATAAATCATGAATAGAATCATGAATCATGAATCAAGAATCATGAATCGAATCATGAATCATGAATCATGAATCAAGAATCATGAATCGAATCATGAATCATGAATTGAATCATGAATCATGAATTGAATCATGAATAATGAATTGAATCATGAATCATGAAACATGAATTGAATTATGAATCATGAATCATGAATCGAATCATGATCATGAATCATGAATCATGAATCATGAATTGAATCATGAAACATGAATCATGAATTGAATCATGAATCATGAATCATGAATTGAATCATGAATCATAAATCATGAATCATGACATGAATCATGAATCATGAATCATAAATCGAATCATGAATCATGAATTGAATCAGGATTCGAATCATGAATTGAATCATAAATCATGAATTGAATCATGAATCATGAATCTTGAATCATGAATCATGAATTGAATCAGGAATCATGAATTATGAATCATAAATTGAATCATGAATCATAATTTAAATCATGAATCATGAATTGATTAATGAATCATGAATCATGAATCGAATCATGAATCATGAATTGAATCATGAATCATGAATTGAATCATGAATCATGAATCATGAATTGAATCATGAATTATGAATTGAATCATGAATCATGAATTGAATTATGAATCATGAATCTTGAATCATGAATCATGAATTGAATCAGGAATCATGAATTATGAATCATGAATTGAATCATGAATGATAATTGGAATCATGAATCATGAATGGATTAATGAATCATGAATCATGAATCAAATCATGAATCATGAATTGAATCATGAATCATGAATTGAATCATGAATCATGAATCATGAATTGAATCATGAATCAATTAATGAATTGAATCATGAATCATGAATTGAATCATGAATAATGAATCATGAATCATGAATTGAATCATGAATCATGAATCATGAATTGAATCATGAATTGAATCATAAATCATATATCATCAATTGAATCATGAATCATAAATTGAATCATGAATCATGAATTGAATCATGAATTTAATCATGAATCATGAATCATGAATTGAATCATGAATTATGAATTATAAATCATGAATTAAATCATGAATCGAATCATGAATTAAATCATGAATCATGAATCATGAATTAAATCATGAATCGAATCAAGAATCATGAGTTGAATCATGAATCATGAATCATGAATCATGAATTGAATCATGAATCATGATTTGAATCATGAATCATAAATCATGAATCATGAATTGAATCATGAATCATGAATCGAATCATGAATCATGAATTGAATCATGACTCATGAATTGAATCATGAATCATGAATCATAAATTGGATCATGAATTGAATCATGAATCATGAATTAAATCATGATTTAAATCATAAATCATGAATTATGAATCATAAATTGAATCATGAATCATGAATCATGAATTAAATCATGAATTGAATCATGAATCATGAATCGAATCATGAATTAAATCATGAATCATGAATTAAATCATGAATCTAATCATGAATCATGAGTTGAATCATGAATCATGAATTGAATCATGAATCATGATTTGAATCATGAATCATAAATCATGAATCATGAATCGAATCATGAATTGAATCATGAATCATGAATCATGAATCGAATCATGAATCAAGAATCATGAATCGAATCAAGAATCATGAATTGAATCATAAATCATGAATTATAAATTGAATCATGAATCATGAATCATGAATCATGAATTGAATCATGAATCATGAATCATGAATTGAATCATGAATCATGAATCGAATCATGAATCATGAATCATGAATCATGAATAATGAATTGAATCATGAATCATGAATCATGACATGAATCATGAATCATGAATCATAAATCGAATCATGAATCATGAATTGAATCAGGATTCGAATCATGAATTGAATCATGAATCATGAATTGAATCATGAATCATGAATCTTGAATCATGAATTGAATCATGAATCATGAATCATGAATTGAATCATGAATTAAATCATGAATCATGAATTGAATCATGAATCATGAATCGAATCATTAATCATGAATCATGAATCATGAATTGAATCATGAATCATGAATTATGAAACCGAATCATGAATCATGAATTATGAAACCGAATCATGAATCATGAATCATGAATTGAATCATGAATCATGAATCATGAATTGAATCATGAATCATGAATCATGAACCAAATCATAAATCATGAATTATGAATCATGAATTGATTCATGAATCATGAATTATGAATCATGAATTGATTCATGAATCATGAATTATGAATCATGAATTGAATCATGAATCATGAATCATGAATTGAATCATGAATTGAATCATGAATTGAATCATGACTCATGAATTATGAATCATGAATTGAATCATGAATCATGAATTATGAATCATGAATTGAATCATGAATCATAATTCATGACCTATGAATCATGAATTGAATCATGAATTGAATCATGAATCATGAATCATGAATTGAATCATGAATCATGAATTAAATCATGAATCATAAATCATTAATTGAATCATGAATCATGAATTTAATCATGAATCATGAATCATAAATCGTGAATTGTATCATGAATCATGAATCGAATCATGAATCATGAATTAAATCATGAATCATGAATCATGAATTAAATCATGAATCGAATCATGAATCATGAATTGAATCATGAATCATGAATCATGAATTGAATCATGAATCATGAATCATGAATCGAATCATGAATCATGAATCATGAATCGAATCATGAATCATGAAATATGAATCGAATCATGAATCATGAATCATAAATTGAATCATAAATCATGAATCATGACATAAATCATGATTTAAATCATAAATCATGAATCATGAATCATAAATTGAATCATGAATCATGAATCATGAATTGAATCATGAATTGAATCATGAATCATAAATCATAAATTGAATCATAAATCATGAATCATGACATAAATCATGATTTAAATCATGATTCATGAATCATGAATCATAAATTGAATCATGAATCATGAATCATGAATTGAATCATGAATTGAATCATGAATCACGAATCATGAATTGAATCATGAATCATGCATCATGAATTGAATCATGAATCATAAATTGAATCATGAATCATGAATCATGAATTGAATCATGAATCGAATCATGAATCATGAATCATGAATTGAATCATGAATCATGAATCGAATCATGAATCTTGAATCATGAATTGAATCATGAATCATGAATCATGAATCATGAATTGAATCATGAATCATGAATTGAAACATGGATCATGAATTGAATCACGAATCATGAATCATGAATTGAATCATGAATCATGATTCATGAATTGAATCATGAATCATGAATCATAAATCGTGAATTGAATCATGAATCATGAATCATGAATCGAATCATGAATCATGAATTAAATCATGAATCATGAATCATGAATTAAATCATGAATCGAATCATGAATCATGAATTGAATCATGAATCATGAATCATGAATCAAATCATGAATCATGAATCATGAATTGAATCATGAATCATGAATCATGAATCGAATCATGAATCATGAATCATGAATTGAATCATGAATCATGAATCATGAATCGAATCATGAATCATGAATCATGAATCGAATCATGAATCATGAATCATGAATCATGAATTGAATCATGAATCATGAATTGAATCATGAATTGAATCATGAATCATGAATCATGAATCATGAATTGAATCATGAACCATGAATTGAATCATGAATCATGAATTGAATCATGAATCATGTATCATGAATTGAATCATGAATCTTGAATCATGAATTGAATCATGAATCATGAATTATGAATTATGAATTGAATCATGAATCATGAATTGAATCATGAATCATGAATCATGAATTGAATCATGAATCATGAATCATGAATCATGACATGAATCATGAATCATGAATCATAAATCGAATCATGAATCATGAATTGAATCAGGATTCGAATCATGAATTGAATCATGAATCATGAATTGAATTATGAATCATGAATTGAATCATTAATCATGAATTATGAATCATGAATTGAATCATATATCATGAATTAAATCATGAATCATGAATTGAATCATGAATCATGAATCGAATCATGAATCATGAATTGAATCATGAATCATGAATTGAATCATGAATCATGAATCATGAATTGAATCATGAATTGAATCATGAATAACGAATCACGATTTGAATCATGAATCATGAATTGAATCATGAATCATGAATCATAAATCGTGAATTGTATCATGAATCATGAATCGAATCATGAATCATGAATTAAATCATGAATCATGAATCATGAATTAAATCATGAATCGAATCATGAATCATGAATTGAATCATGAATCATCAATCATGAATTGAATCATGAATCATGAATCATGAATCGAATCATGAATCATGAATCATGAATCGAATCATGAATCATGAAATATGAATCGAATCATGAATCATGAATCATAAATTGAATCATAAATCATGAATCATGACATAAATCATGATTTAAATCATAAATCATGAATCATGAATCATAAATTGAATCATGAATCATGAATCATGAATTGAATCATGAATTGAATCATGAATCATAAATCATAAATTGAATCATAAATCATGAATCATGACATAAATCATGATTTAAATCATGATTCATGAATCATGAATCATAAATTGAATCATGAATCATGAATCATGAATTGAATCATGAATTGAATCATGAATCACGAATCATGAATTGAATCATGAATCATGCATCATGAATTGAATCATGAATCATAAATTGAATCATGAATCATGAATCATGAATTGAATCATGAATCGAATCATGAATCATGAATCATGAATTGAATCATGAATCATGAATCGAATCATGAATCTTGAATCATGAATTGAATCATGAATCATGAATCATGAATCATGAATTGAATCATGAATCATGAATTGAAACATGGATCATGAATTGAATCACGAATCATGAATCATGAATTGAATCATGAATCATGATTCATGAATTGAATCATGAATCATGAATCATAAATCGTGAATTGAATCATGAATCATGAATCATGAATCGAATCATGAATCATGAATTAAATCATGAATCATGAATCATGAATTAAATCATGAATCGAATCATGAATCATGAATTGAATCATGAATCATGAATCATGAATCAAATCATGAATCATGAATCATGAATTGAATCATGAATCATGAATCATGAATCGAATCATGAATCATGAATCATGAATTGAATCATGAATCATGAATCATGAATCGAATCATGAATCATGAATCATGAATCGAATCATGAATCATGAATCATGAATCATGAATTGAATCATGAATCATGAATTGAATCATGAATTGAATCATGAATCATGAATCATGAATCATGAATTGAATCATGAACCATGAATTGAATCATGAATCATGAATTGAATCATGAATCATGTATCATGAATTGAATCATGAATCTTGAATCATGAATTGAATCATGAATCATGAATTATGAATTATGAATTGAATCATGAATCATGAATTGAATCATGAATCATGAATCATGAATTGAATCATGAATCATGAATCATGAATCATGACATGAATCATGAATCATGAATCATAAATCGAATCATGAATCATGAATTGAATCAGGATTCGAATCATGAATTGAATCATGAATCATGAATTGAATTATGAATCATGAATTGAATCATTAATCATGAATTATGAATCATGAATTGAATCATATATCATGAATTAAATCATGAATCATGAATTGAATCATGAATCATGAATCGAATCATGAATCATGAATTGAATCATGAATCATGAATTGAATCATGAATCATGAATCATGAATTGAATCATGAATTGAATCATGAATAACGAATCACGATTTGAATCATGAATCATGAATTGAATCATGAATCGAATCATGAATCATGAATCATGAATTGAATCATGAATCATGAATCGAATCATGAATCTTGAATCATTAATTGAATCATGAATCATGTATCATGAATCATGAATTGAATCATGAATCATGAATCATGAATTGAATCATGAATTGAATCATGAATCACGAATCATGAATTGAATCATGAATCATGAATTGAATCATGAATCATAAATTGAATCATGAATCATGAATTGAATCATGAATCGAATCATGAATCATGAATCATGAATTGAATCAGGATTCGAATCATGAATCTTGAATCATGAATCATGAATTCAATCATGAATCATGAATTCAATCATGAATCATGAATCTTGAATCATGAATCATGAATTGAATCATGAATCATGAATTATGAATAATGAATTGAATCATGAATCATGAATTGAATCATGAATCATGAATTGAATCATGAATCATGAATCATGAATTGATTAATGAATCATGAATAATGAATCGAATCATGAATCATGAATTGAATCATGAATCATGAATTGAATCATGAATCATGAATCGTGAATTGAATCATGAATCATGAATCATGACATGGATCATAAATCATGAATCATAAATCGAATCATGAATCATGAATTGAATCAGGATTCGAATCATAAATTGAATCATGTATCATGAATTGAATCATGAATCTTGAATCATGAATCATGAATTGAATCATGAATCATGAATTATAAATCATCAATTGAATCATGTATCATGAATTGAATCATGAATCATGAATTATGAATCATGAATTGAATCATGAATCATGAATTGAATCATGAATCATGAATTGAATCATGAATCATGAATCGAATCATGAATCATGAATTGAATCATGAATCATGAATTGAATCATGAATCATGAATCATGAATTGAATCATGAATTGAATCATGAATAACGAATCACGATTTGAATCATGAATCATGAATTGAATCATGAATCATAAATCGAATCATGAATCATGAATCATGAATTGAATCATGAATCGAATCATGAATCATGAATCATGAATTGAATCATGAATCATGAATCGAATCATGAATCTTGAATCATTAATTGAATCATGAATCATGTATCATGAATCATGAATTGAATCATGAATCATGAATCATGAATTTAATCATGAATTGAATCATGAATCACGAATCATGAATTGAATCATGAATCATGAATTGAATCATGAATCATAAATTGAATCATGAATCATGAATTGAATCATGAATCGAATCATGAATCATGAATCATGAATTGAATCAGGATTCGAATCATGAATCTTGAATCATGAATCATGAATTCAATCATGAATCATGAATTCAATCATGAATCATGAATCTTGAATCATGAATCATGAATTGAATCATGAATCATGAATTATGAATAATGAATTGAATCATGAATCATGAATTGAATCATGAATCATGAATTGAATCATGAATCATGAATCATGAATTGATTAATGAATCATGAATAATGAATCGAATCATGAATCATGAATTGAATCATGAATCATGAATTGAATCATGAATCATGAATCGTGAATTGAATCATGAATCATGAATCATGACATGGATCATAAATCATGAATCATAAATCGAATCATGAATCATGAATTGAATCTGGATTCGAATCATGAATTGAATCATGAATCATGAATTGAATTATGAATCATGAATTGAATCATTAATCATGAATTATGAATCATGAATTGAATCATATATCATGAATTAAATCATGAATCATGAATTGAATCATGAATCATGAATCGAATCATGAATCATGAATTGAATCATGAATCATGAATTGAATCATGAATCATGAATCATGAATTGAATCATGAATTGAATCATGAATAACGAATCACGATTTGAATCATGAATCATGAATTGAATCATGAATCATAAATCGAATCATGAATCATGAATCATGAATTGAATCATGAATCGAATCATGAATCATGAATCATGAATTGAATCATGAATCATGAATCGAATCATGAATCTTGAATCATTAATTGAATCATGAATCATGTATCATGAATCATGAAATAAATCATGAATCATGAATCATGAATTGAATCATGAATTGAATCATGAATCACGAATCATGAATTGAATCATGAATCATGAATTGAATCATGAATCATAAATTGAATCATGAATCATGAATTGAATCATGAATCGAATCATGAATCATGAATCATGAATTGAATCAGGATTCGAATCATGAATCTTGAATCATGAATCATGAATTCAATCATGAATCATGAATTCAATCATGAATCATGAATCTTGAATCATGAATCATGAATTGAATCATGAATCATGAATTATGAATAATGAATTGAATCATGAATCATGAATTGAATCATGAATCATGAATTGAATCATGAATCATGAATTGAATCATGAATCATGAATCATGAATTGATTAATGAATCATGAATAATGAATCGAATCATGAATCATGAATTGAATCATGAATCATGAATTGAATCATGAATCATGAATCGTGAATTGAATCATGAATCATGAATCATGACATGGATCATAAATCATGAATCATAAATCGAATCATGAATCATGAATTGAATCAGGATTCGAATCATAAATTGAATCATGTATCATGAATTGAATCATGAATCTTGAATCATGAATCATGAATTGAATCATGAATCATGAATTATAAATCATCAATTGAATCATGTATCATGAATTGAATCATGAATCATGAATTATGAATCATGAATTGAATCATGAATCATGAATTGAATCATGAATCATGAATCATGAATTGAATCATGAATCATGAATCATAAATCGAATCATGAATTGAATCAGGATTCGAATCATGAATTGAATCATGATTCATGAATTGAATCATGAATTATGAATTGAATCATGAATCATGAATTGAATCATGAATCATGAATCATGAATTGAATCATGAATCATGAATTGAATCATGAATCATGAATCATGAATTGAATCATGAATCATGAATCATGAATTGAATCATGAATCATGAATCATGAATTGAATCATGAATCATGAATCATGAATTGAATCATGAATCATGAATCATGAATTGAATCATGAATCATGAATTGAATCATGAATCATGAATCATGAATTGAATCATGAATCATGAATCATGAATTGAATCATGAATCATGATTTGAATCATGAATCATAAATCATGAATCATGAATCGAATCATGAATTGAATCATGAATCATGAATCATGAATCGAATCATGAATCAAGAATCATGAATCGAATCAAGAATCATGAATTGAATCATGAATCATGAATTATAAATTGAATCATGAATCATGAATCATGAATCATGAATTGAATCATGAATCATGAATCATGAATTGAATCATGAATCATGAATCATGAATCGAATCATGAATCATGAATCATGAATCATGAATAATGAATTGAATCATGAATCATGAATCATGACATGAATCATGAATCATGAATCATAAATCGAATCATGAATCATGAATTGAATCAGGATTCGAATCATGAATTGAATCATGAATCATGAATTGAATCATGAATCATGAATCTTGAATCATGAATTGAATCATGAATCATGAATCATGAATTGAATCATGAATTGAATCATGAATCATGAATTGAATCATGAATCATGAATCGAATCATTAATCATGAATCATGAATCATGAATTGAATCATGAATCATGAATTATGAAACCGAATCATGAATCATGAATTATGAAACCGAATCATGAATCATGAATCATGAATTGAATCATGAATCATGAATCATGAATTGAATCATGAATCATGAATCATGAACCAAATCATAAATCATGAATTATGAATCATGAATTGATTCATGAATCATGAATTATGAATCATGAATTGAATCATGAATCATGAATTATGAATCATGAATTGAATCATGAATCATAATTCATGACCTATGAATCATGAATTGAATCATGAATTGAATCATGAATCATGAATCATGAATTGAATCATGAATCATGAATTAAATCATGAATCATAAATCATTAATTGAATCATGAATCATGAATTTAATCATGAATCATGAATCATAAATCGTGAATTGAATCATG
The DNA here is from genome assembly GCA_036250195.1 of Mixophyes australis. Classification (NCBI taxonomy): domain Eukaryota; kingdom Metazoa; phylum Chordata; class Amphibia; order Anura; family Limnodynastidae; genus Mixophyes; species Mixophyes australis. The sequence goes on along the minus strand of JAVHZZ010000024.1, from coordinate 1,042,863 downwards.
AATCATGAATCGAATCATGAATCATGAATTAAATCATGAATCATGAATCATGAATTAAATCATGAATCGAATCATGAATCATTAATTGAATCATGAATCATGAATCATGAATTGAATCATGAATCATGAATCATGAATTGAATCATGAATTAAATCATGAATCATGAATTGAATCATGAATCATGAATCGAATCATTAATCATGAATCATGAATCATGAATTGAATCATGAATCATGAATTATGAAACCGAATCATGAATCATGAATTATGAAACCGAATCATGAATCATGAATCATGAATTGAATCATGAATCATGAATCATGAATTGAATCATGAATCATGAATCATGAACCAAATCATAAATCATGAATTATGAATCATGAATTGATTCATGAATCATGAATTATGAATCATGAATTGATTCATGAATCATGAATTATGAATCATGAATTGAATCATGAATCATGAATCATGAATTGAATCATGAATTGAATCATGAATTGAATCATGACTCATGAATTATGAATCATGAATTGAATCATGAATCATGAATTATGAATCATGAATTGAATCATGAATCATAATTCATGACCTATGAATCATGAATTGAATCATGAATTGAATCATGAATCATGAATCATGAATTGAATCATGAATCATGAATTAAATCATGAATCATAAATCATTAATTGAATCATGAATCATGAATTTAATCATGAATCATGAATCATAAATCGTGAATTGTATCATGAATCATGAATCGAATCATGAATCATGAATTAAATCATGAATCATGAATCATGAATTAAATCATGAATCGAATCATGAATCATGAATTGAATCATGAATCATGAATCATGAATTGAATCATGAATCATGAATCATGAATCGAATCATGAATCATGAATCATGAATCGAATCATGAATCATGAAATATGAATCGAATCATGAATCATGAATCATAAATTGAATCATAAATCATGAATCATGACATAAATCATGATTTAAATCATAAATCATGAATCATGAATCATAAATTGAATCATGAATCATGAATCATGAATTGAATCATGAATTGAATCATGAATCATAAATCATAAATTGAATCATAAATCATGAATCATGACATAAATCATGATTTAAATCATGATTCATGAATCATGAATCATAAATTGAATCATGAATCATGAATCATGAATTGAATCATGAATTGAATCATGAATCACGAATCATGAATTGAATCATGAATCATGCATCATGAATTGAATCATGAATCATAAATTGAATCATGAATCATGAATCATGAATTGAATCATGAATCGAATCATGAATCATGAATCATGAATTGAATCATGAATCATGAATCGAATCATGAATCTTGAATCATGAATTGAATCATGAATCATGAATCATGAATCATGAATTGAATCATGAATCATGAATTGAAACATGGATCATGAATTGAATCACGAATCATGAATCATGAATTGAATCATGAATCATGATTCATGAATTGAATCATGAATCATGAATCATAAATCGTGAATTGAATCATGAATCATGAATCATGAATCGAATCATGAATCATGAATTAAATCATGAATCATGAATCATGAATTAAATCATGAATCGAATCATGAATCATGAATTGAATCATGAATCATGAATCATGAATCAAATCATGAATCATGAATCATGAATTGAATCATGAATCATGAATCATGAATCGAATCATGAATCATGAATCATGAATTGAATCATGAATCATGAATCGAATCATGAATCATGAATCATGAATCGAATCATGAATCATGAATCATGAATCATGAATTGAATCATGAATCATGAATTGAATCATGAATTGAATCATGAATCATGAATCATGAATCATGAATTGAATCATGAACCATGAATTGAATCATGAATCATGAATTGAATCATGAATCATGTATCATGAATTGAATCATGAATCTTGAATCATGAATTGAATCATGAATCATGAATTATGAATTATGAATTGAATCATGAATCATGAATTGAATCATGAATCATGAATCATGAATTGAATCATGAATCATGAATCATGAATCATGACATGAATCATGAATCATGAATCATAAATCGAATCATGAATCATGAATTGAATCAGGATTCGAATCATGAATTGAATCATGAATCATGAATTGAATTATGAATCATGAATTGAATCATTAATCATGAATTATGAATCATGAATTGAATCATATATCATGAATTAAATCATGAATCATGAATTGAATCATGAATCATGAATCGAATCATGAATCATGAATTGAATCATGAATCATGAATTGAATCATGAATCATGAATCATGAATTGAATCATGAATTGAATCATGAATAACGAATCACGATTTGAATCATGAATCATGAATTTAATCATGAATCATGAATCATAAATCGTGAATTGTATCATGAATCATGAATCGAATCATGAATCATGAATTAAATCATGAATCATGAATCATGAATTAAATCATGAATCGAATCATGAATCATGAATTGAATCATGAATCATGAATCATGAATTGAATCATGAATCATGAATCATGAATCGAATCATGAATCATGAATCATGAATCGAATCATGAATCATGAAATATGAATCGAATCATGAATCATGAATCATAAATTGAATCATAAATCATGAATCATGACATAAATCATGATTTAAATCATGATTCATGAATCATGAATCATAAATTGAATCATGAATCATGAATCATGAATTGAATCATGAATTGAATCATGAATCACGAATCATGAATTGAATCATGAATCATGCATCATGAATTGAATCATGAATCATAAATTGAATCATGAATCATGAATCATGAATTGAATCATGAATCGAATCATGAATCATGAATCATGAATTGAATCATGAATCATGAATCGAATCATGAATCTTGAATCATGAATTGAATCATGAATCATGAATCATGAATCATGAATTGAATCATGAATCATGAATTGAAACATGGATCATGAATTGAATCACGAATCATGAATCATGAATTGAATCATGAATCATGATTCATGAATTGAATCATGAATCATGAATCATAAATCGTGAATTGAATCATGAATCATGAATCATGAATCGAATCATGAATCATGAATTAAATCATGAATCATGAATCATGAATTAAATCATGAATCGAATCATGAATCATGAATTGAATCATGAATCATGAATCATGAATCAAATCATGAATCATGAATCATGAATTGAATCATGAATCATGAATCATGAATCGAATCATGAATCATGAATCATGAATCGAATCATGAATCATGAAATATGAATCGAATCATGAATCATGAATCATAAATTGAATCATAAATCATGAATCATGACATAAATCATGATTTAAATCATGATTCATGAATCATGAATCATAAATTGAATCATGAATCATGAATCATGAATTGAATCATGAATTGAATCATGAATCACGAATCATGAATTGAATCATGAATCATGCATCATGAATTGAATCATGAATCATAAATTGAATCATGAATCATGAATCATGAATTGAATCATGAATCGAATCATGAATCATGAATCATGAATTGAATCATGAATCATGAATCGAATCATGAATCTTGAATCATGAATTGAATCATGAATCATGAATCATGAATCATGAATTGAATCATGAATCATGAATTGAAACATGGATCATGAATTGAATCACGAATCATGAATCATGAATTGAATCATGAATCATGATTCATGAATTGAATCATGAATCATGAATCATAAATCGTGAATTGAATCATGAATCATGAATCATGAATCGAATCATGAATCATGAATTAAATCATGAATCATGAATCATGAATTAAATCATGAATCGAATCATGAATCATGAATTGAATCATGAATCATGAATCATGAATCAAATCATGAATCATGAATCATGAATTGAATCATGAATCATGAATCATGAATCGAATCATGAATCATGAATCATGAATTGAATCATGAATCATGAATCATGAATCGAATCATGAATCATGAATCATGAATCGAATCATGAATCATGAATCATGAATCATGAATTGAATCATGAATCATGAATTGAATCATGAATTGAATCATGAATCATGAATCATGAATCATGAATTGAATCATGAACCATGAATTGAATCATGAATCATGAATTGAATCATGAATCATGTATCATGAATTGAATCATGAATCTTGAATCATGAATTGAATCATGAATCATGAATTATGAATTATGAATTGAATCATGAATCATGAATTGAATCATGAATCATGAATCATGAATTGAATCATGAATCATGAATCATGAATCATGACATGAATCATGAATCATGAATCATAAATCGAATCATGAATCATGAATTGAATCAGGATTCGAATCATGAATTGAATCATGAATCATGAATTGAATTATGAATCATGAATTGAATCATTAATCATGAATTATGAATCATGAATTGAATCATATATCATGAATTAAATCATGAATCATGAATTGAATCATGAATCATGAATCGAATCATGAATCATGAATTGAATCATGAATCATGAATTGAATCATGAATCATGAATCATGAATTGAATCATGAATTGAATCATGAATAACGAATCACGATTTGAATCATGAATCATGAATTGAATCATGAATCGAATCATGAATCATGAATCATGAATTGAATCATGAATCATGAATCGAATCATGAATCTTGAATCATTAATTGAATCATGAATCATGTATCATGAATCATGAATTGAATCATGAATCATGAATCATGAATTGAATCATGAATTGAATCATGAATCACGAATCATGAATTGAATCATGAATCATGAATTGAATCATGAATCATAAATTGAATCATGAATCATGAATTGAATCATGAATCGAATCATGAATCATGAATCATGAATTGAATCAGGATTCGAATCATGAATCTTGAATCATGAATCATGAATTCAATCATGAATCATGAATTCAATCATGAATCATGAATCTTGAATCATGAATCATGAATTGAATCATGAATCATGAATTATGAATAATGAATTGAATCATGAATCATGAATTGAATCATGAATCATGAATCATGAATTGATTAATGAATCATGAATAATGAATCGAATCATGAATCATGAATTGAATCATGAATCATGAATTGAATCATGAATCATGAATCGTGAATTGAATCATGAATCATGAATCATGACATGGATCATAAATCATGAATCATAAATCGAATCATGAATCATGAATTGAATCAGGATTCGAATCATAAATTGAATCATGTATCATGAATTGAATCATGAATCTTGAATCATGAATCATGAATTGAATCATGAATCATGAATTATAAATCATCAATTGAATCATGTATCATGAATTGAATCATGAATCATGAATTATGAATCATGAATTGAATCATGAATCATGAATTGAATCATGAATCATGAATTGAATCATGAATCATGAATCGAATCATGAATCATGAATTGAATCATGAATCATGAATTGAATCATGAATCATGAATCATGAATTGAATCATGAATTGAATCATGAATAACGAATCACGATTTGAATCATGAATCATGAATTGAATCATGAATCATAAATCGAATCATGAATCATGAATCATGAATTGAATCATGAATCGAATCATGAATCATGAATCATGAATTGAATCATGAATCATGAATCGAATCATGAATCTTGAATCATTAATTGAATCATGAATCATGTATCATGAATCATGAATTGAATCATGAATCATGAATCATGAATTTAATCATGAATTGAATCATGAATCACGAATCATGAATTGAATCATGAATCATGAATTGAATCATGAATCATAAATTGAATCATGAATCATGAATTGAATCATGAATCGAATCATGAATCATGAATCATGAATTGAATCAGGATTCGAATCATGAATCTTGAATCATGAATCATGAATTCAATCATGAATCATGAATTCAATCATGAATCATGAATCTTGAATCATGAATCATGAATTGAATCATGAATCATGAATTATGAATAATGAATTGAATCATGAATCATGAATTGAATCATGAATCATGAATTGAATCATGAATCATGAATCATGAATTGATTAATGAATCATGAATAATGAATCGAATCATGAATCATGAATTGAATCATGAATCATGAATTGAATCATGAATCATGAATCGTGAATTGAATCATGAATCATGAATCATGACATGGATCATAAATCATGAATCATAAATCGAATCATGAATCATGAATTGAATCTGGATTCGAATCATGAATTGAATCATGAATCATGAATTGAATTATGAATCATGAATTGAATCATTAATCATGAATTATGAATCATGAATTGAATCATATATCATGAATTAAATCATGAATCATGAATTGAATCATGAATCATGAATCGAATCATGAATCATGAATTGAATCATGAATCATGAATTGAATCATGAATCATGAATCATGAATTGAATCATGAATTGAATCATGAATAACGAATCACGATTTGAATCATGAATCATGAATTGAATCATGAATCATAAATCGAATCATGAATCATGAATCATGAATTGAATCATGAATCGAATCATGAATCATGAATCATGAATTGAATCATGAATCATGAATCGAATCATGAATCTTGAATCATTAATTGAATCATGAATCATGTATCATGAATCATGAAATAAATCATGAATCATGAATCATGAATTGAATCATGAATTGAATCATGAATCACGAATCATGAATTGAATCATGAATCATGAATTGAATCATGAATCATAAATTGAATCATGAATCATGAATTGAATCATGAATCGAATCATGAATCATGAATCATGAATTGAATCAGGATTCGAATCATGAATCTTGAATCATGAATCATGAATTCAATCATGAATCATGAATTCAATCATGAATCATGAATCTTGAATCATGAATCATGAATTGAATCATGAATCATGAATTATGAATAATGAATTGAATCATGAATCATGAATTGAATCATGAATCATGAATTGAATCATGAATCATGAATTGAATCATGAATCATGAATCATGAATTGATTAATGAATCATGAATAATGAATCGAATCATGAATCATGAATTGAATCATGAATCATGAATTGAATCATGAATCATGAATCGTGAATTGAATCATGAATCATGAATCATGACATGGATCATAAATCATGAATCATAAATCGAATCATGAATCATGAATTGAATCAGGATTCGAATCATAAATTGAATCATGTATCATGAATTGAATCATGAATCTTGAATCATGAATCATGAATTGAATCATGAATCATGAATTATAAATCATCAATTGAATCATGTATCATGAATTGAATCATGAATCATGAATTATGAATCATGAATTGAATCATGAATCATGAATTGAATCATGAATCATGAATCATGAATTGAATCATGAATCATGAATCATAAATCGAATCATGAATTGAATCAGGATTCGAATCATGAATTGAATCATGATTCATGAATTGAATCATGAATTATGAATTGAATCATGAATCATGAATTGAATCATGAATCATGAATCATGAATTGAATCATGAATCATGAATTGAATCATGAATCATGAATCATGAATTGAATCATGAATCATGAATCATGAATTGAATCATGAATCATGAATCATGAATTGAATCATGAATCATGAATCATGAATTGAATCATGAATCATGAATCATGAATTGAATCATGAATCATGAATTGAATCATGAATCATGAATCATGAATTGAATCATGAATCATGAATCATGAATTGAATCATGAATCATGATTTGAATCATGAATCATAAATCATGAATCATGAATCGAATCATGAATTGAATCATGAATCATGAATCATGAATCGAATCATGAATCAAGAATCATGAATCGAATCAAGAATCATGAATTGAATCATGAATCATGAATTATAAATTGAATCATGAATCATGAATCATGAATCATGAATTGAATCATGAATCATGAATCATGAATTGAATCATGAATCATGAATCATGAATCGAATCATGAATCATGAATCATGAATCATGAATAATGAATTGAATCATGAATCATGAATCATGACATGAATCATGAATCATGAATCATAAATCGAATCATGAATCATGAATTGAATCAGGATTCGAATCATGAATTGAATCATGAATCATGAATTGAATCATGAATCATGAATCTTGAATCATGAATTGAATCATGAATCATGAATCATGAATTGAATCATGAATTGAATCATGAATCATGAATTGAATCATGAATCATGAATCGAATCATTAATCATGAATCATGAATCATGAATTGAATCATGAATCATGAATTATGAAACCGAATCATGAATCATGAATTATGAAACCGAATCATGAATCATGAATCATGAATTGAATCATGAATCATGAATCATGAATTGAATCATGAATCATGAATCATGAACCAAATCATAAATCATGAATTATGAATCATGAATTGATTCATGAATCATGAATTATGAATCATGAATTGAATCATGAATCATGAATTATGAATCATGAATTGAATCATGAATCATAATTCATGACCTATGAATCATGAATTGAATCATGAATTGAATCATGAATCATGAATCATGAATTGAATCATGAATCATGAATTAAATCATGAATCATAAATCATTAATTGAATCATGAATCATGAATTTAATCATGAATCATGAATCATAAATCGTGAATTGAATCATGAATCATGAATCGAATCATGAATCATGAATTAAATCATGAATCATGAATCATGAATTAAATCATGAATCGAATCATGAATCATTAATTGAATCATGAATCATGAATCATGAATTGAATCATGAATCATGAATCATGAATCGAATCATGAATCATGAATCATGAATCGAATCATGAATCATGAAATATGAATCGAATCATGAATCATGAATCATAAATTGAATCATAAATCATGAATCATGACATAAATCATGATTTAAATCATAAATCATGAATCATGAATCATAAATTGAATCATGAATCATGAATCATGAATTGAATCATGAATTGAATCATGAATCATAAATCATAAATTGAATCATAAATCATGAATCATGACATAAATCATGATTTAAATCATGATTCATGAATCATGAATCATAAATTGAATCATGAATCATGAATCATGAATTGAATCATGAATTGAATCATGAATCACGAATCATGAATTGAATCATGAATCATGCATCATGAATTGAATCATGAATCATAAATTGAATCATGAATCATGAATCATGAATTGAATCATGAATCGAATCATGAATCATGAATCATGAATTGAATCATGATTCATGAATCGAATCATGAATCTTGAATCATGAATTGAATCATGAATCATGAATCATGAATTGAATCATGAATCATGAATTGAAACATGGATCATGAATTGAATCACGAATCATGAATCATGAATTGAATCATGAATCATGAATCATTAATTGAATCATGAATCATGAATCATAAATCGTGAATTGAATCATGAATCATGAATCATGAATCGAATCATGAATCATGAATTAAATCATGAATCATGAATCATGAATTAAATCATGAATCGAATCATGAATCATGAATTGAATCATGAATCATGAATCATGAATCAAATCATGAATCATGAATCATGAATTGAATCATGAATCATGAATCATGAATCGAATCATGAATCATGAATCATGAATCATGAATTGAATCATGAATCATGAATCATGAATCGAATCATGAATCATGAATCATGAATCGAATCATGAATCATGAATCATGAATCATGAATTGAATCATGAATCATGAATTGAATCATGAATTGAATCATGAATCATGAATCATGAATCATGAATTGAATCATGAACCATGAATTGAATCATGAATCATGATTTGAATCATGAATCATGTATCATGAATTGAATCATGAATCTTGAATCATGAATTGAATCATGAATCATGAATTATGAATTATGAATTGAATCATGAATCATGAATTGAATCATGAATCATGAATCATGAATTGAATCATGAATCATGAATCATGAATCATGACATGAATCATGAATCATGAATCATAAATCGAATCATGAATCATGAATTGAATCAGGATTCGAATCATGAATTGAATCATGAATCATGAATTGAATTATGAATCATGAATTGAATCATTAATCATGAATTATGAATCATGAATTGAATCATATATCATGAATTAAATCATGAATCATGAATTGAATCATGAATCATGAATCGAATCATGAATCATGAATTGAATCATGAATCATGAATTGAATCATGAATCATGAATCATGAATTGAATCATGAATTGAATCATGAATAACGAATCACGATTTGAATCATGAATCATGAATTGAATCATGAATCATAAATTGAATCATGAATCATGAATCATGAATTGAATCATGAATCGAATCATGAATCATGAATCATGAATTGAATCATGAATCATGAATCGAATCATGAATCTTGAATCATTAATTGAATCATGAATCATGTATCATGAATCATGAATTGAATCATGAATCATGAATCATGAATTGAATCATGAATTGAATCATGAATCACGAATCATGAATTGAATCATGAATCATGAATTGAATCATGAATCATAAATTGAATCATGAATCATGAATTGAATCATGAATCGAATCATGAATCATGAATCATGAATTGAATCAGGATTCGAATCATGAATCTTGTATCATGAATCATGAATTCAATCATGAATCATGAATTGAATCATGAATCATGAATCGTGAATTGAATCATGAATCATGAATCATGACATGGATCATAAATCATGAATCATAAATCGAATCATGAATCATGAATTGAATCAGGATTTGAATCATAAATTGAATCATGTATCATGAATTGATTCATGAATCTTGAATCATGAATCATGAATTGAATCATGAATCATGAATTATAAATCATCAATTGAATCATGTATCATGAATTGAATCATGAATCATGAATTATGAATCATGAATTGAATCATGAATCATGAATTGAATCATGAATCATGAATCATGAATTGAATCATGAATCATGAATCATAAATCGAATCATGAATTGAATCAGGATTCGAATCATGAATTGAATCATGATTCATGAATTGAATCATGAATTATGAATTGAATCATGAATCATGAATTGAATCATGAATCATGAATCATGAATTGAATCATGAATCATGAATTGAATCATGAATCATGAATCATGAATTGAATCATGAATCATGAATCATGAATTGAATCATGAATCATGAATCATGAATTGAATCATGAATCGAATCATAAATCATGAATTGAATCATGAATCATGAATTGAATCATGAATCATGAATCATGAATCGAATCATGAATTGAATCATGAATCATGAATCGAATCATGGATCTTGAATCATGAATTGAATCATGAATCATGAATCATGAATCATGAATCGAATCATGAATTAAATCATGAATCATGAATCGAATCATGGATCTTGAATCATGAATTGAATCATGAATCATGAATCATGAATCATGAATTGAATCATGAATCATGAATCATGAATTGAATCATGAATTGAATCATGAATCACGAATCATGAATTGAATCATGAATCATGAATTGAATCATGAATCATAAATTGAATCATGAATCATGAATTGAATCATGAATCATGAATCGAATCATGAATCTTGAATCATGAATTGAATCATGAATCATGAATCATGAATCATGAATCATGAATCATAAATTGAATTATGAATCATGAATCATGAATCGAATCATGAAACATGAATCAAGAATCATGAATCGAATCTTGAATCATGAATTGAATCATGAATCATGAATCATGAATTATGAATTGAATCATGAATCATGAATCATGAATCATGAATCATGAATCATGAATTAAATCATGAATCATGAATCGAATCATGAATCATGAATCAAGAATCATGAATCGAATCATGAATCATGAATTGAATCATGAATAATGAATTGAATCATGAATCATGAAACATGAATTGAATTATGAATCATGAATCATGAATCGAATCATGAATCATGAATCATGAATCATGAATTGAATCATGAAACATGAATCATGAATTGAATCATGAATCATGAACCATGAATTCAATCATGAATCATAAATCATGAATCATGACATGAATCATGAATCATGAATCATAAATCGAATCATGAATCATGAATTGAATCATTATTCGAATCATGAATTGAATCATAAATCATGAATTGAATCATGAATCATGAATCTTGAATCATGAATCATGAATTGAATCAGGAATCATGAATTATGAATCATGAATTGAATCATGAATCATAATTTAAATCATGAATCATGAATTGATTAATGAATCATGAATCATGAATCGAATCATGAATTGAATCATGAATCATGAATTGAATCATGAATCATGAATCATGAATTGAATCATAAATTGAATCATGAATCACGAATCATGAATTGAATCATGAATTATGAATTGAATCATGAATCATAAATTGAATCATGAATCATGAATTGAATCATGAATCGAATCATGAATCATGAATCATGAAATTGAATTATGAATCATGAATCGAATCATGAATCTTGAATCATGAATTGAATCATGAATCATGAATCATGAATCATGAACTGAATTATGAATCATGAATTGAATTTAAAATCATGAATCATGAATCGAATCATGAATCATGAATCAAGAATCATGAATTGAATCTTGAATCATGAATTGAATCATGAATCATGAATCATGAATCATGAATTATGAATTGAATCATGAATCATGAATCATGAATCATGAATTGAATTATGAATCATGAATCATGAATCATGAATCATGAATCATGAATTGAATCATGAATCATGAATCATGAATCGAATCATGAATCATGAATCAAGAATCATGAATCATGAATCAAGAATCATGAATTGAATCATGAATCATAAATAATGAATTGAATCATGAATCATGAATTGAATTATGAATCATGAATCATGAATCGAATCATGAATCATGAATCATGAATTGAATCATGAAACATGAATCATGAATTGATTCATGAATCATGAATCATGAATTGAATCATGAATCATAAATCATGAATCATGACATGAATCATAAATCATGAATCATAAATCGAATCATGAATCATGAATTGAATCAGGATTCGAATCATGAATCGAATCATGATCATGAATTGAATCATGAATCATGAATCTTGAATCATGAATCATGAATTGATTTAGGAATCATGAATTATGAATCATGAATTGAATCATGAATCATAATTTGAATCATGAATCATGAATTGATTAATGAATCATGAATCATGAACCGAATCATGAATCATGAATTGAATCATGAATCATGAATTGAATCATGAATCATGAATCATGAATTGAATCATGAATCATGACATAAATCATGAATCATGAATCATAAATCGAATCATGAATCATGAATTGAATCAGGATTCGAATCATGAATTGAATCATGTATCAGGAATTGAATCATGAATCTTGAATCATGAATCATGAATTGAATCATGAATCATAAATTATGAATCATGAATTGCTTCATGTATCATGAATTGAATCATGAATCTTGAATCATGAATCATGAATTGAATCATGAATCATGAATTATGAATCAGGAATTGAATCATGAATCATGAATTTAATCATGAATCATGAATTGAATCATGAATCATGAATCATGAATTATGACATTAATCATGAATCATGAATCATAAATTGAATCATGAATCATGAATTGAATTAGGATTCGAATCATGAATTGAATCATGAATCATGAATTGAATCATGAATCATGAATTGAATCATGAATCATGAATTATGAATCATGAATTGAATCATGAATCATGAATCATGAATTGAATCATGAATCGAATCATGAATCATGAATTGAATCATGAATCATGAATTGAATCATGAATCATGAATTGAATCATGAATCATGAATCATGAATTGAATCATGAATCGAATCATGAATCATGAATCATGAATTGAATCATTAATCATGAATCGAATCATGAATCTTGAATCATGAATTGAATCATGAATAATGAATCATGAATCATGAACTGAATCATGAATCATGAATCATGAAGTGAATCATGAATGGAATCATGAATCACAAATCATGAATTGAATCATGAATCATGAATTGAATCATGAATCATGAATCGAATCATGAATCTTGAATCATGAATTGAATCATGAATCATGAATCATGAATTGAATCATGAATCATGAATCATGAATTAAATCATGAATTGAATCATGAATCATGAATTGAATCATGAATCATAAATTGAATCATGAATCATGAATCATGAATCATAAATTGAATCATGATTCATGAATCGAATCATGAATCTTGAATCATGAATTGAATCATGAATCATGAATCATGAATTGAATTATGAACCATGAATCATGAATCGAATCATGAATCATGAATCAAGAATCATGAATCGAATCTTGAATCATGAATTGAATCATGAATCATGAATCATGAATTATGAATTGAATCATGAATCATGAATCATGAATCATGAATTGAATCATGAATCATGAATCATGAATCATGAATCATGAATTGAATCATGAATCATGAATCGAATCATGAATCATGAATCAAGAATCATGAATCGAATCATGAATCATGAATTGAATCATGAATAATGAATTGAATCATGAATCATGAATCATGAATCATGAATTGAATCATGAAACATGAATCATGAATTGAATCATGAATCATGAATCATGAATTGAATCATGAATCATAAATCATGAATCATGACATGAATCATGAATCATGAATCATAAATCGAATCATGAATCATGAATTGAATCAGGATTCGAATCATGAATTGAATCATGAATCATGAATTGAATCATGAATCATGAATCTTGAATCATGAATCATGAATTGAATCATGAATCATGAATCATGAATTGAATCATGAATCATAATTTGAATCATGAATCATGAATTGATTATTGAATCATGAATCATGAATCGAATCATGGATCATGAATTGAATCATGAATCATGAATTGAATCATGAATCATGAATTGAATCATGAATTGAATCATGTATCACGAATCATGAATTGAATCATGAATCATAAATTGAATCATGAATCATGAATCATGAATTGAATCATGAATCAAATCATAAATCATGAATTGAATCATGAATCATGAATCGAATCATGAATCTTGAATCATGAATTGAATCATGAATCATGAATTGAATTATGAATCATGAATCATGAATCGAATCATTAATCATGAATCAAGAATCATGAATCGAATCTTGAATCATGAATTGAATCATGAATCATGAATCATGAATTATGAATTGAATCATGAATCATGAATCATGAATCATGAATCATGAATTGAATCATGAATCATGAATCATGAATCATGAATTGAATCATGAATCATGAATCATGAATCGAATCATGAATCATGAATCAAGAATCATGAATCAAGAATCATGAATCGAATCATGAATCATGAATTGAATCATGAATAATGAATTGAATCATGAATCATGAATCATGAATTGAATTATGAATCATGAATCATGAATCGAATCATGAATCATGAATCATGAATCATGAATTGAATCATGAAACATGAATCATGAATTGAATCATGAATCATGAATCATGAATTGAATCATGAATCATAAATCATGAATCATGACATGAATCATGAATCATAAATCGAATCATGAATCTTGAATTGAATCAGGATTCGAATCATGAATTGAATCATGAATCATGAATTGAATCATGAATCATGAATCTTGAATCATAAATCATGAATTGAATCAGGAATCATGAATTATGAATCATGAATTGAATCATGAATCATAATTTGAATCACGAATCATGAATTGATTAATGAATCATGAATCATGAATCGAATCATGAATCATGAATTGAATCATGAATCATGAATTGAATCATGAATCATGAATCATGAATTGAATCATGAATCATGAATCATAAATCGAATCATGAATCATGAATTGAATCAGGATTCGAACCATGAATTGAATCATGTATCATGAATTGAATCATGAATCTTGAATCATGAATCATGAATTGAATCATGAATTATGAATCATGAATTGAATCATGTATCAAGAATTGAATCATGAATCTTGAATCATGAATTATGAATTGAATCATGAATCATGAATCATGAATTGAATCATGAATCATGACATGAATCATGAATCATGAATTGAATCAGGATTCGAATCATGAATTGAATCATGAATCATGAATTGAATCATGAATCATGAATCTTGAATCATGAATCATGAATTGAATCAGGAATCATGAATTATGAATCATGAATTGAATCATGAATCATAATTTGAATCATGAATCATGAATTGATTAATGAATCATGAATCGAATCATGAATCATGAATTGAATCATGAATCATGAATTGAATCACGAATCATGAATCATGAATTGAATCATGAATCATGAATCATGACATGAATCATGAATCATAAATCAAATCATGAATCATGAATTGAATCAGGATTCGAATCATGAATTGAATCTTGTATCATGAATTGAATCATGAATCTTGAATCATGAATCATGAATTGAATCATGAATCATGAATCATGAATTGAATCATGTAACATGAATCATGAATCATGAATCATGAATCATGAATCTTGAATTATCAATCATGAATCATGACATGAATCATGAATCATGAATCATAAATCGTATCATGAATCATGAATTGAATCAGGATTCGAATCATGAATTGAATCATGAATCATGAATTGAATCATGAATCATGAATCTTGAATCATCTATCATGAATTGAATCAGGAATCATGAATTATGAATCATGAATTGAATCATGAATCATAATTTGAATCATGAATCATGAATTGATTAATGAATCATGAATCATGAATCGAATCATGAATCATGAATTGAATCATGAATCATGAATTCAAACAAGAATCACGAATCATGAATTGAATCATGAATCATGAATTGAATCATGAATCATAAATTGAATCATGAATCATGAATCATGAATTGAATCATGAATCATGAATCATGAATTGAATCATGAATCATAAATCATGAATCATGACATGAATCATAAATCATGAATCATAAATCGAATCATGAATCATGAATTGAATCAGGATTCGAATCATGAATTGAATCATGAATTGAATCATGAATCATGAATCTTGAATCATGAATCATGAATTGAATCATGAATCATGAAATGAATCATGAATCATGAATTATGAATCATGAATTGAATCATAAATCATAATTTGAATCATGAATTGATTAATGAATCATGAATCATGAATCGAATCATGAATCATGAATTGAATCATGAATCATGAATTGAATCATAAATCATGAATCATGAATTGAATCATGAATCATGAATCATTAATTGAATCATGATTTATGAATCATGAATCATGACATGAATCATGAATCATGAATCATAAATCGAATCATGAATCGTGAATTGAATCAGGATTCGAATCATGAATTGAATCATGTATCATGAATTGAATCATGAATCTTGAATTATGAATCATGAATTGAATCATGAATCATGAATTATGAATCATGAATTGAATCATGTATCATGAATTGAATCATGAATCTTGAATCATGAATCATGAATTGAATCAAGAATCATGAATTATGAATTATGAATTGAATCATGAATCATGAATTGAATCATGAATCATGAATCATGAATTGAATCATGAATCATGAGTCATGACATGAATCATGAATCATGAATCATGAATCATAAATCGAATCATGAATCATGAATTGAATCAGGATTCGAATCATGAATTGAATCATGAATCATGAATTGAATCATGAATCATGAATTATGAATCATGAATTGAATCATGAATCATGAATCATGAATTGAATCATGAATCATGAATCATGAATTGAATCATGAATCGAATTATGAATCATGAATTGAATCATGAATCAGGAATTGTATCATGAATTGAATCATGACTCACGAATCATGAATTGAATCATGAATCATGAATTGAATCATGAATCATAAATTGAATCATGAATCATGAATCATGAATTGAATCATGAATCGAATCATAAATTATGAATCATGAATTGAATCATGAATCATGAATCGAATCATGAATCTTGAATCATGAATTGAATCATGAATCATGAATCATGAATCATGAATTGAATCATGAATCATGAATCATGAATTGAATCATGAATTGAATCATGAATCACGAATCATGAATTGAATCATGAATCATGAATTGAATCATGAATCATGAATTGAATCATGAATCATGAATCATGAATCGAATCATGAATCATGAATCAAGAATCATGAATCGAATCATGAATCATGAATTGAATCATGAATAATGAATTGAATCATGAATCATGAATCATGAATTGAATTATGAATCATGAATCAAGAATCGAATCATGAATCATGAATCATGAATCATGAATTGAATCATGAAACATGAATCATGAATTGAATCATGAATCATGAATCATGAATTGAATTATGAATCCTAAATCATGAATCATGACATGAATCATAAGTCATGAATCATAAATTGAATCATGAATCATGAATTGAATCAGGATTCGAATCATGAATTGAATCATGAATCATGAATTGAATCATGAATCATGAATCTTGAATCATGAATCATGAATTGAATCAGGAATCATGAATTATGAATCATGAATTGAATCATGAATCATAATTTGAATCATGAATTGATTAATGAATCATGAATCATGAATCGAATCATGAATCATGAATTGAATCATGAATCATGAATTGAATCATGAATCACGAATCATGAATTGAATCATGAATCATGAATCATGAATTGAATCATGAATCATAATTTGAATCATTAATCATGAATTGATTATTGAATCATGAATCATGAATCGAATCATGGATCATGAATTGAATCATGAATCATGAATTGAATCATGAATCATGAATTGAATCATGAATTGAATCATGTATCACGAATCATGAATTGAATCATGAATCATAAATTGAATCATGAATCATGAATCATGAATTATGAATTGAATCATGAATCATGAATCATGAATCATGAATCATGAATTGAATCATGAATCATGAATCATGAATCATGAATTGAATCATGAATCATGAATCATGAATCGAATCATGAATCATGAATCAAGAATCATGAATCAAGAATCATGAATCGAATCATGAATCATGAATTGAATCATGAATAATGAATTGAATCATGAATCATGAATCATGAATTGAATTATGAATCATGAATCATGAATCGAATCATGAATCATGAATCATGAATCATGAATTGAATCATGAAACATGAATCATGAATTGAATCATGAATCATGAATCATGAATTGAATCATGAATCATAAATCATGAATCATGACATGAATCATGAATCATAAATCGAATCATGAATCTTGAATTGAATCAGGATTCGAATCATGAATTGAATCATGAATCATGAATTGAATCATGAATCATGAATCTTGAATCATAAATCATGAATTGAATCAGGAATCATGAATTATGAATCATGAATTGAATCATGAATCATAATTTGAATCACGAATCATGAATTGATTAATGAATCATGAATCATGAATCGAATCATGAATCATGAATT
Organism: Mixophyes australis; assembly: GCA_036250195.1. Lineage (NCBI taxonomy): Eukaryota > Metazoa > Chordata > Amphibia > Anura > Limnodynastidae > Mixophyes > Mixophyes australis. The sequence goes on along the minus strand of JAVHZZ010000024.1, from coordinate 1,022,904 downwards.
GAATCATGAATCATGAATTGAATCATGAATCATGAATCATGAATTGAATCATGAATCATGAATCATAAATCGAATCATGAATCATGAATTGAATCAGGATTCGAACCATGAATTGAATCATGTATCATGAATTGAATCATGAATCTTGAATCATGAATCATGAATTGAATCATGAATTATGAATCATGAATTGAATCATGTATCAAGAATTGAATCATGAATCTTGAATCATGAATTATGAATTGAATCATGAATCATGAATCATGAATTGAATCATGAATCATGACATGAATCATGAATCATGAATTGAATCAGGATTCGAATCATGAATTGAATCATGAATCATGAATTGAATCATGAATCATGAATCTTGAATCATGAATCATGAATTGAATCAGGAATCATGAATTATGAATCATGAATTGAATCATGAATCATAATTTGAATCATGAATCATGAATTGATTAATGAATCATGAATCGAATCATGAATCATGAATTGAATCATGAATCATGAATTGAATCACGAATCATGAATCATGAATTGAATCATGAATCATGAATCATGACATGAATCATGAATCATAAATCAAATCATGAATCATGAATTGAATCAGGATTCGAATCATGAATTGAATCTTGTATCATGAATTGAATCATGAATCTTGAATCATGAATCATGAATTGAATCATGAATCATGAATCATGAATTGAATCATGTAACATGAATCATGAATCATGAATCATGAATCATGAATCTTGAATTATCAATCATGAATCATGACATGAATCATGAATCATGAATCATAAATCGTATCATGAATCATGAATTGAATCAGGATTCGAATCATGAATTGAATCATGAATCATGAATTGAATCATGAATCATGAATCTTGAATCATCTATCATGAATTGAATCAGGAATCATGAATTATGAATCATGAATTGAATCATGAATCATAATTTGAATCATGAATCATGAATTGATTAATGAATCATGAATCATGAATCGAATCATGAATCATGAATTGAATCATGAATCATGAATTCAAACAAGAATCACGAATCATGAATTGAATCATGAATCATGAATTGAATCATGAATCATAAATTGAATCATGAATCATGAATCATGAATTGAATCATGAATCATGAATCATGAATTGAATCATGAATCATAAATCATGAATCATGACATGAATCATAAATCATGAATCATAAATCGAATCATGAATCATGAATTGAATCAGGATTCGAATCATGAATTGAATCATGAATTGAATCATGAATCATGAATCTTGAATCATGAATCATGAATTGAATCATGAATCATGAAATGAATCATGAATCATGAATTATGAATCATGAATTGAATCATAAATCATAATTTGAATCATGAATTGATTAATGAATCATGAATCATGAATCGAATCATGAATCATGAATTGAATCATGAATCATGAATTGAATCATAAATCATGAATCATGAATTGAATCATGAATCATGAATCATTAATTGAATCATGATTTATGAATCATGAATCATGACATGAATCATGAATCATGAATCATAAATCGAATCATGAATCGTGAATTGAATCAGGATTCGAATCATGAATTGAATCATGTATCATGAATTGAATCATGAATCTTGAATTATGAATCATGAATTGAATCATGAATCATGAATTATGAATCATGAATTGAATCATGTATCATGAATTGAATCATGAATCTTGAATCATGAATCATGAATTGAATCAAGAATCATGAATTATGAATTATGAATTGAATCATGAATCATGAATTGAATCATGAATCATGAATCATGAATTGAATCATGAATCATGAGTCATGACATGAATCATGAATCATGAATCATGAATCATAAATCGAATCATGAATCATGAATTGAATCAGGATTCGAATCATGAATTGAATCATGAATCATGAATTGAATCATGAATCATGAATTATGAATCATGAATTGAATCATGAATCATGAATCATGAATTGAATCATGAATCATGAATCATGAATTGAATCATGAATCGAATTATGAATCATGAATTGAATCATGAATCAGGAATTGTATCATGAATTGAATCATGACTCACGAATCATGAATTGAATCATGAATCATGAATTGAATCATGAATCATAAATTGAATCATGAATCATGAATCATGAATTGAATCATGAATCGAATCATAAATTATGAATCATGAATTGAATCATGAATCATGAATCGAATCATGAATCTTGAATCATGAATTGAATCATGAATCATGAATCATGAATCATGAATTGAATCATGAATCATGAATCATGAATTGAATCATGAATTGAATCATGAATCACGAATCATGAATTGAATCATGAATCATGAATTGAATCATGAATCATGAATTGAATCATGAATCATGAATCATGAATCGAATCATGAATCATGAATCAAGAATCATGAATCGAATCATGAATCATGAATTGAATCATGAATAATGAATTGAATCATGAATCATGAATCATGAATTGAATTATGAATCATGAATCAAGAATCGAATCATGAATCATGAATCATGAATTGAATCATGAAACATGAATCATGAATTGAATCATGAATCATGAATCATGAATTGAATTATGAATCCTAAATCATGAATCATGACATGAATCATAAGTCATGAATCATAAATTGAATCATGAATCATGAATTGAATCAGGATTCGAATCATGAATTGAATCATGAATCATGAATTGAATCATGAATCATGAATCTTGAATCATGAATCATGAATTGAATCAGGAATCATGAATTATGAATCATGAATTGAATCATGAATCATAATTTGAATCATGAATTGATTAATGAATCATGAATCATGAATCGAATCATGAATCATGAATTGAATCATGAATCATGAATTGAATCATGAATCACGAATCATGAATTGAATCATGAATCATGAATCATGAATTGAATCATGAATCATAATTTGAATCATTAATCATGAATTGATTATTGAATCATGAATCATGAATCGAATCATGGATCATGAATTGAATCATGAATCATGAATTGAATCATGAATCATGAATTGAATCATGAATTGAATCATGTATCACGAATCATGAATTGAATCATGAATCATAAATTGAATCATGAATCATGAATCATGAATTGAATCATGAATCGAATCATAAATCATGAATTGAATCATGAATCATGAATCGAATCATGAATCTTGAATCATGAATTGAATCATGAATCATGAATTGAATTATGAATCATGAATCATGAATCGAATCATTAATCATGAATCAAGAATCATGAATCGAATCTTGAATCATGAATTGAATCATGAATCATGAATCATGAATTATGAATTGAATCATGAATCATGAATCATGAATCATGAATTGAATCATGAATCATGAATCATGAATCATGAATTGAATCATGAATCATGAATCATGAATCGAATCATGAATCATGAATCAAGAATCATGAATCGAATCATGAATCATGAATTGAATCATGAATAATGAATTGAATCATGAATCATGAATCATGAATTGAATTATGAATCATGAATCATGAATCGAATCATGAATCATGAATCATGAATCATGAATTGAATCATGAAACATGAATCATGAATTGAATCATGAATCATGAATCATGAATTGAATCATGAATCATAAATCATGAATCATGACATGAATCATGAATCATAAATCGAATCATGAATCTTGAATTGAATCAGGATTCGAATCATGAATTGAATCATGAATCATGAATTGAATCATGAATCATGAATCTTGAATCATAAATCATGAATTGAATCAGGAATCATGAATTATGAATCATGAATTGAATCATGAATCATAATTTGAATCACGAATCATGAATTGATTAATGAATCATGAATCATGAATCGAATCATGAATCATGAATTGAATCATGAATCATGAATTGAATCATGAATCATGAATCATGAATTGAATCATGAATCATGAATCATGAATCATGACATGAATCATGAATCATGAATCATAAATCGAATCATGAATCATGAATTGAATCAGGATTCGAACCATGAATTGAATCATGTATCATGAATTGAATCATGAATCTTGAATCATGAATCATGAATTGAATCATGAATTATGAATCATGAATTGAATCATGTATCAAGAATTGAATCATGAATCTTGAATCATGAATTATGAATTGAATCATGAATCATGAATCATGAATTGAATCATGAATCATGACATGAATCATGAATCATGAATTGAATCAGGATTCGAATCATGAATTGAATCATGAATCATGAATTGAATCATGAATCATGAATCTTGAATCATGAATCATGAATTGAATCAGGAATCATGAATTATGAATCATGAATTGAATCATGAATCATAATTTGAATCATGAATCATGAATTGATTAATGAATCATGAATCGAATCATGAATCATGAATTGAATCATGAATCATGAATTGAATCACGAATCATGAATTGAATCATGAATCATGACATGAATCATGAATCATGAATCATAAATCAAATCATGAATCATGAATTGAATCAGGATTCGAATCATGAATTGAATCTTGTATCATGAATTGAATCATGAATCTTGAATCATGAATCATGAATTGAATCATGAATCATGAATCATGAATTGAATCATGTAACATGAATCATGAATTGAATCTTGAATCATGAATCATGAATCATGAATCTTGAATCATCAATCATGAATCATGACATGAATCATGAATCATGAATCATAAATCGAATCATGAATCATGAATTGAATCAGGATTCGAATCATGAATTGAATCATGAATCATGAATTGAATCATCAATCATGAATCTTGAATCATCAATCATGAATTGAATCAGGAATCATGAATTATGAATCATGAATTGAATCATGAATCATAATTTGAATCATGAATCATGAATTGATTAATGAATCATGAATCATGAATCGAATCATGAATCATGAATTGAATCATGAATCATGAATTGAAACATGAATCACGAATCATGAATTGAATCATGAATCATGAATTGAATCATGAATCATGAATTGAATCATGAATCATGAATCATGAATTGAATCATGAATCATAAATCATGAATCATGACATGAATCATAAATCATGAATCATAAATCGAATCATGAATCATGAATTGAATCAGGATTCGAATCATGAATTGAATCATGAATTGAATCATGAATCATGAATCTTGAATCATGAATCATGAATTGAATCATGAATCATGAAATGAATCATGAATCATGAATTATGAATCATGAATTGAATCATGAATCATAATTTGAATCATGAATTGATTAATGAATCATGAATCATGAATCGAATCATGAATCATGAATTGAATCATGAATCATGAATTGAATCATGAATCATGAATCATGAATTGAATCATGAATCATGAATCATGAATTGAATCATGAATCATGAATCATGACATGAATCATGAATCATGAATCATAAATCGAATCATGAATCGTGAATTGAATCAGGATTCGAATCATGAATTGAATCATGTATCATGAATTGAATCATGAATCTTGAATTATGAATCATGAATTGAATCATGAATCATGAATTATGAATCATGAATTGAATCATGTATCATGAATTGAATCATGAATCTTGAATCATGAATCATGAATTGAATCAAGAATCATGAATTATGAATTATGAATTGAATCATGAATCATGAATTGAATCATGAATCATGAATCATGAATTGAATCATGAATCATGAATCATGACATGAATCATGAATCATGAATCATGAATCATAAATCGAATCATGAATCATGAATTGAATCAGGATTCGAATCATGAATTGAATCATGAATCATGAATTGAATCATGAATCATGAATTGAATCATGAATCATGAATTGAATCATGAATCATGAATTATGAATCATGAATTGAATCATGAATCATGAATCATGAATTGAATCATGAATCATGAATCATGAATTGAATCATGAATCGAATTATGAATCATGAATTGAATCATGAATCATGAATCAGGAATTGTATCATGAATTGAATCATGACTCACGAATCATGAATTGAATCATGAATCATGAATTGAATCATGAATCATAAATTGAATCATGAATCATGAATCATGAATTGAATCATGAATCGAATCATAAATTATGAATCATGAATTGAATCATGAATCATGAATCGAATCATGAATCTTGAATCATGAATTGAATCATGAATCATGAATCATGAATCATGAATTGAATCATGAATCATGAATCATGAATTGAATCATGAATTGAATCATGAATCACGAATCATGAATTGAATCATGAATCATGAATTGAATCATGAATCATAAATTGAATCTTGAATCATGAATCATGAATCATGAATTGAATCATGAATCATGAATCATGAATTGAATCATGAATCATGAATCATGAATCATGAATTGAATCATGAATCATGAATCGAATCATGAATCATGAATCAAGAATCATGAATCGAATCATGAATCATGAATTGAATCATGAATAATGAATTGAATCATGAATCATGAATCATGAATTGAATTATGAATCATGAATCATGAATCGAATCATGAATCATGAATCATGAATCATGAATTGAATCATGAAACATGAATCATGAATTGAATCATGAATCATGAATCATGAATTGAATCATGAATCATAAATCATGAATCATGACATGAATCATGAATCATAAATCGAATCATGAATCTTGAATTGAATCAGGATTCGAATCATGAATTGAATCATGAATCATGAATTGAATCATGAATCATGAATCTTGAATCATAAATCATGAATTGAATCAGGAATCATGAATTATGAATCATGAATTGAATCATGAATCATAATTTGAATCACGAATCATGAATTGATTAATGAATCATGAATCATGAATCGAATCATGAATCATGAATTGAATCATGAATCATGAATTGAATCATGAATCATGAATCATGAATTGAATCATGAATCATGAATCATGAATCATGACATGAATCATGAATCATGAATCATAAATCGAATCATGAATCATGAATTGAATCAGGATTCGAACCATGAATTGAATCATGTATCATGAATTGAATCATGAATCTTGAATCATGAATCATGAATTGAATCATGAATTATGAATCATGAATTGAATCATGTATCAAGAATTGAATCATGAATCTTGAATCATGAATTATGAATTGAATCATGAATCATGAATCATGAATTGAATCATGAATCATGACATGAATCATGAATCATGAATTGAATCAGGATTCGAATCATGAATTGAATCATGAATCATGAATTGAATCATGAATCATGAATCTTGAATCATGAATCATGAATTGAATCAGGAATCATGAATTATGAATCATGAATTGAATCATGAATCATAATTTGAATCATGAATCATGAATTGATTAATGAATCATGAATCGAATCATGAATCATGAATTGAATCATGAATCATGAATTGAATCACGAATCATGAATTGAATCATGAATCATGAATCATGACATGAATCATGAATCATGAATCATAAATCAAATCATGAATCATGAATTGAATCAGGATTCAAATCATGAATTGAATCTTGTATCATGAATTGAATCATGAATCTTGAATCATGAATCATGAATTGAATCATGAATCATGAATCATGAATTGAATCATGTAACATGAATCATGAATTGAATCTTGAATCATGAATCATGAATCATGAATCTTGAATCATCAATCATGAATCATGACATGAATCATGAATCATGAATCATAAATCGAATCATGAATCATGAATTGAATCAGGATTCGAATCATGAATTGAATCATGAATCATGAATTGAATCAATCAATCATGAATCTTGAATCATCAATCATGAATTGAATCAGGAATCATGAATTATGAATCATGAATTGAATCATGAATCATAATTTGAATCATGAATCATGAATTGATTAATGAATCATGAATCATGAATCGAATCATGAATCATGAATTGAATCATGAATCATGAATTGAAACATGAATCACGAATCATGAATTGAATCATGAATCATGAATTGAATCATGAATCATGAATTGAATCATGAATCATGAATCATGAATTGAATCATGAATCATAAATCATGAATCATGACATGAATCATAAATCATGAATCATAAATCGAATCATGAATTGAATCAGGATTCGAATCATGAATTGAATCATGAATTGAATCATGAATCATGAATCTTGAATCATGAATCATGAATTGAATCATGAATCATGAAATGAATCATGAATCATGAATTATGAATCATGAATTGAATCATGAATCATAATTTGAATCATGAATTGATTAATGAATCATGAATCATGAATCGAATCATGAATCATGAATTGAATCATGAATCATGAATTGAATCATGAATCATGAATCATGAATTGAATCATGAATCATGAATCATGAATTGAATCATGAATCATGAATCATGACATGAATCATGAATCATGAATCATAAATCGAATCATGAATCGTGAATTGAATCAGGATTCGAATCATGAATTGAATCATGTATCATGAATTGAATCATGAATCTTGAATTATGAATCATGAATTGAATCATGAATCATGAATTATGAATCATGAATTGAATCATGTATCATGAATTGAATCATGAATCTTGAATCATGAATCATGAATTGAATCAAGAATCATGAATTATGAATTATGAATTGAATCATGAATCATGAATTGAATCATGAATCATGAATCATGAATTGAATCATGAATCATGAATCATGACATGAATCATGAATCATGAATCATGAATCATAAATCGAATCATGAATCATGAATTGAATCAGGATTCGAATCATGAATTGAATCATGAATCATGAATTGAATCATGAATCATGAATTGAATCATGAATCATGAATTGAATCATGAATCATGAATTATGAATCATGAATTGAATCATGAATCATGAATCATGAATTGAATCATGAATCATGAATCATGAATTGAATCATGAATCGAATTATGAATCATGAATTGAATCATGAATCATGAATCAGGAATTGTATCATGAATTGAATCATGACTCACGAATCATGAATTGAATCATGAATCATGAATTGAATCATGAATCATAAATTGAATCATGAATCATGAATCATGAATTGAATCATGAATCGAATCATAAATTATGAATCATGAATTGAATCATGAATCATGAATCGAATCATGAATCTTGAATCATGAATTGAATCATGAATCATGAATCATGAATCATGAATTGAATCATGAATCATGAATCATGAATTGAATCATGAATTGAATCATGAATCACGAATCATGAATTGAATCATGAATCATGAATTGAATCATGAATCATAAATTGAATCTTGAATCATGAATCATGAATCATGAATTGAATCATGAATCATGAATCATGAATCGAATCATGAATCATGAATCAAGAATCATGAATCGAATCATGAATCATGAATTGAATCATGAATAATGAATTGAATCATGAATCATGAATCATGAATTGAATTATTAATCATGAATCAAGAATCGAATCATGAATCATGAATCATGAATCATGAATTGAATCATGAAACATGAATCATGAATTGAATCATGAATCATGAATCATGAATTGAATCATGAATCCTAAATCATGAATCATGACATGAATCATAAGTCATGAATCATAAATTGAATCATGAATCATGAATTGAATCAGGATTCGAATCATGAATTGAATCATGAATCATGAATTGAATCATGAATCATGAATCTTGAATCATGAATCATGAATTGAATCAGGAATCATAAATTATGAATCATGAATTGAATCATGAATCATAATTTGAATCATGAATTGATTAATGAATCATGAATCATGAATCGAATCATGAATCATGAATTGAATCATGAATCATGAATTGAATCATGAATCACGAATCATGAATTGAATCATGAATCATGAATTGAATCATGAATCATAAATTGAATCATGAATCATGAATCATGAATTGAATCATGAATCATGAATCATGAATTGAATCATGAATCATGAATCATGAATCATGACATGAATCATGAATCATGAATCATGAATCATAAATCGAATCATGAATCATGAATTGAATCAGGATTCGAATCATGAATTGAATCATGAATCATGAATTGAATCATGAATCATAAATTGAATCATGAATCATGAATCATGAATTGAATCATGAATCATGAATCATGAATTGAATCATGAATCATAAATCATGAATCATGACATGAATCATAAATCATGAATCATAAATCGAATCATGAATCATGAATTGAATCAGGATTCGAATCATGAATTGAATCATGAATCATGAATTGAATCATGAATCATGAATCTTGAATCATGAATCATGAATTGAATCATGAATCATGAATTATGAATCATGAATTGAATCATGAATCATAATTTGAATCATGAATTGATTAATGAATCATGAATCATGAATCGAATCATGAATCATGAATTGAATCATGAATCATGAATTGAATTATGAATCATGAATTGAATCATGAATCATGAATCATGACATGAATCATGAATCATGAATTGAATCAGGATTCGAATCATGAATTGAATCATGTATCATGAATTGAATCATGAATCTTGAATCATGAATCATGAATTGAATCATGAATCATGAATTATGAATCATGAATTGAATCATGTATCATGAATTGAATCATGAATCTTGAATCATGAATCATGAATTGAATCAAGAATCATGAATTATGAATTATGAATTGAATCACGAATCATGAATTGAATCATGAATCATGAATTGAATCATGAATCATAAATTGAATCATGAATCATGAATCATGAATCATGAATTGAATCATGAATCATGAATCATGAATCGAATCATGAATCATGAATCAAGAATCATGAATCGAATCATGAATCATGAATTGAATCATGAATAATGAATTGAATCATGAATCATGAATCATGAATTGAATTATGAATCATGAATCAAGAATCGAATCATGAATCATGAATCATGAATCATGAATTGAATCATGAAACATGAATCATGAATTGAATCATGAATCATGAATCATGAATTGAATCATGAATCCTAAATCATGAATCATGACATGAATCATAAGTCATGAATCATAAATTGAATCATGAATCATGAATTGAATCAGGATTCGAATCATGAATTGAATCATGAATCATGAATTGAATCATGAATCATGAATCTTGAATCATGAATCATGAATTGAATCAGGAATCATGAATTATGAATCATGAATTGAATCATGAATCATAATTTGAATCATGAATTGATTAATGAATCATGAATCATGAATCGAATCATGAATCATGAATTGAATCATGAATCATGAATTGAATCATGAATCACGAATCATGAATTGAATCATGAATCATGAATTGAATCATGAATCATAAATTGAATCATGAATCATGAATCATGAATTGAATCATGAATCATGAATTGAATCATGAATCATGAATTGAATCATGAATCATGAATCATGACATGAATCATGAATCATGAATCATGAATCATAAATCGAATCATGAATCATGAATTGAATCAGGATTCGAATCATGAATTGAATCATGAATCATGAATTGAATCATGAATCATAAATTGAATCATGAATCATGAATCATGAATTGAATCATGAATCATGAATCATGAATTGAATCATGAATCATAAATCATGAATCATGACATGAATCATAAATCATGAATCATAAATCGAATCATGAATCATGAATTGAATCAGGATTCGAATCATGAATTGAATCATGAATCATGAATTGAATCATGAATCATGAATCTTGAATCATGAATCATGAATTGAATCATGAATCATGAATTATGAATCATGAATTGAATCATGAATCATAATTTGAATCATGAATTGATTAATGAATCATGAATCATGAATCGAATCATGAATCATGAATTGAATCATGAATCATGAATTGAATCATGAATCATGAATTGAATCATGAATCATGAATCATGAATCATGACATGAATCATGAATCATGAATTGAATCAGGATTCGAATCATGAATTGAATCATGTATCATGAATTGAATCATGAATCTTGAATCATGAATCATGAATTGAATCATGAATCATGAATTATGAATCATGAATTGAATCATGTATCATGAATTGAATCATGAATCTTGAATCATGAATCATGAATTGAATCAAGAATCATGAATTATGAATTATGAATTGAATCATGAATCATGAATTGAATCATGAATTGAATCATGAATCATGAATCATGACATGAATCATGAATCATGAATCATAAATCGAATCATGAATCATGAATTGAATCAGGATTCGAATCATGAATTGAATCATGAATCATGAATTGAATCATGAATCATGAATTGAATCATGAATCATGAATTATGAATCATGAATTGAATCATGAATCATGAATCATGAATTGAATCATGAATCATGAATCATGAATTGAATCATGAATCGAATTATGAATCATGAATTGAATCATGAATCATGAATCAGGAATTGTATCATGAATTGAATCATGACTCACGAATCATGAATTGAATCATGAATCATGAATTGAATCATGAATCATGAATCATGAATCATGAATCATGAATTGAATCATGAATCGAATCATAAATCATGATTTATGAATTGAATCATGAATCATGAATCGAATAATGAATCATGAATCATGAATTGAATCATGAATCATGAATCATGAATCATGAATTGAATCATGAATCATGAATTGAATCATGAATCATGAATCATGAATCATGAATTTATGAATTGAATCATGAATCATGAATCGAATCATGAATCATGAATCAAGAATCATGAATCGAATCATGAATCATGAATCATGAATTTATGAACTGAATCATGAATCATGAATCATGAATCGAATCATGAATCATGAATCAAGAATCATGAATCGAATCATGAATCATGAATTGAATCATGAATAATGAATTGATTCATGAATCATGAATCATGAATTGAATTATGAATCATGAATCATGAATCGAATCATGAATCATGAATCATGAATCATGAATTGAATCTTGAATCATGAATCATGAATCATGAATCTTGAATCATCAATCATGAATCATGACATGAATCATGAATGATGAATCATAAATCGAATCATGAATCATGAATTGAATCATTATTCGAATCATGAATTGAATCATGAATCATGAATTGAATCATAAATCATGAATCTTGAATCATCAATCATGAATTGAATCAGGAATCATGAATTATAAATCATGAATTGAATCATGAATCATGAATTATGAATCATGAATTGAATCGAGAATCATAATTTGAATCATGAATTGATTAATGAATCATGAATCATGAATCATGAATTGATTCATGAATCATGAATTGAATCATGAAGCATGAATCATGAATTGAATCATGAATCATGAATCATGACATGAATCATGAATCATGAATCATAAATTGAATCATGAATCATGAATTGAATCAGGATTCGAATCATGAATTGAATCATGTATCATGAATTGAATCATCAATCTTGAATCATGAATCATGAATTGAATCATGAATCATGAATTATGAATCATGAATTGAATCATGTATCATGAATTGAATCATGAATCTTGAATCATGAATCATGAATTGAATCATGAATCATGAATTATGAATTATGAATTGAATCATGAATCATGAATTGAATCATGAATCATGAATCATGAATTGAATCATGAATCATGAATCATGAATCATGACATGAATCATGAATCATGAATCATAAATCGAATCATGAATCATGAATTGAGTCAGGATTCGAATCATGAATTGAATCATGAATCATGAATTGAATCATGAATCATGAATTGAATCATGAATCATGAATTATGAATCATGAATTGAATCATGAATCATGAATCATGAATTGAATCATGAATCGAATCATGAATCATGAATTGAATCATGAATCAGGAATTCTATCATGAATTGAATCATGAATCACGAATCATGAATTGAATCATGAATCATGAATTGAATCATGAATCATAAATTGAATCATGAATCATGAATCATGAATTGAATCATGAATCGAATCATAAATCATGAATCATGAATTGAATCATGAATCATGAATCGAATCATGAATCTTAAATCATGAATTGAATCATGAATCATGAATCATGAATCATGAATTGAATCATGAATCATGAATTGAATCATGAATTGAATCATGAATCACGAATCATGAATTGAATCATGAATCATAAATTGAATCATGAATCATGAATCATGAATTGAATCATGAATCATGAATTGAATCATGAATCATGAATCGAATCATGAATTTTGAATCATGAATTGAATCATGAATCATGAATCATGAATTGAATTATGAATCATGAATCATGAATCGAATCATGAATCTTGGATCATGAATTGAATCATGAATCATGAATCATGAATTGAATCATGAATCATGAATCATGAATTATGAATTGCATCATGCATCATGAATCATGAATCATGAATTGAATCATGAATCATGAAACATGAATCATGAATCATGAATCGAATCATGAATCATGAATTGAATCATGAATAATGAATTGAATCATTAATCATGAATCATGAATTGAATTATGAATCATGAATCATGAATCGAATCATGAATCATGAATCATAATTCATGAATTGAATCATGAAACATGAATCATGAATTGAATCATGAATCATGATTAATGAATTGAATCATAAATCATAAATCATGAATCATGACATGAATCATGAATCATGAATCATAAATCAAATCATGAATCATAAATTGAATCAGGATTCGAATCATGAATTGAATCATGAATCATGAATTGAATCATGAATCATGAATCTTGAATCATGAATTGAATCATGAATCATGAATCATGAATTGAATCATGAATCATAATTTGAATCATGAATCATGAATTGATTATTGAATCATGAATCATGAATCGAATCATGGATCATGAATTGAATCATGAATCATGAATTGAATCATGAATCATGAATTGAATCATGAATTGAATCATGTATCACGAATCATGAATTGAATCATGAATCATAAATTGAATCATGAATCATGAATCATGAATTGAATCATGAATCGAATCATAAATCATGAATTGAATCATGAATCATGAATCGAATCATGAATCTTGAATCATGAATTGAATCATGAATCATGAATTGAATTATGAATCATGAATCATGAATCGAATCATTAATCATGAATCAAGAATCATGAATCAAATCTTGAATCATGAATTGAATCATGAATCATGAATCATGAATTATGAATTGAATCATGAATCATGAATCATGAATCATGAATCATGAATTGAATCATGAATCATGAATCATGAATCATGAATTGAATCATGAATCATGAATCATGAATCGAATCATGAATCATGAATCAAGAATCATGAATCGAATCATGAATCATGAATTGAATCATGAATAATGAATTGAATCATGAATCATGAATCATGAATTGAATTATGAATCATGAATCATGAATCGAATCATGAATCATGAATCATGAATTGAATCATGAAACATGAATCATGAATTGAATCATGAATCATGAATCATGAATTGAATCATGAATCATAAATCATGAATCATGACATGAATCATGAATCATAAATCGAATCATGAATCTTGAATTGAATCAGGATTCGAATCATGAATTGAATCATGAATCATGAATTGAATCATGAATCATGAATCTTGAATCATAAATCATGAATTGAATCAGGAATCATGAATTATGAATCATGAATTGAATCATGAATCATAATTTGAATCACGAATCATGAATTGATTAATGAATCATGAATCATGAATCGAATCATGAATCATGAATTGAATCATGAATCATGAATTGAATCATGAATCATGAATTGAATCATGAATCATGAATCATGAATCATGACATGAATCATGAATCATGAATCATAAATCGAATCATGAATCATGAATTGAATCAGGATTCGAACCATGAATTGAATCATGTATCATGAATTGAATCATGAATCTTGAATCATGAATCATGAATTGAATCATGAATTATGAATCATGAATTGAATCATGTATCAAGAATTGAATCATGAATCTTGAATCATGAATTATGAATTGAATCATGAATCATGAATCATGAATTGAATCATGAATCATGACATGAATCATGAATCATGAATTGAATCAGGATTCGAATCATGAATTGAATCATGAATCATGAATTGAATCATGAATCATGAATCTTGAATCATGAATCATGAATTGAATCAGGAATCATGAATTATGAATCATGAATTGAATCATGAATCATAATTTGAATCATGAATCATGAATTGAATAATGAATCATGAATCGAATCATGAATCATGAATTGAATCATGAATCATGAATTGAATCACGAATCATGAATCATGAATTGAATCATGAATCATGAATCATGAATCATGACATGAATCATGAATCATGAATCATAAATCAAATCATGAATCATGAATTGAATCAGGATTCGAATCATGAATTGAATCTTGTATCATGAATTGAATCATGAATCTTGAATCATGAATCATGAATTGAATCATGAATCATGAATCATGAATTGAATCATGTAACATGAATCATGAATTGAATCTTGAATCATGAATCATGAATCATGAATCTTGAATCATCAATCATGAATCATGACATGAATCATGAATCATGAATCATAAATCGAATCATGAATCATGAATTGAATCAGGATTCGAATCATGAATTGAATCATGAATCATGAATTGAATCATGAATCATGAATCTTGAATCATCAATCATGAATTGAATCAGGAATCATGAATTATGAATCATGAATTGAATCATGAATCATAATTTGAATCATGAATCATGAATTGATTAATGAATCATGAATCATGAATCGAATCATGAATCATGAATTGAATCATGAATCATGAATTGAAACATGAATCACGAATCATGAATTGAATCATGAATCATGAATTGAATCATGAATCATAAATTGAATCATGAATCATGAATCATGAATTGAATCATGAATCATGAATCATGAATAGAATCATGAATCATAAATCATGAATCATGACATGAATCATAAATCATGAATCATAAATCGAATCATGAATCATGAATTGAATCAGGATTCGAATCATGAATTGAATCATGAATTGAATCATGAATCATGAATCTTGAATCATGAATCATAATTTGAATCATGAATTGATTAATGAATCATGAATCATGAATCGAATCATGAATCATGAATTGAATCATGAATAATGAATTGAATCATGAATCATGAATCATGAATTGAATCATGAATCATGAATCATGAATTGAATCATGAATCATGAATCATGAATTGAATCATGAATCATGAATCATGAATTGAATCATGAATCATGAATCATGAATCATGACATGAATCATGAATCATGAATCATAAATCGAATCATGAATCGTGAATTGAATCAGGATTCGAATCATGAATTGAATCATGTATCATGAATTGAATCATGAATCTTGAATTATGAATCATGAATTGAATCATGAATCATGAATTATGAATTGAATCATGTATCATGAATTGAATCATGAATCTTGAATCATGAATCATGAATTGAATCAAGAATCATGAATTATGAATTATGAATTGAATCATGAATCATGAATTGAATCATGAATCATGAATCATGAATTGAATCATGAATCATGAATCATGACATGAATCATGAATCATGAATCATGAATCATAAATCGAATCATGAATCATGAATTGAATCAGGATTCGAATCATGAATTGAATCATGAATCATGAATTGAATCATGAATCATGAATCATGAATTGAATCATGAATCATGAATCATGAATTGAATCATGAATCATGAATCATGAATTGAATCATGAATCGAATTATGAATCATGAATTGAATCATGAATCATGAATCAGGAATTGTATCATGAATTGAATCATGACTCACGAATCATGAATTGAATCATGAATCATGAATTGAATCATGAATCATAAATTGAATCATGAATCATGAATCATGAATCATGAATTGAATCATGAATCATGAATCATGAATCGAATCATGAATCATGAATCAAGAATCATGAATCGAATCATGAATCATGAATTGAATCATGAATAATGAATTGAATCATGAATCATGAATCATGAATTGAATTATGAATCATGAATCAAGAATCGAATCATGAATCATGAATCATGAATCATGAATTGAATCATGAAACATGAATCATGAATTGAATCATGAATCATGAATCATGAATTGAATCATGAATCCTAAATCATGAATCATGACATGAATCATAAGTCATGAATCATAAATTGAATCATGAATCATGAATTGAATCAGGATTCGAATCATGAATTGAATCATGAATCATGAATTGAATCATGAATCATGAATCTTGAATCATGAATCATGAATTGAATCAGGAATCATGAATTATGAATCATGAATTGAATCATGAATCATAATTTGAATCATGAATTGATTAATGAATCATGAATCATGAATCGAATCATGAATCATGAATTGAATCATGAATCACGAATCATGAATTGAATCATGAATCATGAATTGAATCATGAATCATAAATTGAATCATGAATCATGAATCATGAATTGAATCATGAATCATGAATCATGAATTGAATCATGAATCATGAATCATGAATCATGACATGAATCATGAATCATGAATCATGAATCATAAATCGAATCATGAATCATGAATTGAATCAGGATTCGAATCATGAATTGAATCATGAATCATGAATTGAATCATGAATCAAAAATTGAATCATGAATCATGAATCATGAATTGAATCATGAATCATAAACCATGAATTGAATCATGAATCATAAATCATGAATCATGACATGAATCATAAATCATGAATCATAAATCGAATCATGAATCATGAATTGAATCAGGATTCGAATCATGAATTGAATCATGAATCATGAATTGAATCATGAATCATGAATCTTGAATCATGAATCATGAATTGAATCATGAATCATGAATTATGAATCATGAATTGAATCATGAATCATAATTTGAATCATGAATTGATTAATGAATCATGAATCGAATCATGAATCATGAATTGAATCATGAATCATGAATTGAATCATGAATCATGAATCATGAATTGAATCATGAATCATGAATCATGAATCATGACATGAATCATGAATCATAAATCGAATCATGAATCATGAATTGAATCAGGATTCGAATCATGAATTGAATCATGTATCATGAATTGAATCATGAATCTTGAATCATGAATCATGAATTGAATCATGAATCATGAATTATGAATCATGAATTGAATCATGTATCATGAATTGAATCATGAATCTTGAATCATGAATCATGAATTGAATCAAGAATCATGAATTATGAATTATGAATTGAATCATGAATCATGAATTGAATCATGAATCATGAATCATGAATTGAATCATGAATCATGAATCATGACATGAATCATGAATCATGAATCATGAATCATAAATCGAATCATGAATCATGAATTGAATCAGGATTCAAATCATGAATTGAATCATGAATCATGAATTGAATCATGAATCATGAATCGAATCATGAATCTTGAATCATGAATTGAATCATGAATCATGAATCATGAATCATGAATTGAATCATGAATCATGAATCATGAATTGAATCATGAATTGAATCATGAATCACGAATCATGAATTGAATCATGAATCATGAATTGAATCATGAATCATAAATTGAATCATGAATCATGAATCATGAATCATGAATTGAATCATGAATCATGAATCATGAATCGAATCATGAATCATGAATCAAGAATCATGAATCGAATCATGAATCATGAATTGAATCATGAATAATGAATTGAATCATGAATCATGAATCATGAATTGAATTATGAATCATGAATCAAGAATCGAATCATGAATCATGAATCATGAATCATGAATTGAATCATGAAACATGAATCATGAATTGAATCATGAATCATGAATCATGAATTGAATCATGAATCCTAAATCATGAATCATGACATGAATCATAAGTCATGAATCATAAATTGAATCATGAATCATGAATTGAATCAGGATTCGAATCATGAATTGAATCATGAATCATGAATTGAATCATGAATCATGAATCTTGAATCATGAATCATGAATTGAATCAGGAATCATGAATTATGAATCATGAATTGAATCATGAATCATAATTTGAATCATGAATTGATTAATGAATCATGAATCATGAATCGAATCATGAATCATGAATTGAATCATGAATCACGAATCATGAATTGAATCATGAATCATGAATTGAATCATGAATCATAAATTGAATCATGAATCATGAATCATGAATTGAATCATGAATCATGAATCATGAATTGAATCATGAATCATGAATCATGACATGAATCATGAATCATGAATCATGAATCATAAATCGAATCATGAATCATGAATTGAATCAGGATTCGAATCATGAATTGAATCATGAATCATGAATTGAATCATGAATCAAAAATTGAATCATGAATCATGAATCATGAATTGAATCATGAATCATGAACCATGAATTGAATCATGAATCATAAATCATGAATCATGACATGAATCATAAATCATGAATCATAAATCGAATCATGAATCAGGAATTGAATCAGGATTCGAATCATGAATTGAATCATGAATCATGAATTGAATCATGAATCATGAATCTTGAATCATGAATCATGAATTGAATCATGAATCATGAATTATGAATCATGAATTGAATCATGAATCATAATTTGAATCATGAATTGATTAATGAATCATGAATCATGAATCGAATCATGAATCATGAATTGAATCATGAATCATGAATTGAATCATGAATCATGAATCATGAATTGAATCATGAATCATGAATCATGAATCATGACATGAATCATGAATCATAAATCGAATCATGAATCATGAATTGAATCAGGATTCGAATCATGAATTGAATCATGTATCATGAATTGAATCATGAATCTTGAATCATGAATCATGAATTGAATCATGAATCATGAATTATGAATCATGAATTGAATCATGTATCATGAATTGAATCATGAATCTTGAATCATGAATCATGAATTGAATCAAGAATCATGAATTATGAATTATGAATTGAATCATGAATCATGAATTGAATCATGAATCATGAATCATGAATTGAATCATGAATCATGAATCATGACATGAATCATGAATCATGAATCATGAATCATAAATCGAATCATGAATCATGAATTGAATCAGGATTCGAATCATGAATTGAATCATGAATCATGAATTGAATCATGAATCATGAATTGAATCATGAATTATGAATCATGAATTGAATCATGAATCATGAATCATGAATTGAATCATGAATCATGAATCATGAATTGAATCATGAATCATGAATCATGAATTGAATCATGAATCGAATTATGAATCATGAATTGAATCATGAATCATGACATGAATCATGAATCATGAATCATGAATCATAAATCGAATCATGAATCATGAATTGAATCAGGATTCGAATCATGAATTGAATCATGAATCATGAATTGAATCATGAATCATGAATTGAATCATGAATTATGAATCATGAATTGAATCATGAATCATGAATCATGAATTGAATCATGAATCATGAATCATGAATTGAATCATGAATCGAATTATGAATCATGAATTGAATCATGAATCATGAATTGAATCATGAATCATGAATCAGGAATTGTATCATGAATTGAATCATGACTCACGAATCATGAATTGAATCATGAATCATGAATTGAATCATGAATCATGAATCATGAATCATGAATCATGAATTGAATCATGAATCGAATCATAAATCATGATTTATGAATTGAATCATGAATCATGAATCGAATCATGAATCATGAATCATGAATTGAATCATGAATTGAATCATGAATCACGAATCATGAATTGAATCATGAATCATGAATTGAATCATGAATCATAAATTGAATCATGAATCATGAATCATGAATTGAATCATGAATCATGAATCATGAATCGAATCATGAATCATGAATCAAGAATCATGAATCGAATCATGAATCATGAATTGAATCATGAATAATGAATTGAATCATGAATCATGAATCACGAATTGAATTATGAATCATGAATCATGAATCGAATCATGAATCATGAATCATGAATCATGAATCAAGAATCATGAATCGAATCATGAATCATGAATTGAATCATGAATAATGAATTGAATCATGAATCATGAATCACGAATTGAATTATGAATCATGAATCATGAATCGAATCATGAATCATGAATCATGAATCATGAATTGAATCATGAAACATGAATCATGAATTGAATCATGAATCATGAATTGAATCATGAATCATAAATCATGAATCATGACATGAATCATAAGTCATGAATCATAAATTGAATCATGAATCATGAATTGAATCAGGATTCGAATCATGAATTGAATCATGAATCATGAATTGAATCATGAATCATGAATCTTGAATCATGAATCATTAATTGAATCAGGAATCATGAATTAAGAATCATGAATTGAATCATGAATCATAATTTGAATCATGAATCATGAATTGATTAATGAATCATGAATCATGAATCGAATCATGGATCATGAATTGAATCATGAATCATGAATTGAATCATGAATCATGAATCATGAATTGAATCATGAATTGAATCATGTATCACGAATCATGAATTGAATCATGAATCATGAATTGAATCATGAATCATGAATCATGAATTGAATCATGAATCATGAATTGAATCATGAATCATGAATCATGAATCATGAATCATGAATTGAATCATGAATCGAATCATAAATCATGATTTATGAATTGAATCATGAATCATGAATCAGGAATTGTATCATGAATTGAATCATGACTCACGAATCATGAATTGAATCATGAATCATGAATTGAATCATGAATCATGAATCATGAATCATGAATCATGAATTGAATCATGAATCGAATCATAAATCATGATTTATGAATTGAATCATGAATCATGAATCGAATCATGAATCATGAATCATGAATTGAATCATGAATTGAATCATGAATCACGAATCATGAATTGAATCATGAATCATGAATTGAATCATGAATCATAAATTGAATCATGAATCATGAATCATGAATTGAATCATGAATCATGAATCATGAATCGAATCATGAATCATGAATCAAGAATCATGAATCGAATCATGAATCATGAATTGAATCATGAATAATGAATTGAATCATGAATCATGAATCACGAATTGAATTATGAATCATGAATCATGAATCGAATCATGAATCATGAATCATGAATCATGAATCAAGAATCATGAATCGAATCATGAATCATGAATTGAATCATGAATAATGAATTGAATCATGAATCATGAATCACGAATTGAATTATGAATCATGAATCATGAATCGAATCATGAATCATGAATCATGAATCATGAATTGAATCATGAAACATGAATCATGAATTGAATCATGAATCATGAATTGAATCATGAATCATAAATCATGAATCATGACATGAATCATAAGTCATGAATCATAAATTGAATCATGAATCATGAATTGAATCAGGATTCGAATCATGAATTGAATCATGAATCATGAATTGAATCATGAATCATGAATCTTGAATCATGAATCATGAATTGAATCAGGAATCATGAATTAAGAATCATGAATTGAATCATGAATCATAATTTGAATCATGAATCATGAATTGATTAATGAATCATGAATCATGAATCGAATCATGGATCATGAATTGAATCATGAATCATGAATTGAATCATGAATCATGAATCATGAATTGAATCATGAATTGAATCATGTATCACGAATCATGAATTGAATTATGAATCATGAATTGAATCATGAATCATAAATTGAATCATGAATCATGAATCATGAATTGAATCATGAATCATGAATCATGAATCGAATCATGAATCATGAATCAAGAATCATGAATCGAATCATGAATCATGAATTGAATCATGAATAATGAATTGAATCATGAATCATGAATCACGAATTGAATTATGAATCATGAATCATGAATCGAATCATGAATCATGAATCATGAATCATGAATCAAGAATCATGAATCGAATCATGAATCATGAATTGAATCATGAATAATGAATTGAATCATGAATCATGAATCACGAATTGAATTATGAATCATGAATCATGAATCGAATCATGAATCATGAATCATGAATCATGAATTGAATCATGAAACATGAATCATGAATTGAATCATGAATCATGAATTGAATCATGAATCATAAATCATGAATCATGACATGAATCATAAGTCATGAATCATAAATTGAATCATGAATCATGAATTGAATCAGGATTCGAATCATGAATTGAATCATGAATCATGAATTGAATCATGAATCATGAATCTTGAATCATGAATCATTAATTGAATCAGGAATCATGAATTAAGAATCATGAATTGAATCATGAATCATAATTTGAATCATGAATCATGAATTGATTAATGAATCATGAATCATGAATCGAATCATGGATCATGAATTGAATCATGAATCATGAATTGAATCATGAATCATGAATCATGAATTGAATCATGAATTGAATCATGTATCACGAATCATGAATTGAATCATGAATCATGAATTGAATCATGAATCATGAATCATGAATTGAATCATGAATCATGAATTGAATCATGAATCATGAATCATGAATCATGAATCATGAATTGAATCATGAATCGAATCATAAATCATGATTTATGAATTGAATCATGAATCATGAATCAGGAATTGTATCATGAATTGAATCATGACTCACGAATCATGAATTGAATCATGAATCATGAATTGAATCATGAATCATGAATCATGAATCATGAATCATGAATTGAATCATGAATCGAATCATAAATCATGATTTATGAATTGAATCATGAATCATGAATCGAATCATGAATCATGAATCATGAATTGAATCATGAATTGAATCATGAATCACGAATCATGAATTGAATCATGAATCATGAATTGAATCATGAATCATAAATTGAATCATGAATCATGAATCATGAATTGAATCATGAATCATGAATCATGAATCGAATCATGAATCATGAATCAAGAATCATGAATCGAATCATGAATCATGAATTGAATCATGAATAATGAATTGAATCATGAATCATGAATCACGAATTGAATTATGAATCATGAATCATGAATCGAATCATGATTCATGAATCATGAATCATGAATCAAGAATCATGAATCGAATCATGAATCATGAATTGAATCATGAATAATGAATTGAATCATGAATCATGAATCACGAATTGAATTATGAATCATGAATCATGAATCGAATCATGAATCATGAATCATGAATCATGAATTGAATCATGAAACATGAATCATGAATTGAATCATGAATCATGAATTGAATCATGAATCATAAATCATGAATCATGACATGAATCATAAGTCATGAATCATAAATTGAATCATGAATCATGAATTGAATCAGGATTCGAATCATGAATTGAATCATGAATCATGAATTGAATCATAAATCATGAATCTTGAATCATGAATCATGAATTGAATCAGGAATCATGAATTAAGAATCATGAATTGAATCATGAATCATAATTTGAATCATGAATCATGAATTGATTAATGAATCATGAATCATGAATCGAATCATGGATCATGAATTGAATCATGAATCATGAATTGAATCATGAATCATGAATCATGAATTGAATCATGAATTGAATCATGTATCACGAATCATGAATTGAATTATGAATCATGAATTGAATCATGAATCATAAATTGAATCATGAATCATGAATCATGAATTGAATCATGAATCGAATCATGAATCATGAATCATGAATTGAATCATGAATCTTGAATCATGAATTGAATCATGAATCATGAATCATAAATCGAATCATGAATCATGAATCAAGAATCATGAATCGAATCTTGAATCATGAATTGAATCATGAATCATGAATTGAATCATGAATCATAAATTGAATCATGAATCATGAATCATGAATTGAATCATGAATCATGAATCATGAATTGAATCATGAATCATGAATCATGAATCATGACATGAATCATGAATCATGAATCATGAATCATAAATCGAATCATGAATCATGAATTGAATCATGAATCATGAATCATGAATCATGAATTGAATCATGAATCATGAATTATGAATCATGAATCATGAATTATGAATCATGAATTGAATCATGAATCATGAATCATGAATTGAATCATGAATCATGAATTGAATCATGAATCGAATTATGAATCATGAATTGAATCATGAATCATGAATCAGGAATTGTATCATGAATTGAATCATGAATCACGAATCATGAATTGAATCATGAATCATGAATTGAATCATGAATCATAAATTGAATCATGAATCATGAATTGAATCATGAATCGAATCATAAATCATGAATCATGAATTGAATCATAATTCATGAATCGAATCATGAATCTTGAATCATGAATTGAATCATGAATCATGAATCATGAATTGAATCATGAATCATGAATCATGAATTGAATCATGAATTGAATCATGAATCACGAATCATGAATTGAATCATGAATCATGAATTGAATCATGAATCATAAATTGAATCATGAATCATGAATCATGAATCATGAATTGAATCATGAATCATGAATCATGAATCGAATCATGAATCATGAATCAAGAATCATGAATCGAATCATGAATCATGATTTGAATCATGAATAATGAATTGAATCATGAATCATGAATCATGAATTGAATTATGAATCATGAATCATGAATCGAATCATGAATCATGAATCATGAATCATGAATTGAATCATGAAACATGAATCATGAATTGAATCATGAATCATGAATTGAATCATGAATCATAAATCATGAATCATGACATGAATCATAAGTCATGAATCATAAATTGAATCATGAATCATGAATTGAATCAGGATTCGAATCATGAATTGAATCATGAATCATGAATTGAATCATGAATCATTAATTTTTGAATCATGAATCATGAATTGAATCAGGAATCATGAATTATGAATCATGAATTGAATCATGAATCATGAATTGAATCATGAATCATGAATCTTGAATCATGAATCATGAATTGAATCAGGAATCATGAATTATGAATCATGAATTGAATCATGAATCATAATTTGAATCATGAATTGATTAATGAATCATGAATCATGAATCGAATCATGAATCATGAATTGAATCATGAATCATGAATTGAATCATGAATCACGAATCATGAATTGAATCATGAATCATGAATTGAATCATGAATCATAAATTGAATCATGAATCATGAATCATGAATTGAATCATGAATTATGAATCATGAATTGAATCATGAATCATGAATCATGAATTGAATCATGAATCATGAATCCTGAATCATGACATGAATCATGAATCATGAATCATGAATCATAAATCGAATCATGAATCATGAATTGAATCAGGATTCGAATCATGAATTGAATCATGAATCATGAATTGAATCATGAATCATGAATTGAATCATGAATCATGAATTGAATCATGAATCATGAATTGAATCATGAATCATGAATTGAATCATGAATCATGAATTGAATCATGAATCATGAATTATGAATCATGAATTGAATCATGAATCATGAATCATGAATTGAATCATGAATCGAATTATGAATCATGAATTGAATCATGAATCATGAATCAGGAATTGTATCATGAATTGAATCATGAATCACGAATCATGAATTGAATCATGAATCATGAATTGAATCATGAATCATAAATTGAATCATGAATCATGAATTGAATCATGAATCGAATCATAAATCATGAATCATGAATTGAATCATAATTCATGAATCGAATCATGAATCATGAATTGAATCATGAATCATGAATCATGAATTGAATCATGAATCATGAATCATGAATTGAATCATGAATTGAATCATGAATCACGAATCATGAATTGAATCATGAATCATGAATTGAATCATGAATCATAAATTGAATCATGAATCATGAATCATGAATCATGAATTGAATCATGAATCATGAATCATGAATCGAATCATGAATCATGTATCAAGAATCATGAATCGAATCATGAATCATGATTTGAATCATGAATAATGAATTGAATCACGAATCATGAATCATGAATTGAATTATGAATCATGAATCATGAATCGAATCATGAATCATGAATCATGAATCATGAATTGAATCATGAAACATGAATCATGAATTGAATCATGAATCATGAATTGAATCATAAATCATGAATCATGACATGAATCATAAGTCATGAATCATAAATTGAATCATGAATCATGAATTGAATCAGGATTCGAATCATGAATTGAATCATGAATCATGAATTGAATCATGAATCATGAATCTTGAATCTGAATCATGAATTGAATCAGGAATCATGAATTATGAATCATGAATTGAATCATGAATCATAATTTGAATCATGAATTGATTAATGAATCATGAATCATGAATCGAATCATGAATCATGAATTGAATCATGAATCATGATTGAATCATGAATCATGAATCATGAATTGAATCATGAATTGAATCATGAATCATGAATCATGAATTGAATCATGAATCATGAATCATGAATTGAATCATGAATCATGAATCATGAATCATGACATGAATCATGAATCATGAATCATGACATGAATCATAGAATCATGAATTGAATCAGGATTCGAATCATGAATTGAATCATGTATCATGAATTGAATCATGAATCTTGAATCATGAATCATGAATTGAATCATGAATCATGAATTATGAACCATGAATTGAATCATGTATCATGAATTGAATCATGAATCTTGAATCATGAATCATGAATAGAATCATGAATCATGAATTATGAGTTATGAATTGAATCATGAATCATGAATTGAATCATGAATCATGAATTGAATCATGAATCATGAATCATGAATTGAATCATGAATTCATGAATCATGACATGAATCATGAATCATGAATCATAAATCGAATCATGAATCATGAATTGAATCAGGATTCGAATCATGAATTGAATCATGAATCATGAATTGAATCATGAATCATGAATTATGAATCATGAAATTGAATCATAATTCATGATTCATGAATTGAATCATGAATCATGAATTGAATCATGAATCGAAATCATGAATCATGAATTGAATCATGAATCATGAATCAGGAAGTCTATCATGAATTGAATCATGAATCACGAATCATGAATTGAATCATGAATCATGAATTGAATCATGAATCATAAATTGAATCATGAATCATGAATTATGAATTGAATCATGAATCGAATCATAAATCATGAATCATGAATTGAATCATGAATCATGAATCGAATCATGAATCTTGAATCATGAATTCAATCATGAATCATTAATCATGAATTATGAATTGAATCATGAATCAATGAATCATGAAATTGAATCATGAATTGAATCATGAATCACGAATCATGAATTGAATCATGAATCATGAATTGAATCATGAATCATAAATTGAATCATGAATCATGAATCATGATTGAATCATGAATCATGAATTGAATCATGAATCATGAATCGAATCATGTATTTTGAATCATGAATTGGAATCATGAATCATGAATCATGAATCATGAATTGTATTATGAATCATGAATCATGAATCGAATCATGAATCTTGAATCAAGAATTGAATCATGAATCATGAATCATGATTTATGAATTGAATGATGAATCATGAATCATGAATTATGAATTGAATCATGAATCATGAATCATGAATCATGAATTGAATCATGAATCATGAATCATGAATCATGAATTGAATCATGAATCATGAATCATGGAATCTAATCATGAATCATGAATCAAGAATCATGAATCGAATCATGAATCATGAATTGAATCATGAATAATGAATTGAATCATTAATCATGAATCATGAATTGAATTATGAATCATTAATCATGAATCGAATCATGAATCATAATTCATGAATCATGAATTGAATCATGAAACATGAATCATGAATTGAATCATGAATCATGAATCATGATTGAATCATGAATCATAAATTCATGAATCATGACATGAATCATGAATCATGAATCATAAATCGAATCATGAATTGAATCAGGATTCGAATCATGAATTGAATCATGAATCATGAATTGAATCATGAATCATGAATCTTGAATCATGAATCATGAATTGAATCAGGAATCATGAATTATGAATCATGAATTGAATCATGAATCGTAATTTGAATCATGAAATCATGAATTGATTAATGAATCATGAATCATGAAATCGAATCATGGTTCATGAATTGAATCATGAATCATGAATTGAATCATGAATCATGAATTGAATCATAAATTGAATCATGTATCACGAATCATGAATTGAATCTTGAATCATGAATTGAATCATGAATCATAAATTGAATCATGAATCATGAATCATGAATTGAATCATGAATCGAATCATGAATCCATGAATCATGAATTGAATCATGAATCATGAATCGAATCATGAATCTTGAATCATTAATTGAATCATGAATCATGAATCATGAATGAATTATGAATCATGAATCATGAATCGAATCATGAATCATGAATCAAGAATCATGAATCGAATCTTGAATCATGAATTGAATCATGAATCATGAATCATGAATTATGAATTGAATCATGAATCATGAATCATGAATCATGAATTGAATCATGAATCATGAATCATGAATCATGAATCATGAATTGAATCATGAATCATGAATCATGAATCGAATCATGAATCATGAATCAAGAATCATGAATCGAATCATGAATCATTGAATTGAATCATGAATAATGAATTGAATCATGAATCATGAATCATGAATTGAATTATGAATCATGAATCATGAATCGAATCATGAATCATGAATCATGAATTGAATCATGAAACATGAATCATGAATTGAATCATGAATCATGAATCATGAATTGAATCATGAATCATGAATCATGAATTGAATCATGAATTGAATCATGACATGAATCATGAATCATAAATCGAATCATGAATCTTGAATTGAATCAGGATTCGAATCATGAATTGAATCATGAATCATGAATTGAATCATGAATCATGAATCTTGAATCATAAATCATGAATTGAATCAGAAATCATGAATTATGAATCATGAATTGAATCATGAATCATAATTTGAATCATGAATCATGAATTGATTAATGAATCATGAATCATGAATCGAATCATGAATCATGAATTGAATCATGAATCATGAATTGAATCATGAATCATGAATCATGAATCATGACATGAATCATGAATCATGAATCATAAATCGAATCATGAATCATGAATTGAATCAGCATTCGAACCATGAATTGAATCAGGTATCATGAATTGAATCATGAATCTTGAATCATGAATTATGAATTGAATCATGAATCATGAATCACGAATTGAATCATGAATCATGACATGAATCATGAATCATGAATTGAATCAGGATTCGAATCATGAATTGAATCATGAATCATGAATTGAATCATGAATCATGAATCTTAAATCATGAATCATAATTTGAATCATGAATCATGAATTATGAATCATGAATCATGAATCGAATCATGAATCATGAATTGAATCATGAATCATGAATTGAATCATGAATCATGAATCATGAATTGAATCATGAATCATGAATCATGACATGAATCATGAATCATGAATCATAAATCAAATCATGAATCATAAATTGAATCAGGATTCGAATCATGAATTGAATCATGAATCATGAATTGAATCATGAATCATGAATCTTGAATCATGAATCATGAATTGAATCAGGAATCATGAATTATGAATCATGAATTGAATCATGAATCATAATTTGAATCATGAATTGATTAATGAATCATGAATCATGAATCGAATCATGAATCATGAATTGAATCATGAATCACGAATCATGAATTGAATCATGAATCATGAATTGAATCATGAATCATAAATTGAATCATGAATCATGAATCATGAATTGAATCATGAATTATGAATCATGAATTGAATCATGAATCATGAATTGAATCATGAATCATGAATCCTGAATCATGACATGAATCATGAATCATGAATCATAAATCATAAATCGAATCATGAATCATGAATTGAATCAGGATTCGAATCATGAATTGAATCATGAATCATGAATTGAATCATGAATCATGAATTGAATCATGAATCATGAATTATGAATCATGAATTGAATCATGAATCATGAATCATGAATTGAATCATGAATCGAATTATGAATCATGAATTGAATCATGAATCATGAATCAGGAATTGTATCATGAATTGAATCATGAATCACGAATCATGAATTGAATCATGAATCATGAATTGAATCATGAATCATAAATTGAATCATGAATCATGAATCATGAATTGAATCATGAATCGAATCATAAATCATGAATCATGAATTGAATCATAATTCATTAATCGAATCATGAATCTTGAATCATGAATTGAATCATGAATCATGAATCATGAATTGAATCATGAATCATGAATTGAATCATGAATCATAAATTGAATCATGAATCATGAATCATGAATCATGAATTGAATCATGAATCATGAATCATGAATCGAATCATGAATCATGTATCAAGAATCATGAATCGAATCATGAATCATGAATTGAATCATGAATAATGAATTGAATCACGAATCATGAATCATGAATTGAATTATGAATCATGAATCATGAATCGAATCATGAATCATGAATCATGAATCATGAATTGAATCATGAAACATGAATCATGAATTGAATCATGAATCATGAATTGAATCATAAATCATGAATCATGACATGAATCATAAGTCATGAATCATAAATTGAATCATGAATCATGAATTGAATCAGATTCGAATCATGAATTGAATCATGAATCATGAATTGAATCATGAATCATGAATCTTGAATCATGAATCATGAATTGAATCAGGAATCATGAATTATGAATCATGAATTGAATCATGAATCATAATTTGAATCATGAATTGATTAATGAATCATGAATCATGAATCGAATCATGAATCATGAATTGAATCATGAATCATGAATTGAATCATGAATCATGAATCATGAATTGAATCATGAATTGAATCATGAATCATGAATCATGAATTGAATCATGAATCATGAATCATGAATTGAATCATGAATCATGAATCATGAATCATGACATGAATCATGAATCATGAATCATAAATCGAATCATGAATCATGAATTGAATCAGGATTCGAATCATGAATTGAATCATGTATCATGAATTGAATCATGAATCTTGAATCATGAATCATGAATCATGAATTGAATCATGAATCATGAATTAT
This sequence comes from Mixophyes australis, assembly GCA_036250195.1. Taxonomy (NCBI): domain Eukaryota; kingdom Metazoa; phylum Chordata; class Amphibia; order Anura; family Limnodynastidae; genus Mixophyes; species Mixophyes australis. The sequence continues at coordinate 988,943 of JAVHZZ010000024.1, read as the reverse complement.
GAATCATGAATTGAATCATGTATCATGAATTGAATCATGAATCTTGAATCATGAATCATGAATTGAATCATGAATCATGAATTATGAGTTATGAATTGAATCATGAATCATGAATTGAATCATGAATCATGAATCATGAATTGAATCATGAATCATGACATGAATCATGAATCATGAATCATAAATCGAATCATGAATCATGAATTGAATCAGGATTCGAATCATGAATTGAATCATGAATCATGAATTGAATCATGAATCATGAATTATGAATCATGAATTGAATCATAATTCATGATTCATGAATTGAATCATGAATCATGAATTGAATCATGAATCGAATCATGAATCATGAATTATGAATCATGAATTGAATCATGTATCATGAATTGAATCATGAATCTTGAATCATGAATCATGAATTGAATCATGAATCATGAATTATGAGTTATGAATTGAATCATGAATCATGAATTGAATCATGAATCATGAATCATGAATTGAATCATGAATCATGACATGAATCATGAATCATGAATCATAAATCGAATCATGAATCATGAATTGAATCAGGATTCGAATCATGAATTGAATCATGAATCATGAATTGAATCATGAATCATGAATTATGAATCATGAATTGAATCATAATTCATGATTCATGAATTGAATCATGAATCATGAATTGAATCATGAATCGAATCATGAATCATGAATTGAATCATGAATCATGAATCAGGAATTCTATCATGAATTGAATCATGAATCACGAATCATGAATTGAATCATGAATCATGAATTGAATCATGAATCATAAATTGAATCATGAATCATGAATTATGAATTGAATCATGAATCGAATCATAAATCATGAATCATGAATTGAATCATGAATCATGAATCGAATCATGAATCTTGAATCATGAATTGAATCATGAATCATTAATCATGAATTATGAATTGAATCATGAATCATGAATCATGAATTGAATCATGAATTGAATCATGAATCACGAATCATGAATTGAATCATGAATCATGAATTGAATCATGAATCATAAAATGAATCATGAATCATGAATCATGAATTGAATCATGAATCATGAATTGAATCATGAATCATGAATCGAATCATGTATTTTGAATCATGAATTGAATCATGAATCATGAATCATGAATCATGAATTGAATTATGAATCATGAATCATGAATCGAATCATGAATCTTGAATCATGAATTGAATCATGAATCATGAATCATGATTTATGAATTGAATGATGAATCATGAATCATGAATTATGAATTGAATCATGAATCATGAATCATGAATCTGAATTGAATCATGAATCATGAATCATGAATCATGAATCATGAATTGAATCATGAATCATGAATCATGAATCTAATCATGAATCATGAATCAAGAATCATGAATCGAATCATGAATCATGAATTGAATCATGAATAATGAATTGAATCATTAATCATGAATCATGAATTGAATTATGAATCATGAATCATGAATCGAATCATGAATCATAATTCATGAATCATGAATTGAATCATGAAACATGAATCATGAATTGAATCATGAATCATGAATCATGAATTGAATCATGAATCATAAATCATGAATCATGACATGAATCATGAATCATGAATCATAAATCGAATCATGAATTGAATCAGGATTCGAATCATGAATTGAATCATGAATCATGAATTGAATCATGAATCATGAATCTTGAATCATGAATCATGAATTGAATCAGGAATCATGAATTATGAATCATGAATTGAATCATGAATCGTAATTTGAATCATGAATCATGAATTGATTAATGAATCATGAATCATGAATCGAATCATGGATCATGAATTGAATCATGAATCATGAATTGAATCATGAATCATGAATTGAATCATAAATTGAATCATGTATCACGAATCATGAATTGAATCTTGAATCATGAATTGAATCATGAATCATAAATTGAATCATGAATCATGAATTGAATCATGAATCGAATCATAAATCATGAATCATGAATTGAATCATGAATCATTAATCGAATCATGAATCTTGAATCATTAATTGAATCATGAATCATGAATCATGAATTGAATTATGAATCATGAATCATGAATCGAATCATGAATCATGAATCAAGAATCATGAATCGAATCTTGAATCATGAATTGAATCATGAATCATGAATCATGAATTATGAATTGAATCATGAATCATGAATCATGAATCATGAATCATGAATTGAATCATGAATCATGAATCATGAATCATGAATTGAATCATGAATCATGAATCATGAATCGAATCATGAATCATGAATCAAGAATCATGAATCGAATCATGAATCATGAATTGAATCATGAATAATGAATTGAATCATGAATCATGAATCATGAATTGAATTATGAATCATGAATCATGAATCGAATCATGAATCATGAATCATGAATCATGAATTGAATCATGAAACATGAATCATGAATTGAATCATGAATCATGAATCATGAATTGAATCATGAATCATGAATCATGAATTGAATCATGAATCATAAATTGAATCATGAATCATGAATTATGTATTGAATCATGAATCGAATCATAAATCATGAATCATGAATTGAATCATGAATCATGAATCGAATCATGAATCTTGAATCATGAATTGAATCATGAATCATTAATCATGAATTATGAATTGAATCATGAATCATGAATCATGAATTGAATCATGAATTGAATCATGAATCACGAATCATGAATTGAATCATGAATCATGAATTGAATCATGAATCATAAAATGAATCATGAATCATGAATCATGAATTGAATCATGAATCATGAATTGAATCATGAATCATGAATCGAATCATGTATTTTGAATCATGAATTGAATCATGAATCATGAATCATGAATCATGAATTGAATTATGAATCATGAATCATGAATCGAATCATGAATCTTGAATCATGAATTGAATCATGAATCATGAATCATGATTTATGAATTGAATGATGAATCATGAATCATGAATTATGAATTGAATCATGAATCATGAATCATGAATCTGAATTGAATCATGAATCATGAATCATGAATCATGAATCATGAATCATGAATCATGAATTGAATCATGAATCATGAATCATGAATCTAATCATGAATCATGAATCAAGAATCATGAATCGAATCATGAATCATGAATTGAATCATGAATAATGAATTGAATCATTAATCATGAATCATTAATTGAATTATGAATCATGAATCATGAATCGAATCATGAATCATAATTCATGAATCATGAATTGAATCATGAAACATGAATCATGAATTGAATCATGAATCATGAATCATGAATTGAATCATGAATCATAAATCATGAATCATGACATGAATCATGAATCATGAATCATAAATCGAATCATGAATTGAATCAGGATTCGAATCATGAATTGAATCATGAATCATGAATTGAATCATGAATCATGAATCTTGAATCATGAATCATGAATTGAATCAGGAATCATGAATTATGAATCATGAATTGAATCATGAATCGTAATTTGAATCATGAATCATGAATTGATTAATGAATCATGAATCATGAATCGAATCATGGATCATGAATTGAATCATGAATCATGAATTGAATCATGAATCATGAATTGAATCATAAATTGAATCATGTATCACGAATCATGAATTGAATCTTGAATCATGAATTGAATCATGAATCATAAATTGAATCATGAATCATGAATCATGAATTGAATCATGAATCGAATCATAAATCATGAATCATGAATTGAATCATGAATCATTAATCGAATCATGAATCTTGAATCATTAATTGAATCATGAATCATGAATCATGAATTGAATTATGAATCATGAATCATGAATCGAATCATGAATCATGAATCAAGAATCATGAATCGAATCTTGAATCATGAATTGAATCATGAATCATGAATCATGAATTATGAATTGAATCATGAATCATGAATCATGAATCATGAATCATGAATTGAATCATGAATCATGAATCATGAATCATGAATCATGAATTGAATCATGAATCATGAATCATGAATCGAATCATGAATCATGAATCAAGAATCATGAATCGAATCATGAATCATGAATTGAATCATGAATAATGAATTGAATCATGAATCATGAATCATGAATTGAATTATGAATCATGAATCATGAATCGAATCATGAATCATGAATCATGAATCATGAATTGAATCATGAAACATGAATCATGAATTGAATCATGAATCATGAATCATGAATTGAATCATGAATCATGAATCATGAATTGAATCATGAATTGAATCATGACATGAATCATGAATCATAAATCAAATCATGAATCTTGAATTGAATCAGGATTCGAATCATGAATTGAATCATGAATCATGAATTGAATCATGAATCATGAATCTTGAATCATAAATCATGAATTGAATCAGAAATCATGAATTATGAATCATGAATTGAATCATGAATCATAATTTGAATCATGAATCATGAATTGATTAATGAATCATGAATCATGAATCGAATCATGAATCATGAATTGAATCATGAATCATGAATTGAATCATGAATCATGAATCATGAATTGAATCATGAATCATGAATCATGAATCATGACATGAATCATGAATCATGAATCATAAATCGAATCATGAATCATGAATTGAATCAGGATTCGAACCATGAATAGAATCATGTATCATGAATTGAATCATGAATCTTGAATCATGAATTATGAATTGAATCATGAATCATGAATCACGAATTGAATCATGAATCATGACATGAATCATGAATCATGAATTGAATCAGGATTCGAATCATAAATTGAATCATGAATCATGAATTGAATCATGAATCATGAATCTTGAATCATGAATCATAATTTGAATCATGAATCATGAATTATGAATCATGAATCATGAATCGAATCATGAATCATGAATTGAATCATGAATCATGAATTGAATCATGAATAATGAATCATGAATTGAATCATGAATCATGAATCATGACATGAATCATGAATCATGAATCGAATCATGAATCTTGAATCATTAATTGAATCATGAATCATGAATCATGAATTGAATTATGAATCATGAATCATGAATCGAATCATGAATCATGAATCAAGAATCATGAATCGAATCCTGAATAATGAATTGAATCATGAATCATGAATTATGAATTGAATCATGAATCATGAATCATGAATCATGAATCATGAATTGAATCATGAATCATGAATCATGAATCATGAATCATGAATTGAATCATGAATCATGAATCATGAATCGAATCATGAATCATGAATCAAGAATCATGAATCGAATCATGAATCATGAATTGAATCATGAATAATGAATTGAATCATGAATCATGAATCATGAATTGAATTATGAATCATGAATCATGAATCGAATCATGAATCATGAATCATGAATCATGAATTGAATCATGAAACATGAATCATGAATTGAATCATGAATCATGAATCATGAATTGAATCATGAATCATGAATCATGAATTGAATCATGACATGAATCATGAATCATAAATCGAATCATGAATCTTGAATTGAATCAGGATTCGAATCATGAATTGAATCATGAATCATGAATTGAATCATGAATCATGAATCATGAATTGAATCATGAATCATGAATCTTGAATCATAAATCATGAATTGAATCAGAAATCATGAATTATGAATCATGAATTGAATCATGAATCATAATTTGAATCATGAATCATGAATTGATTAATGAATCATGAATCATGAATCGAATCATGAATCATGAATGGAATCATGAATCATGAATTGAATCATGAATCATGAATCATGAATTGAATCATGAATCATGAATCATGAATTGAATCATGAATTGAATCATGAATCATGACATGAATCATGAATCATGAATCATAAATCGAATCATGAATCATGAATTGAATCAGGATTCGAACCATGAATTGAATCATGTATCATGAATTGAATCATGAATCTTGAATCATGAATTATGAATTGAATCATGAATCATGAATCACGAATTGAATCATGAATCATGACATGAATCATGAATCATGAATTGAATCAGGATTCGAATCATGAATTGAATCATGAATCATGAATTGAATCATGAATCATGAATCTTGAATCATGAATCATAATTTGAATCATGAATCATGAATTATGAATCATGAATCATGAATCAAATCATGAATCATGAATTGAATCATGAATCATGAATTGAATCATGAATCATGAATCATGAATTGAATCATGAATCATGACATGAATCATGAATCATGAATCATAAATCAAATCATGAATCATGAATTGAATCAGGATTCGAATCATGAATTGAATCATGAATCATGAATTGAATCATGAATCATGAATCTTGAATCATGAATCATGAATTGAATCAGGAATCATGAATTATGAATCATGAATTGAATCATGAATCATAATTTGAATCATGAATTGATTAATGAATCATGAATCATGAATCGAATCATGAATCATGAATTGAATCATGAATCATGAATTGAATCATGAATCATAAATTGAATCATGAATCATGAATCATGAATTGAATCATGAATTATGAATCATGAATTGAATCATGAATCATGAATCATGACATGAATCATGAATCATGAATCATGAATCATGACATGAATCATGAATCATGAATCATGAATCATAAATCGAATCATGAATCATGAATTGAATCAGGATTCAAATCATGAATTGAATCATGAATCATGAATTGAATCATGAATCATGAATTGAATCATGAATCATGAATTATGAATCATGAATTGAATCATGAATCATGAATCATGAATTGAATCATGAATCGAATTATGAATCATGAATTGAATCATGAATCATGAATCAGGAATTGTATCATGAATTGAATCATGAATCACGAATCATGAATTGAATCATGAATCATGAATTGAATCATGAATCATAAATTGAATCATGAATCATGAATCATGAATTGAATCATGAATCGAATCATAAATCATGAATCATGAATTGAATCATAATTCATGAATCGAATCATGAATCTTGAATCATGAATTGAATCATGAATCATGAATTGAATCATGAATTGAATCATGAATCACGAATCATGAATTGAATCATGAATCATGAATTGAATCATGAATCATAAATTGAATCATGAATCATGAATCATGAATCATGAATTGAATCATGAATCATGAATCATGAATCGAATCATGAATCATGTATCAAGAATCATGAATCGAATCATGAATCATGAATTGAATCATGAATAATGAATTGAATCACGAATCATGAATCATGAATTGAATTATGAATCATGAATCATGAATCGAATCATGAATCATGAATCATGAATCATGAATTGAATCATGAAACATGAATCATGAATTGAATCATGAATCATAAATTGAATCATGAATCATGAATCATGACATGAATCATAAGTCATGAATCATAAATTGAATCATGAATCATGAATTGAATCAGGATTCGAATCATGAATTGAATCATGAATCATGAATTGAATCATGAATCATGAATCTTGAATCATGAATCATGAATTGAATCAGGAATCATGAATTATGAATCATGAATTGAATCATGAATCATAATTTGAATCATGAATTGATTAATGAATCATGAATCATGAATCGAATCATGAATCATGAATTGAATCATGAATCATGAATTGAATCATGAATCATGAATCATGAATTGAATCATGAATTGAATCATGAATCATGAATCATGAATTGAATCATGAATCATGAATCATGAATTGAATCATGAATCATGAATCATGAATCATGACATGAATCATGAATCATGAATCATAAATCGAATCATGAATCATGAATTGAATCGGGATTCGAATCATGAATTGAATCATGTATCATGAATTGAATCATGAATCTTGAATCATGAATCATGAATTGAATCATGAATCATGAATTATGAATCATAAATTGAATCATGTATCATGAATTGAATCATGAATCTTGAATCATGAATCATGAATTGAATCATGAATCATGAATTATGAGTTATGAATTGAATCATGAATCATGAATTGAATCATGAATCATGAATCATGAATTGAATCATGAATCATGACATGAATCATGAATCATGAATCATAAATCGAATCATGAATCATGAATTGAATCAGGATTCGAATCATGAATTGAATCATGAATCATGAATTGAATCATGAATCATGAATTATGAATCATGAATTGAATCATAATTCATGATTCATGAATTGAATCATGAATCATGAATTGAATCATGAATCGAATCATGAATCATGAATTGAATCATGAATCATGAATCAGGAATTCTATCATGAATTGAATCATGAATCACGAATCATGAATTGAATCATGAATCATGAATTGAATCATGAATCATAAAATGAATCATGAATCATGAATTATGAATTGAATCATGAATCGAATCATAAATCATGAATCATGAATTGAATCATGAATCATGAATCGAATCATGAATCTTGAATCATGAATTGAATCATGAATCATTAATCATGAATTATGAATTGAATCATGAATCATGAATCATGAATTGAATCATGAATTGAATCATGAATCACGAATCATGAATTGAATCATGAATCATGAATTGAATCATGAATCATAAATTGAATCATGAATCATGAATCATGAATTGAATCATGAATCATGAATTGAATCATGAATCATGAATCGAATCATGTATTTTGAATCATGAATTGAATCATGAATCATGAATCATGATTCATGAATTGAATTATGAATCATGAATCATGAATCGAATCATGAATCTTGAATCATGAATTGAATCATGAATCATGAATCATGATTTATGAATTGAATGATGAATCATGAATCATGAATTATGAATTGAATCATGAATCATGAATCATGAATCTGAATTGAATCATGAATCATGAATCATGAATCTAATCATGAATCATGAATCAAGAATCATGAATCGAATCATGAATCATGAATTGAATCATGAATAATGAATTGAATCATTAATCATGAATCATGAATTGAATTATGAATCATGAATCATGAATCGAATCATGAATCATAATTCATGAATCATGAATTGAATCATGAAACATGAATCATGAATTGAATCATGAATCATGAATCATGAATTGAATCATGAATCATAAATCATGAATCATGACATGAATCATGAATCATGAATCATAAATCGAATCATGAATTGAATCAGGATTCGAATCATGAATTGAATCATGAATCATGAATTGAATCATGAATCATGAATTGAATCATGAATCATGAATCTTGAATCATGAATCATGAATTGAATCAGGAATCATGAATTATGAATCATGAATTGAATCATGAATCGTAATTTGAATCATGAATCATGAATTGATTAATGAATCATGAATCATGAATCGAATCATGGATCATGAATTGAATCATGAATCATGAATTGAATCATGAATCATGAATTGAATCATAAATTGAATCATGTATCACGAATCATGAATTGAATCTTGAATCATGAATTGAATCATGAATCATAAATTGAATCATGAATCATGAATCATGAATTGAATCATGAATCGAATCATGAATCATGAATCATGAATTGAATCATGAATCATTAATCGAATCATGAATCTTGAATCATTAATTGAATCATGAATCATGAATCATGAATTGAATTATGAATCATGAATCATGAATCGAATCATGAATCATGAATCAAGAATCATGAATCGAATCTTGAATCATGAATTGAATCATGAATCATGAATCATGAATTATGAATTGAATCATGAATCATGAATCATGAATCATGAATCATGAATTGAATCATGAATCATGAATCATGAATCATGAATCATGAATTGAATCATGAATCATGAATCATGAATCGAATCATGAATCAAGAATCATGAATCGAATCATGAATCATGAATTGAATCATGAATAATGAATTGAATCATGAATCATGAATCATGAATTGAATTATGAATCATGAATCATGAATCGAATCATGAATCATGAATCATGAATCATGAATCATGAATTGAATCATGAAACATGAATCATGAATTGAATCATGAATCATGAATCATGAATTGAATCATGAATCATGAATCATGAATTGAATCATGAATTGAATCATGACATGAATCATGAATCATAATTCGAATCATGAATCTTGAATTGAATCAGGATTCGAATCATGAATTGAATCATGAATCATGAATTGAATCATGAATCATGAATCTTGAATCATAAATCATGAATTGAATCAGAAATCATGAATTATGAATCATGAATTGAATCATGAATCATAATTTGAATCATGAATCATGAATTGATTAATGAATCATGAATCATGAATCGAATCATGAATCATGAATTGAATCATGAATCATGAATTGAATCATGAATCATGAATCATGAATTGAATCATGAATCATGAATCATGAATCATGACATGAATCATGAATCATGAATCATAAATCGAATCATGAATCATGAATTGAATCAGGATTCGAACCATGAATTGAATCATGTATCATGAATTGAATCATGAATCTTGAATCATGAATTATGAATTGAATCATGAATCATGAATCACGAATTGAATCATGAATCATGACATGAATCATGAATCATGAATTGAATCAGGATTCGAATCATGAATTGAATCATGAATCATGAATTGAATCATGAATCATGAATCTTGAATCATGAATCATAATTTGAATCATGAATCATGAATTATGAATCATGAATCATGAATCGAATCATGAATTGAATCATTAATCATGAATTGAATCATGAATAATGAATCATGAATTGAATCATGAATCATGAATCATGACATGAATCATGAATCATGAATCATAAATCAAATCATGAATCATGAATTGAATCAGGATTCGAATCATGAATTGAATCATGTATCATGAATTGAATCATGAATCTTGAATCATGAATCATGAATTGAATCATGAATCATGAATCATGAATTGAATCATGAAACATGAATCATGAATTGAATCTTGAATCATGAATCATGAATCATGAATCTTGAATCATCAATCATGAATCATGACATGAATCATGAATCATAAATCGAATCATGAATCATGAATTGAATCAGGATTCAAATCATGAATTGAATCATGAATCATGAATTGAATCATGAATCATGAATCTTGAATCATCAATCATGAATTGAATCAGGAATCATGAATTATGAATCATGAATTGAATCATGAATCATAATTTGAATCATGAATCATGAATTGATTAATGAATCATGAATCATGAATCGAATCATGAATCATGAATTGAATCATGAATCATGAATTGAATCATGAATCATGAATCATGAATTGAATCATGAATTGAATCATGAATCACGAATTATGAATTGAATCATGAATCATGAATTGAATCATGAATCATAATTTGAATCATGAATCATGAATTGATTAATGAATCATGAATCATGAATCGAATCATGGATCATGAATTGAATCATGAATCATGAATTGAATCATGAATCATGAATCATGAATTGAATCATGAATCGAATCATGAATCATGAATCATGAATTGAATCATGAATCATGAATCGAATCATGAATCTTGAATCATTAATTGAATCATGAATCATGAATCATGAATTGAATTATGAATCATGAATCATGAATCGAATCATGAATCATGAATCAAGAATCATGAATCGAATCTTGAATCATGAATTGAATCATGAATCATGAATTATGAATTGAATCATGAATCATGAATCATGAATCATGAATCATGAATTGAATCATGAATCATGAATCATGAATCATGAATCATGAATTGAATCATGAATCATGAATCATGAATCGAATCATGAATCATGAATCAAGAATCATGAATCGAATCATGAATCATGAATTGAATCATGAATAATGAATTGAATCATGAATCATGAATCATGAATTGAATTATGAATCATGAATCATGAATCGAATCATGAATCTTGAATCATGAATTATGAATTGAATCATGAATCATGAATTGAATCATGAATCTTGAATCATGAATTATGAATTGAATCATGAATCATGAATTGAATCATGAATTGAATCATGAATCATGACATGAATCATGAATCATAAATTGAATCAGGATTCGAATCATGAATTGAATCATGTATCATGAATTGAATCATGAATCTTGAATCATGAATTATGAATTGAATCATGAATCATGAATCATGAATTGAATCATGAATCATGACATGAATCATGAATCATGAATTGAATCAGGATTCGAATCATGAATTGAATCATGAATCATGAATTGAATCATGAATCATGAATCTTGAATCATGAATCATAATTTGAATCATGAATCATGAATTATGAATCATGAATCATGAATCGAATCATGAATCATGAATTGAATCATGAATCATGAATTGAATCATGAATCATGAATTGAATCATGAATCATGAATCATGACATGAATCATGAATCATGAATCATAAATCAAATCATGAATCATGAATTGAATCAGGATTCGAATCATGAATTGAATCATGTATCATGAATTGAATCATGAATCTTGAATCATGAATCATGAATTGAATCATGAATCATGAATCAGGAATTGAATCATGAAACATGAATCATGAATTGAATCTTGAATCATGAATCATGAATCATGAATCTTGAATCATCATTAATGAATCATGAAATGAATCATGAATCATGAATCATAAATCGAATCATGAATCATGAATTGAATCATGAATCTTGAATCATGAATCATGAATTGAATCATGAATCATGAATTATGAATCATGAAATGAATCATGTATCATGAATTGAATCATAAATCTTGAATCATGAATAATGAATTGAATCATGAATCATAAATTATGAATTATGAATTGAATCATGAATCATGAAATGAATCATGATTCATGAATCATGAATTGAATCATGAATCATGAATCATGAATCATGACATGAATCATGAATCATGAATCATAAATCGAATCATGAATCATGAATTGAATCAGGATTCGAATCATGAATTGAATCATGAATCATGAATTGAATCATGAATCATGAATTGAATCATGAATCATGAATTATGAATCATGAATTGAATCATGAATCATGAATCATGAATTGAATCATGAATAATGAATTGAATCATGAATCATGAATCATGAATTGAATCATGAATCATGAATTGAATCATGAATCATGAATCATGAATCAAGAATCATGAATCGAATCATGAATCATGAATTGAATCATGAATAATGAATTGAATCATGAATCATGAATCATGAATTGAATTATGAATCATGAATCATGAATCGAATCATGAATCATGAATCATGAATCATGAATTGAATCATGAAACATGAATCATGAATTGAATCATGAATCATGAATTTAATCATGAATCATAAATCATGAATCATGACATGAATCATAAGTCATGATAAATTGAATCATGAATCATGAATTGAATCAGGATTCGAATCATGAATTGAATCATGAATCATGAATTGAATCATGAATCATGAATCTTGAATAATGAATCATGAATTGAATCAGGAATCATGAATTATGAATCATGAATTGAATCATGAATCATAATTTGAATCATGAATTGATTAATGAATCATGAATCATGAATCGAATCATGAATCATGAATCATGAATCATGAATCATGAATTGAATCATGAATCATGAATCATGAATCATGAATCATGAATCATAAATCAAATCATGAATCATGAATTGAATCAGGATTCGAATCATGAATTGAATCATGTATCATGAATTGAATCATGAATCTTGAATCATGAATCATGAATTGAATCATGAATCATGAATCGAATCATGAATCATGAATCATGAATCATGAATCATGAATTGAATCATGAATCATGAATCATGAATCATGAATCATGAATCATAAATCAAATCATGAATCATGAATTGAATCAGGATTCGAATCATGAATTGAATCATGTATCATGAATTGAATCATGAATCTTGAATCATGAATCATGAATTGAATCATGAATCATGAATTATGAATCATGAATTGAATCATGTATCATGAATTGAATCATGAATCTTGAATCATGAATCATGAATTGAATCATGAATCATGAATTATGAATTATGAATTGAATCATGAATCATGAATTGAATCATGAATCATGAATCATGAATTGAATCATGAATCATGAATCATAAATCGAATCATGAATCATGAATTGAATCAGGATTCGAATCATGAATTGAATCATGAATCATGAATTGAATCATGAATCATGAATTGAATCATGAATCATGAATTATGAATCATGAATTGAATCATGAATCATGAATCATGAATTGAATCATGAATTGAATCACGAATTGAATCATGAATCATGAATTGAATCATGAATCATGAATTGAATCATGAATCGAATCATGAATCATGAATTGAATCATGAATCATGAATTGAATCATGAATCGAATCATGAATCATGAATTGAATCATGAATCAGGAATCAGGAATTCTATCATGAATTGAATCATGAATCACGAATCATGAATTGAATCATGAATCATGAATTGAATCATGAATCATAAATTGAATCATGAATCATGAATCATGAATTGAATCATGAATCGAATCATAAATCATGAATCATGAATTGAATCATGAATCATGAATCGAATCATGAATCTTGAATCATGAATTGAATCATGAATCATTAATCATGAATCATGAATTGAATCATGAATCATGAATTGAATCATGAATTGAATCATGAATCACGAATCATGAATTGAATCATGAATCATGAATTGAATCATGAATCATAAATTGAATCATGAATCATGAATCATGAATTGAATCATGAATCATGAATCGAATCATGAATTTTGAATCATGAATTGAATCATGAATCATGAATCATGAATCATGAATTGAATTATGAATCATGAATCATGAATCGAATCATGAATCTTGAATCATGAATTGAATCATGAATCATGAATCATGATTTATGAATTGAATCATGAATCATGAATTATGAATTGAATCATGAATCATGAATCATGAATCATGAATTGAATCATGAATCATGAATCATGAATCATGAATAATGAATTGAATCATGAATCATGAATCATGAATTATGAATCGAATCATGAATCATGAATCAAGAATCATGAATCGAATCATGAATCATTAATTGAATCATGAATAATGAATTGAATCATGAATCATGAATCATGAATTGAATTATGAATCATGAATCATGAATCGAATCATGAATCATGAATCATGAATCATGAATTGAATCATGAAACATGAATCATGAATTGAATCATGAATCATGAATCATGAATTGAATCATGAATCATAAATCATGAATCATGACATGAATCATGAATCATGAATCATAAATCGAATCATGAATCATGAATTGAATCAGGATTCGAATCATGAATTGAATCATGAATCATGAATTGAATCATGAATCATAAATCGAATCATGAATTGAATCAGGATTCGAATCATGAATTGAATCATGAATCATGAATTGAATCATGACTCATGAATTGAATCATGAATCATGAATTATGAATCATGAATTGAATCATGAATCATGAATCATGAATTGAATCATGAATCATGAATTGAATCATGAATCGAATCATGATTAATGAATTGAATCATGAATCATGAATCAGGAATTCTATCATGAATTGAATCATGAATCACGAATCTTGAATTGAATCATGAATCATGAATTGAATCATGAATCATAAATTGAATCATGAATCATGAATCATGAATTGAATCATGAATTGAATCATAAATCATGAATCATGAATTGAATCATGAATCATGAATCGAATCATGAATCATGAATCATGAATCATGAATTGAATCATGAAACATGAATCATGAATTGAATCATGAATCATGAATCATGAATTAAATCATGAATCATAAATCATGAATCATGACATGAATCATAAGTCATGAATCATAAATTGAATCATGAATCATGAATTGAATCAGGATTCGAATCATGAATTGAATCATGAATCATGAATTGAATCATGAATCATGAATCTTGAATCATGAATCATGAATTGAATCAGGAATCATGAATTATGAATCATGAATTGAATCATGAATCATAATTTGAATCATGAATTGATTAATGAATCATGAATCGAATCATGAATCATGAATCATGAATCATGAATCATGAATCATGAATCATGAATTGAATCATGAATCATGAATCATGAATCATGAATCATGAATCATAAATCAAATCATGAATCATGAATTGAATCAGGATTCGAATCATGAATTGAATCATGAATCATGAATTGAATCATGAATCATAAATCGAATCATGAATCATGAATTGAATCAGGATTCGAATCATGAATTGAATCATGAATCATGAATTGAATCATGACTCATGAATTGAATCATGAATCATGAATTATGAATCATGAATTGAATCATGAATCATGAATCATGAATTGAATCATGAATCATGAATTGAATCATGAATCGAATCATGATTAATGAATTGAATCATGAATCATGAATCAGGAATTCTATCATGAATTGAATCATGAATCACGAATCATGAATTGAATCATGAATCATGAATTGAATCATGAATCATAAATTGAATCATGAATCATGAATCATGAATTGAATCATGAATCGAATCATAAATCATGAATCATGAATTGAATCATGAATTGAATCATGAATCATGAATCGAATCATGAATCATGAATCATGAATCATGAATTGAATCATGAAACATGAATCATGAATTGAATCATGAATCATGAATCATGAATTAAATCATGAATCATAAATCATGAATCATGACATGAATCATAAGTCATGAATCATAAATTGAATCATGAATCATGAATTGAATCAGGATTCGAATCATGAATTGAATCATGAATCATGAATTGAATCATGAATCATGAATCTTGAATCATGAATCATGAATTGAATCAGGAATCATGAATTATGAATCATGAATTGAATCATGAATCATAATTTGAATCATGAATTGATTAATGAATCATGAATCGAATCATGAATCATGAATCATGAATCATGAATCATGAATCATGAATCATGAATTGAATCATGAATCATGAATCATGAATCATGAATCATGAATCATAAATCAAATCATGAATCATGAATTGAATCAGGATTCGAATCATGAATTGAATCATGTATCATGAATTGAATCATGAATCTTGAATCATGAATCATGAATTGAATCATGAATCATGAATTATGAATCATGAATTGAATCATGTATCATGAATTGAATCATGAATCTTGAATCATGAATCATGAATTGAATCATGAATCATGAATTATGAATTATGAATTGAATCATGAATCATGAATTGAATCATGAATCATGAATCATGAATTGAATCATGAATCATGAATCATGACATGAATCATGAATCATGAATCATAAATCGAATCATGAATCATGAATTGAATCAGGATTCGAATCATGAATTGAATCATGAATCATGAATTGAATCATGAATCATGAATTGAATCATGAATCATGAATTATGAATCATGAATTGAATCATGAATCATGAATCATGAATTGAATCATGAATTGAATCATGAATTGAATCATGAATCATGAATCATGAATTGAATCATGAATCATGAATTGAATCATGAATCGAATCATGAATCATGAATTGAATCATGAATCATGAATCAGGAATTCTATCATGAATTGAATCATGAATCACGAATCATGAATTGAATCATGAATCATGAATTGAATCATGAATCATAAATTGAATCATGAATCATGAATCATGAATTGAATCATGAATCGAATCATAAATCATGAATCATGAATTGAATCATGAATCATGAATCGAATCATGAATCTTGAATCATGAATTGAATCATGAATCATTAATCATGAATCATGAATTGAATCATGAATCATGAATCATGAATTGAATCATGAATTGAATCATGAATCACGAATCATGAATTGAATCATGAATCATGAATTGAATCATGAATCATAAATTGAATCATGAATCATGAATTGAATCATGAATCATGAATTGAATCATGAATCATGAATCGAATCATGAATTTTGAATCATGAATTGAATCATGAATCATGAATCATGAATCATGAATTGAATTATGAATCATGAATCATGAATCGAATCATGAATCTTGAATCATGAATTGAATCATGAATCATGAATCATGATTTATGAATTGAATCATGAATCATGAATCATGAATTATGAATTGAATCATGAATCATGAATCATGAATCATGAATTGAATCATGAATCATGAATCATGAATCATGAATCATGAATTGAATCATGAATCATGAATTGAATCATGAATCATGAATCATGAATCATGAATCGAATCATGAATCATGAATCAAGAATCATGAATCGAATCATGAATCATGAATTGAATCATGAATAATGAATTGAATCATTAATCATGAATCATGAATTGAATTATGAATCATGAATCATGAATCGAATCATGAATCATGAATCATGAATCATGAATTGAATCATGAAACATGAATCATGAATTGAATCATGAATCATGAATCATGAATTGAATCATGAATCATAAATCATGAATCATGACATGAATCATGAATCATGAATCATAAATCGAATCATGAATCATGAATTGAATCAGGATTCGAATCATGAATTGAATCATGAATCATGAATTGAATCATGAATCATAAATTGAATCATGAATCATGAATTGAATCAGGATTCGAATCATGAATTGAATCATGAATCATGAATTGAATCATGACTCATGAATTGAATCATGAATCATGAATTATGAATCATGAATTGAATCATGAATCATGAATCATGAATTGAATCATGAATCATGAATTGAATCATGAATCGAATCATGATTAATGAATTGAATCATGAATCATGAATCAGGAATTCTATCATGAATTGAATCATGAATCACGAATCATGAATTGAATCATGAATCATGAATTGAATCATGAATCATAAATTGAATCATGAATCATGAATCATGAATTGAATCATGAATCGAATCATAAATCATGAATCATGAATTGAATCATGAATCATGAATCGAATCATGAATCTTGAATCATGAATTGAATCATGAATCATGAATCATGAATTGAATCATGAATCATGAATCATGACATGAATCATGAATCATAAATCATAAATCAAATCATGAATCATGAATTGAATCAGGATTCGAATCATGAATTGAATCATGTATCATGAATTGAATCATGAATCTTGAATCATGAATCATGAATTGAATCATGAATCATGAATCATGAATTGAATCATGAAACATGAATCATGAATTGAATCTTGGATCATGAATCATGAATCATGAATCTTGAATCATCAATCATGAATCATGAAATGAATCATGAATCATGAATCATAAATCGAATCATGAATCATGAATTGAATCAGGATTCAAATCATGAATTGAATCATGAATCATGAATTGAATCATGAATCATGAATCTTGAATCATCAATCATGAATTGAATCAGGAATCATGAATTATGAATCATGAATTGAATCATGAATCATAATTTGAATCATAATTCATGAATTGATTAATGAATCATGAATCATGAATCGAATCATGAATCATGAATTGAATCATGAATCATGAATTGAATCATGAATCATGAATCATGAATTGAATCATGAATTGAATCATGAATCACGAATTATGAATTGAATCATGAATCATGAATTGAATCATGAATCATAAATTGAATCATGAATCATGAATTGAATCATGAATCGAATCATGAATCATGAATCATGAATTGAATCATGAATCATGAATCATGAATTGAATCATGAATCATGAATTGAATCATGAATCATGAATCGAATCATGAATCTTGAATCATGAATTGAATCATGAATCATGAATCATGAATCATGAATTGAATCATGAATCATGAATCATGAATTGAATCATGAATTGAATCATAAATCACGAATCATGAATTGAATCATGAATCATGAATTGAATCATGAATCATAAATTGAATCATGAATCATGAATCATGAATTGAATCATGAATCATGAATTGAATCATGAATCATGAATCGAATCATGAATTTTGAATCATGAATTGAATCATGAATCATGAATCATGAATCATGAATTGAATTATGAATCATGATTCATGAATCGAATCATGAATCTTGAATCATGAATTGAATCATGAATCATGAATCATGATTTATGAATTGAATCATGAATCATGAATCATGAATTATGAATTGAATCATGAATCATGAATCATGAATCATGAATCATGAATTGAATCATGAATCATGAATCATGACTCATGAATCATGAATTGAATCATGAATCATGAATCATGAATCATGAATCGAATCATGAATCATGAATCAAGAATCATGAATCGAATCATGAATCATGAATTGAATCATGAATAGTGAATTGAATCATTAATCATGAATCATGAATTGAATTATGAATCATGAATCATGAATCGAATCATGAATCATGAATCATGAATCATGAATTGAATCATGAAACATGAATCATGAATTGAATCATGAATCATGAATCATGAATTGAATCATGAATCATAAATCATGAATCATGACATGAATCATGAATCATGAATCATAAATCGAATCATGAATCATGAATTGAATCAGGATTCGAATCATGAATTGAATCATGAATCATGAATTGAATCATGAATCATAAATCGAATCATGAATCATGAATTGAATCAGGATTCGAATCATGAATTGAATCATGAATCATGAATTGAATCATGACTCATGAATTGAATCATGAATCATGAGTTATGAATCATGAATTGAATCATGAATCATGAATCATGAATTGAATCATGAATCATGAATTGAATCATGAATCGAATCATGATTAATGAATTGAATCATGAATCATGAATCAGGAATTCTATCATGAATTGAATCATGAATCACGAATCATGAATTGAATCATGAATCATGAATTGAATCATGAATCATAAATTGAATCATGAATCATGAATCATGAATCGAATCATAAATCATGAATCATGAATTGAATCATGAATCATGAATCGAATCATGAATCTTGAATTATGAATTGAATCATGAATCATGAATCATGAATTGAATCATGAATCATGAATCATGACATGAATCATGAATCATGAATCATAAATCAAATCATGAATCATGAATTGAATCAGGATTCGAATCATGAATTGAATCATGTATCATGAATTGAATCATGAATCTTGAATCATGAATCATGAATTGAATCATGAATCATGAATTGAATCATGAAACATGAATCATGAATTGAATCTTGAATCATGAATCATGAATCATGAATCTTGAATCATCAATCATGAATCATGAAATGAATCATGAATCATGAATCATAAATCGAATCATGAATCATGAATTGAATCAGGATTCAAATCATGAATTGAATCATGAATCATGAATTGAATCATGAATCATGAATCTTGAATCATCAATCATGAATTGAATCAGGAATCATGAATTATGAATCATGAATTGAATCATGAATCATAATTTGAATCATAATTCATGAATTGATTAATGAATCATGAATCATGAATCGAATCATGAATCATGAATTGAATCATGAATCATGAATTGAATCATGAATCATGAATTGAATCATGAATTGAATCATGAATCACGAATTATGAATTGAATCATGAATCATGAATTGAATCATGAATCATAAATTGAATCATGAATCATGAATCATGAATTGAATCATGAATCGAATCATGAATCATGAATCATGAATTGAATCATGAATCATGAATCGAATCATGAATCTTGAATCATGAATTGAATCATGAATCATGAATCATGAATTGAATTATGAATCATGAATCATGAATCGAATCATGAATCATGAATCAAGAATCATGAATCGAATCCTGAATCATGAATTGAATCATGAATCATGAATCATGAATTATGAATTGAATCATGAATCATGAATCATGAATCATGAATCATGAATCGAATCATGAATCATGAATCATGAATTATGAATTGAATCATGAATCATGAATCATGAATCGAATCATAAATCGAATCATGAATCATGAATTGAATCATGAATAATGAATTGAATCATGAATCATGAATCATGAATTGAATCATGAATCTTGAATCATGAATCATGAATTGAATCATGAATCATGAATTATGAATCATGAATTGAATCATGTATCATGAATTGAATCATAAATCTTGAATCATGAATCATGAATTGAATCATGAATCATGAATTATGAATTATGAATTGAATCATGAATCATGAATTGAATCATGATTCATGAATCATGAATTGAATCATGAATCATGAATCATGAATCATGACATGAATCATGAATCATGAATCATAAATCGAATCATGAATCATGAATTGAATCAGGATTCGAATCATGAATTGAATCATGAATCATGAATCGAATCCTGAATCATAAATTGAATCATGAATCATGAATCATGAATTATGAATTGAATCATGAATCATGAATCATGAATCATGAATCATAAATTGAATCATGAATCATGAATCATGAATCATGAATCATGAATCATGAATTGAATCATGAATCATGAATCATGAATTATGAATTGAATCATGAATCATGAATCATGAATCGAATCATGAATCGAATCATGAATCATGAATTGAATCATAAATAATGAATTGAATCATGAATCATGAATCATGAATTGAATCATGAATCTTGAATCATGAATTGAATCATGAATCATGAATTATGAATCATGAATTGAATCATGTATCATGAATTGAATCATAAATCTTGAATCATGAATAATGAATTGAATCATGAATCATGAATTATGAATTATGAACTGAATCATGAATCATGAATTGAATCATGATTCATGAATCATGAATTGAATCATGAATCATGAATCATGAATCATGACATGAATCATGAATCATGAATCATAAATCGAATCATGAATCATGAATTGAATCAGGATTCGAATCATGAATTGAATCATGAATCATGAATTGAATCATGAATCATGAATTGAATCATGAATCATGAATTATGAATCATGAATTGAATCATGAATCATGAATCATGAATTGAATCATGAATAATGAATTGAATCATGAATCATGAATCATGAATTGAATCATGAATCATGAATTGAATCATGAATCATGAATCAAGAATCATGAATCGAATCATGAATCATGAATTGAATCATGAATAATGAATTGAATCATGAATCATGAATCATGAATTGAATTATGAATCATGAATCATGAATCGAATCATGAATCATGAATCATGAATTGAATCATGAAACATGAATCATGAATTGAATCATGAATCATGAATCATGAATTAAATCATGAATCATAAATCATGAATCATGACATGAATCATAAGTCATGAATCATAAATTGAATCATGAATCATGAATTGAATCAGGATTCGAATCATGAATTGAATCATGAATCATAAATTGAATCATGAATCATGAATCTTGAATCATGAATCATGAATTGAATCATGAATCATAAATCATGAATCATGACATGAATCATGATCCATAAATTGAATCATGAATCATGAATTGAATCATGAATCATAAATCATGAATCATGACATGAATCATGATCCATAAATTGAATCATGAATCACAAATTGAATCAGGATTCCAATCATGAATTGAATCATGTATGATGAATTGAATCATGAATCATGAATCATGAATCATGAATTGAATCATGAATCATGAATTATGAATCATGAATTGAATCATGTATCATGAATTGAATCATAAATCTTGAATCATGAATCATGAATTGAATCATGAATCATGAATTATGAATTATGAATTGAATCATGAATCATGAATTGAATCATGATTCATGAATCATGAATTGAATCATGAATCATGAATCATGAATCATGACATGAATCATGAATCATGAATCATAAATCGAATCATGAATCATGAATTGAATCAGGATTCGAATCATGAATTGAATCATGAATCATGAATCGAATCCTGAATCATAAATTGAATCATGAATCATGAATCATGAATTATGAATTGAATCATGAATCATGAATCATGAATCATGAATCATAAATTGAATCATGAATCATGAATCATGAATCATGAATCATGAATCATGAATTGAATCATGAATCATGAATCATGAATTATGAATTGAATCATGAATCATGAATCATGAATCGAATCATGAATCGAATCATGAATCATGAATTGAATCATAAATAATGAATTGAATCATGAATCATGAATCATGAATTGAATCATGAATCTTGAATCATGAATTGAATCATGAATCATGAATTATGAATCATGAATTGAATCATGTATCATGAATTGAATCATAAATCTTGAATCATGAATAATGAATTGAATCATGAATCATGAATTATGAATTATGAACTGAATCATGAATCATGAATTGAATCATGATTCATGAATCATGAATTGAATCATGAATCATGAATCATGAATCATGACATGAATCATGAATCATGAATCATAAATCGAATCATGAATCATGAATTGAATCAGGATTCGAATCATGAATTGAATCATGAATCATGAATTGAATCATGAATCATGAATTGAATCATGAATCATGAATTATGAATCATGAATTGAATCATGAATCATGAATCATGAATTGAATCATGAATAATGAATTGAATCATGAATCATGAATCATGAATTGAATCATGAATCATGAATTGAATCATGAATCATGAATCAAGAATCATGAATCGAATCATGAATCATGAATTGAATCATGAATAATGAATTGAATCATGAATCATGAATCATGAATTGAATTATGAATCATGAATCATGAATCGAATCATGAATCATGAATCATGAATTGAATCATGAAACATGAATCATGAATTGAATCATGAATCATGAATCATGAATTAAATCATGAATCATAAATCATGAATCATGACATGAATCATAAGTCATGAATCATAAATTGAATCATGAATCATGAATTGAATCAGGATTCGAATCATGAATTGAATCATGAATCATAAATTGAATCATGAATCATGAATCTTGAATCATGAATCATGAATTGAATCAGGAATCATGAATTATGAATCATGAATTGAATCATGAATCATAATTTGAATCATGAATTGATTAATGAATCATGAATCATGAATCGAATCATGAATCATGAATCATGAATCATGAATCATGAATCATGAATTGAATCATGAATCATGAATCATGAATCATGAATCATGAATCATAAATCAAATTCTGAATCATGAATTGAATCAGGATTCGAATCATGAATTGAATCATGTATCATGAATTGAATCATGAATCTTGAATCATGAATCATGAATTGAATCATGAATCATGAATTATGAATCATGAATTGAATCATGTATCATGAATTGAATCATGAATCTTGAATCATGAATCATGAATTGAATCATGAATCATGAATTATGAATTATGAATTGAATCATGAATCATGAATTGAATCATGAATCATGAATCATGAATTGAATCATGAATCATGAATCATGACATGAATCATGAATCATGAATCATAAATCGAATCATGAATCATGAATTGAATCAGGATTCGAATCATGAATTGAATCATGAATCATGAATTGAATCATGAATCATGAATTGAATCATGAATCATGAATTGAATCATGAATCATGAATTATGAATCATGAATTGAATCATGAATCATGAATCATGAATTGAATCATGAATTGAATCACGAATTGAATCATGAATCATGAATTGAATCATGAATCATGAATTGAATCATGAATCGAATCATGAATCATGAATTGAATCATGAATCATGAATCAGGAATTCTATCATGAATTGAATCATGAATCACGAATCATGAATTGAATCATGAATCATGAATTGAATCATGAATCATAAATTGAATCATGAATCATGAATCATGAATTGAATCATGAATCGAATCATAAATCATGAATCATGAATTGAATCATGAATCATGAATCGAATCATGAATCTTGAATCATGAATTGAATCATGAATCATTAATCATGAATCATGAATTGAATCATGAATCGTGAATCATGAATTGAATCATGAATTGAATCATGAATCACGAATCATGAATTGAATCATGAATCATGAATTGAATCATGAATCATAAATTGAATCATGAATCATGAATCATGAATTGAATCATGAATCATGAATTGAATCATGAATCATGAATCGAATCATGAATTTTGAATCATGAATTGAATCATGAATCATGAATCATGAATCATGAATTGAATTATGAATCATGAATCATGAATCGAATCATGAATCTTGAATCATGAACTGAATCATGAATCATGAATCATGATTTATGAATTGAATCATGAATCATGAATCATGAATTATGAATTGAATCATGAATCATGAATCATGAATCATGAATTGAATCATGAATCATGAATCATGAATCATGAATCATGAATTGAATCATGAATCATGAATCATGAATCATGAATCGAATCATGAATCATGAATCAAGAATCATGAATCGAATCATGAATCATGAATTGAATCATGAATAATGAATTGAATCATTAATCATGAATCATGAATTGAATTATGAATCATGAATCATGAATCGAATCATGAATCATGAATCATGAATCATGAATTGAATCATGAAACATGAATCATGAATTGAATCATGAATCATGAATCATGAATTGAATCATGAATCATAAATCATGAATCATGACATGAATCATGAATCATGAATCATAAATCGAATCATGAATCATGAATTGAATCAGGATTCGAATCATGAATTGAATCATGAATCATGAATTGAATCATGAATCATAAATCGAATCATGAATCATGAATTGAATCAGGATTCGAATCATGAATTGAATCATAAATCATGAATTGAATCATGACTCATGAATTGAATTATGAATCATGAATTATGAATCATGAATTGAATCATGAATCATGAATCATGAATTGAATCATGAATCATGAATTGAATCATGAATCGAATCATGATTTATGAATTGAATCATGAATCATGAATCAGGAATTCTATCATGAACTGAATCATGAATCACGAATCATGAATTGAATCATGAATCATGAATTGAATCATGAATCATAAATTGAATCATAAATCATGAATCATGAATTGAATCATGAATCGAATCATAAATCATGAATCATGAATTGAATCATGAATCATGAATCGAATCATGAATCTTGAATCATGAATTGAATCATGAATCATTAATCATGAATCATGAATTGAATCATGAATCATGAATCATGAATTGAATCATGAATTGAATCATGAATCACGAATCATGAATTGAATCATGAATCATGAATTGAATCATGAATCATAAATTGAATCATGAATCATGAATCATGAATTGAATCATGAATCATGAATTGAATCATGAATCATGAATCGAATCATGAATTTTGAATCATGAATTGAATCATGAATCATGAATCATGAATCATGAATTGAATTATGAATCATGAATCATGAATCGAATCATGAATCTTGAATCATGAATCATGAATCATGATTTATGAATTGAATCATGAATCATGAATCATGAATTATGAATTGAATCATGAATCATGAATCATGAATCATGAATTGAATCATGAATCATGAATCATGAATCATGAATCATGAATTGAATCATGAATCATGAATTCTATCATGAATTGAATCATGAATCACGAATCATGAATTGAATCATGAATCATGAATTGAATCATGAATCATAAATTGAATCATGAATCATGAATCATGAATTGAATCATGAATCGAATCATAAATCATGAATCATGAATTGAATCATGAATCATGAATCGAATCATGAATCTTGAATCATGAATTGAATCATGAATCATTAATCATGAATCATGAATTGAATCATGAATCATGAATCATGAATTGAATCATGAATTGAATCATGAATTGAATCATGAATCACGAATCATGAATTGAATCATGAATCATGAATTGAATCATGAATCATAAATTGAATCATGAATCATGAATCATGAATTGAATCATGAATCATGAATTGAATCATGAATCATGAATCGAATAATGAATTTTGAATCATGAATTGAATCATGAATCATGAATCATGAATCATGAATTGAATTATGAATCATGAATCGAATCATGAATCTTGAATCATGAATTGAATCATGAATCATGAATCATGATTTATGAATTGAATCATGAATCATGAATCATGAATTATGAATTGAATCATGAATCATGAATCATGAATCATGAATTGAATCATGAATCATGAATCATGAATCATGAATTGAATCATGAATCATGAATCATGAATCATGAATCGAATCATGAATCATGAATCAAGAATCATGAATCGAATCATGAATCATGAATTGAATCATGAATAATGAATTGAATCATTAATCATGAATCATGAATTGAATTATGAATCATGAATCATGAATCATGAATCATGAATCGAATCATGAATCATGAATCAAGAATCATGAATCGAATCATGAATCATGAATTGAATCATGAATAATGAATTGAATCATTAATCATGAATCATGAATTGAATTATGAATCATGAATCATGAATCGAATCATGAATCATGAATCATGAATCATGAATTGAATCATGAAACATGAATCATGAATCGAATCATGAATCATGAATCATGAATCATGAATTGAATCATGAAACATGAATCATGAATTGAATCATGAATCATGAATCATGAATTGAATCATGAATCATAAATCATGAATCATGACATGAATCATGAATCATGAATCATAAATCGAATCATGAATCATGAATTGAATCATGAATCATGAATTGAATCATGAATCATAAATCGAATCATGAATCATGAATTGAATCAGGATTCGAATCATGAATTGAATCATGAATCATGAATTGAATCATGACTCATGAATTGAATCATGAATCATGAATTATGAATCATGAATTGAATCATGAATCATGAATTGAATCATGAATCATGAATTGAATCATGAATCATGAATTGAATCATGAATCGAATCATGATTAATGAATTGAATCATGAATCATGAATCAGGAATTCTATCATGAATTGAATCATGAATCACGAATCATGAATTGAATCATGAATCATGAATTGAATCATGAATCATAAATTGAATCATGAATCATGAATTGAATCATGAATCGAATCATAAATCATGAATCATGAAATGAATCATGAATCATGAATCGAATCATGAATCTTGAATCATGAATTGAATCATGAATCATTAATCATGAATCATGAATTGAATCATGAATCATGAATCATGAATTGAATCATGAATTGAATCATGAATCACGAATCATGAATTGAATCATGAATCATGAATTGAATCATGAATCATAAATTGAATCATGAATCATGAATCATGAATTGAATCATGAATCATGAATTGAATCATGAATCATGAATCGAATCATGAATTTTGAATCATGAATTGAATCATGAATCATGAATCATGAATCATGAATTGAATTATGAATCATGAATCATGAATCGAATCATGAATCTTGAATCATGAATTGAATCATGAATCATGAATCATGATTTATGAATTGAATCATGAATCATGAATCATGAATTATGAATTGAATCATGAATCATGAATCATGAATCATGAATTGAATCATGAATCATGAATCATGAATCATGAATCATGAATTGAATCATGAATCATGAATCGAATCATGCATCATGAATCAAGAATCATGAATCGAATCATGAATCATGAATTGATTCATGAATAATGAATTGAATCATTAATCATGAATCATGAATTGAATTATGAATCATGAATCATGAATCGAATCATGAATCATGAATCATGAATCATGAATTGAATCATGAAACATGAATCATGAATTGAATCATGAATCATGAATCATGAATTGAATCATGAATCATAAATCATGAATCATGACATGAATCATGAATCATGAATCATAAATCGAATCATGAATCATGAATTGAATCAGGATTCGAATCATGAATTGAATCATGAATCATGAATTGAATCATGAATCATGAATCTTGAATCATGAATCATGAATTGAATCAGGAATCATGAATTATGAATCATGAATTGAATCATGAATCATAATTTGAATCATGAATTGATTAATGAATCATGAATCATGAATCGAATCATGGATCATGAATTGAATCATGAATCATGAATTGAATCATGAATCATGAATCATGAATTGAATCATGAATTGAATCATGTATCACGAATCATGAATTGAATCATGAATCATGAATTGAATCATGAATCATAAATTGAATCATGAATCATGAATCATGAATTGAATCATGAATCGAATCATGAATCATGAATCATGAATTAAATCATGAATCATGAATCGAATCATGAATCTTGAATTGAATCATGAATCATGAATCATGAATTGAATTATGAATCATGAATCATGAATCGAATCATGAATCATGAATCAAGAATCATGAATCGAATCTTGAATCATGAATTGAATCATGAATCATGAATCATGAATTATGAATTGAATCATGAATCATGAATCATGAATCATGAATCATGAATCATGAATTGAATCATGAATCATGAATCATGAATCGAATCATGAATCATGAATCAAGAATCATGAATCGAATCATGAATCATGAATTGAATCATGAATAATGAATTTAATCATGAATCATGAATCATGAATTGAATTATGAATCATGAATCATGAATCGAATCATGAATCATGAATCATGAATTGAATCATGAATCATGAATCATGAATTGAATCATGAATCATGAATCATGAATTGAATCATGAATCATGAATCATGAATTGAATCATGAATTGAATCATGACATGAATCATGAATCATAAATCGAATCATGAATCTTGAATTGAATCAGGATTCGAATCTTGAGTTGAATCATGAATCATGAATTGAATCATGAATCATGAATCTTGAATCATAAATCATGAATTGAATCAGAAATCAAGAATTATGAATCATGAATTGAATCATGAATCATAATTTGAATCATGAATCATGAATTGATTAATGAATCATGAATCATGAATCGAATCATGAATCATAAATTGAATCATGAATCATGAATTGAATCATGAATCATGAATCATGAATTGAATCATGAATCATGAATCATGAATCATGACATGAATCATGAATCATGAATCATAAATCGAATCATGAATCATGAATTGAATCAGGATTCGAACCATGAATTGAATCATGTATCATGAATTGAATCATGAATCTTGAATCATGAATTATGAATTGAATCATGATTCATGAATCATGAATTAATCATGAATCATGACATGAATCATGAATTGAATCAGGATTCGAATCATGAATTGAATCATGAATCATGAATTGAATCATGAATCATGAATCTTGAATCATGAATCATAATTTGAATCATGAATCATGAATTATAAATCATGAATCATGAATCGAATCATGAATCATAAATTGAATCATGAATCATGAATTGAATCATGAATCATGAATCATGAATTGATTCATGAATAATGAATCATGACATGAATCATGAATCATAAATCAAATCATGAATCATGAATTGAATCAGGATTCGAATCATGAATTGAATCATGTATCATGAATTGAATCATGAATCTTGAATCATGAATCATGAATTGAATCATGAATCATGAATCATGAAATGAATCATGAAACATGAATCATGAATTGAATCTTGAATCATGAATCATGAATCATGAATCTTGAATCATCAATCATGAATCATGACATGAATCATGAATCATGAATCATAAATCGAATCATGAATCATGAATTGAATCAGGATTCGAATCATGAATTGAATCATGAATCATTTATTGAATCATGAATCATGAATCTTGAATCATCAATCATGAATTGAATCAGGAATCATGAATTATGAATCATGAATTGAATCATGAATCATAATTTGAATTATGAATCATGAATTGATTAATGAATCATGAATCATGAATTGAATCATGAATCATGAATTGAATCATGAATCATGAATTGAATCATGAATCATGAATCATGAATTGAATCATGAATTGAATCATGAATCACGAATCATGAATCATGAATCAAGAATCATGAATCGAATCTTGAATCATGAATTGAATCATGAATCATGAATCATGAATTATGAATTGAATCATGAATCATGAATCATGAATCATGAATCATGAATCATGAATTGAAT
This sequence comes from Mixophyes australis, assembly GCA_036250195.1. Lineage (NCBI taxonomy): Eukaryota > Metazoa > Chordata > Amphibia > Anura > Limnodynastidae > Mixophyes > Mixophyes australis. The sequence continues at coordinate 956,205 of JAVHZZ010000024.1, read as the reverse complement.
CATGAATCATGAATCATGAATCGAATCATGAATCATGAATCAAGAATCATGAATCGAATCATGAATCATGAATTGAATCATGAATAATGAATTTAATCATGAATCATGAATCATGAATTGAATTATGAATCATGAATCATGAATCGAATCATGAATCATGAATCATGAATTGAATCATGAATCATGAATCATGAATTGAATCATGAATCATGAATCATGAATTGAATCATGAATTGAATCATGACATGAATCATGAATCATAAATCGAATCATGAATCTTGAATTGAATCAGGATTCGAATCATGAATTGAATCATGAATCATGAATTGAATCATGAATCATGAATCTTGAATCATAAATCATGAATTGAATCAGAAATCATGAATTATGAATCATGAATTGAATCATGAATCATAATTTGAATCATGAATCATGAATTGATTAATGAATCATGAATCATGAATCGAATCATGAATCATGAATTGAATCATGAATCATGAATTGAATCATGAATCATGAATCATGAATTGAATCATGAATCATGAATTATGAATCATGACATGAATCATGAATCATGAATCATAAATCGAATCATGAATCATGAATTGAATCAGGATTCGAACCATGAATTGAATCATGTATCATGAATTGAATCATGAATCTTGAATCATGAATTATGAATTGAATCATGATTCATGAATCATGAATTAATCATGAATCATGACATGAATCATGAATTGAATCAGGATTCGAATCATGAATTGAATCATGAATCATGAATTGAATCATGAATCATGAATCTTGAATCATGAATCATAATTTGAATCATGAATCATGAATTATAAATCATGAATCATGAATCGAATCATGAATCATAAATTGAATCATGAATCATGAATTGAATCATGAATCATGAATCATGAATTGATTCATGAATCATGAATCATGACATGAATCATGAATCATGAATTGAATCAGGATTCGAATCATGAATTGAATCATGTATCATGAATTGAATCATGAATCTTGAATCATGAATCATGAATTGAATCATGAATCATGAATCATGAAATGAATCATGAAACATGAATCATGAATTGAATCTTGAATCATGAATCATGAATCATGAATCTTGAATCATCAATCGTGAATCATGACATGAATCATGAATCATGAATCATAAATCGAATCATGAATCATGAATTGAATCAGGATTCGAATCATGAATTGAATCATGAATCATTTATTGAATCATGAATCATAAATCTTGAATCATCAATCATGAATTGAATCAGGAATCATGAATTATGAATCATGAATTGAATCATGAATCATAATTTGAATCATGAATCATGAATTGATTAATGAATCATGAATCATGAATTGAATCATGAATCATGAATTGAATCATGAATCATGAATTGAATCATGAATCATGAATCATGAATTGAATCATGAATTGAATCATGAATCACGAATCATGAATTGAATCATGAATCATGAATTGAATCATAAATTGAATCATGAATCATGAATCATGAATTGAATCATGAATCGAATCATGAATCATGAATTAAATCATGAATCATGAATCGAATCATGAATCTTGAATCATGAATTGAATCATGAATCATGAATCATGAATTGAATTATGAATCATGAATCATGAATCGAATCATGAATCATGAATCATGAATCATGAATTGAATCATGAATCATGAATCATGAATCGAATCATGAATCAAGAATCATGAATCGAATCATGAATCATGAATTGAATCATGAATAATGAATTGAATCATGAATCATGAATCATGAATTGAATCATGAATCTTGAATCATGAATCATGAATTGAATCATGAATTATGAATCATGAATTGAATCATGTATCATGAATTGAATCATGAATCTTGAATCATGAATAATGAATTGAATCATGAATCATGAATTATGAATTATGAATTGAATCATGAATCATGAATTGAATCATGATTCATGAATCATGAATTGAATCATGAATCATGAATCATGAATCATGACATGAATCATGAATCATGAATCATAAATCGAATCATGAATCATGAATTGAATCAGGATTCGAATCATGAATTGAATCATGAATCATGAATTGAATCATGAATCATGAATTGAATCATGAATCATGAATTATGAATCATGAATTGAATCATGAATCATGAATTGAATCATGAATCATGAATCATGAATTGAATCATGAATCGAATCATGAATCATGAATTGAATCATGAATCATGAATTGAATCATGAATTGAATCATGAATCACGAATCATGAATTGAATCATGAATCACGAATCATGAATTGAATCATGAATCATGAATTATGAATTGAATCATGAATCATGAATCATGAATCATGAATTGAATCATGAATCATGAATCATGAATCATGAATCATGAATTGAATCATGAATCATGAATCATGAATCGAATCATGAATCATGAATCAAGAATCATGAATCGAATCATGAATCATGAATTGAATCATGAATAATGAATCGAATCATGAATCATGAATCATGAATTGAATCATGAATCTTGAATCATGAATCATGAATTGAATCATGAATTATGAATCATGAATTGAATCATGTATCATGAATTGAATCATGAATCTTGAATCATGAATAATGAATTGAATCATGAATTATGAATTATGAATTGAATCATGAATCATGAATTGAATCATGATTCATGAATCATGAATTGAATCATGAATCATGAATCATGAATCATGACATGAATCATGAATCATGAATCATAAATCGAATCATGAATCATGAATTGAATCAGGATTCGAATCATGAATTGAATCATGAATCATGAATTGAATCATGAATCATGAATTGAATCATGAATCATGAATTATGAATCATGAATTGAATCATGAATCATGAATCATGAATTGAATCATGAATCATGAATCATGAATTGAATCATGAATCGAATCATGAATCATGAATTGAATCATGAATCATGAATTGAATCATGAATTGAATCATGAATCACGAATCATGAATTGAATCATGAATCATGAATTGAATCATGAATCATAAATTGAATCATGAATCATGAATCATGAATTGAATCATGAATCGAATCATAAATCATGAATCATGAATTGAATCATGAATCATGAATCGAATCATGAATCTTGAATCATGAATTGAATCATGAATCATGAATCATGAATCATGAATTGAATCATGAATCATGAATCATGAATTGAATCATGAATTGAATCATGAATCACGAATCATGAATTGAATCATGAATCATGAATTGAATCATGAATCATAAATTGAATCATGAATCATGAATCATGAATTGAATCATGAATCATGAATTGAATCATGAATCATGAATCGAATCATGAATTTTGAATCATGAATTGAATCATGAATCATGAATCATGAATCATGAATTGAATTATGAATCATGAATCATGAATCATGAATTGAATCATGAATCTTGAATCATGTATTCAATCATGAATTGAATCATGAATCACGAATCATGAATTGAATCATGAATCATGAATTGAATCATGAATCATAAATTGAATCATGAATCATGAATCTTGAATTGAATCATGAATCATGAATCGAATCCTGAATCTTGAATCATGAATTGAATCATGAATCATGAATCATGAATCATGAATTGAATTATGAATCATGAATCATGAATAAAGAATCATGAATCATGAATCAAGAATCATGAATCGAATCTTGAATCATGAATTGAATCATGAATCATGAATCATGAATTATGAATTGAATCATGAATCATGAATTGAATCATGAATCATGAATCATGAATCATGAATCATGAATCATGAATTGAATCATGAATCATGAATCATGAATCGAATCATGAATCATGAATCATGAATCATGAATCGAATCATGAATCATGAATCAAGAATCATGAATCGAATCATGAATCATGAATTGAATCATAAATCATGAATTGAATCATGAATCATGAATCATGAATCGAATCTTGAATCATGAATCAAGAATCATGAATCGAATCATGAATCATGAATTGAATCATGAATAATGAATTGAATCATAAATCATGAAACATGAATTGAATTATGAATCATGAATCATGAATCGAATCATGAATCATGAATCATGAATTGAATCATGAAACATGAATCATGAATTGAATCATTAATCATGAATCATGAATTGAATCATGAATCATAAATCATGAATCATAAATCGAATCATGAATCTTGAATTGAATCAGGATTCGAATCATAAATTGAATCATTAATCATGAATTGAATCATGAATCATGAATCTTGAATCATAAATCATGAATTGAATCAGGAATCATGAATTATGAATCATGAATTGAATCAGGAATCATGAATTATGAATCATGAATTGAATCATGAATCATAATTTGAATCATGAATCATGAATTGATTAATGAATCATGAATCATGAATCGAATCATGAATCATGAATTGAATCATGAATCATGAATTGAATCATGAATCATGAATCATGAATTGAATCATGAATCATGAATCATGACATGAATCATGAATCATGAATCATAAATCGAATCATGAATCATGAATTGAATCAGGATTCGAACCATGAATTGAATCATGTATCATGAATTGAATCATGAATCTTGAATCATGAATCATGAATTGAATCATGAATCAGGATTCGAATCATGAATTGAATCATGAATCATGAATTGAATCATGAATCATGAATCTTGAATCATGAATCATGAATTGAATCAGGATTCGAATCATGAATTGAATCATGAATCATGAATTGAATCATGAATCATGAATCTTGAATCATGAATCATGAATTGAATCAGGAATCATGAATTATGAATCATGAATTGAATCATGAATCATAATTTGAATCATGAATCATGAATTGATTAATGAATCATGAATCATAAATCAAATCATGAATCATAAATTGAATCAGGATTCGAATCATGAATTGAATCATGTATCATGAATTGAATCATGAATCTTGAATCATGAATCATGAATTGAATCATGAATCATGAATTGAATCATGAATCATGAATCATGAATTGAATTATGAATCATGAATCATGAATCGAATCATGAATCATGAATCATGAATCATGAGTTGAATCAGGAAACATGAATCATGAATTGAATCATGAATCATGAATCATGAGTTGAATCAGGAAACATGAATCATGAATTGAATCATGAATCATGAATCATGAATTGAATCATGAATCATGAATCTTGAATCATGAATCATGAATTGAATCAGGAATCATGAATTATGAATCAAGAATTGAATCATGAATCATAATTTGAATCATGAATCATGAATTGATTAATGAATCATGAATCATGAATCGAATCATGAATCATGAATTGAATCATGAATCATGAATCATGAATTGAATCATGAATCATGAATCATGAATCATGACATGAATCATGAATCATAAATCGAATCATGAATCATGAATTGAATCAGGATTCGAATCATGAATTGAATCATGTATCATGAATTGAATCATGAATCTTGAATCATGAATCATTAATTGAATCATGAATCATGAATTATGAATCATGAATTGAATCATGTATCATGAATTGAATCATGAATCTTGAATCATGAATTGAATCATGAATCATGAATTATGAATTATGAATTGAATCATGAATCATGAATTGAATCATGATTCATGAATCATGAATTGAATCATGAATCATGAATCATGAATCATGACATGAATCATGAATCATGAATCATAAATCGAATCATGAATCATAAATTGAATCAGGATTCGAATCATGAATTGAATCATGAATCATGAATTGAATCATGAATCATGAATTGAATCATGAATCATGAATTATGAATCATGAATTGAATCATGAATCATGAATCATGAATTGAATCATGAATCATGAATCATGAATTGAATCATGAATCGAATCATGAATCATGAATTGAATCATGAATCACGAATCATGAATTGAATCATGAATCATGAATTGAATCATGAATCATAAATTGAATCATGAATCATGAATCATGAATTGAATCATGAATCGAATCATAAATCATGAATCATGAATTGAATCATGAATCATGAATCGAATCATGAATCTTGAATCATGAATTGAATCATGAATCATGAATCATGAATTGAATCATGAATCATGAATAATGAATTGAATCATGAATTGAATCATGAATCACGAATCATGAATTGAATCATGAATCATGAATTGAATCATGAATCATAAATTGAATCATGAATCATGAATCATGAATTGAATCATGAATCATGAATTGAATCATGAATCATGAATCGAATCATGAATTTTGAATCATGAATTGAATCATGAATCATGAATCATGAATCATGAATTGAATTATGAATCATGAATCATGAATCGAATCATGAATCTTGAATCATGAATTGAATCATGAATCATGAATCATGAATTGAATCATGAATCTTGAATCATGAATTGAATCATGAATTGAATCATGAATCACGAATCATTAATTGAATCATGAATCATGAATTGAATCATGAATCATAAATTGAATCATGAATCATGAATCATGAATTGAATCATGAATCATGAATTGAATCATGAATCATAAATTGAATCATGAATCATGAATCATGAATTGAATCATGAATCGAATCATGAATCATGAATTGAATCATGAATCATGAATCGAATCATGAATCTTGAATCATGAATTGAATCATGAATCATGAATCATGAATTGAATTATGAATCATGAATCATGAATCGAATCATGAATCATGAATCAAGAATCATGAATCGAATCCTGAATCATGAATTGAATCATGAATCATGAATCATGAATTATGAATTGAATCATGAATCATGAATCATGAATCATGAATCATGAATTGAATCATAAATCATGAATCATGAATCATGAATCATGAATTGAATCATGAATCATGAATCATGAATCGAATCATGAATCATGAATCAAGAATCATGAATCGAATCATGAATCATGAATTGAATCATGAATAATGAATTGAATCATGAATCATGAATCATGAATTGAATTATGAATCATGAATCATGAATCATGAATTGAATCATGAATCATGAATCATGAATCGAATCATGAATCATGAATCAAGAATCATGAATCGAATCATGAATCATGAATTGAATCATGAATAATGAATTGAATCATGATTCATGAATCATGAATTGAATCATGAATCATGAATCATGAATCATGACATGAATCATGAATCATGAATCATAAATTGAATCATGAATCATGAATTGAATCAGTATTCGAATCATGAATTGAATCATGAATCATGAATTGAATCATGAATTATGAATCATGAATTGAATCATGAATCATGAATTGAATCATGATTCATGAATCATGAATTGAATCATGAATCATGAATCATGAATCATGACATGAATCATGAATCATGAATCATAAATCGAATCATGAATCATAAATTGAATCAGGATTCGAATCATGAATTGAATCATGAATCATGAATTGAATCATGAATCATGAATTGAATCATGAATCATGAATTATGAATCATGAATTGAATCATGAATCATGAATCATGAATTGAATCATGAATCATGAATCATGAATTGAATCATGAATCGAATCATGAATCATGAATTGAATCATGAATCACGAATCATGAATTGAATCATGAATCATGAATTGAATCATGAATCATAAATTGAATCATGAATCATGAATCATGAATTGAATCATGAATCGAATCATAAATCATGAATTGAATCATGAATCATGAATCGAATCATGAATCTTGAATCATGAATTGAATCATGAATCATGAATCATGAATTGAATCATGAATCATGAATAATGAATTGAATCATGAATTGAATCATGAATCACGAATCATGAATTGAATCATGAATCATGAATTGAATCATGAATCATAAATTGAATCATGAATCATGAATCATGAATTGAATCATGAATCATGAATTGAATCATGAATCATGAATCGAATCATGAATTTTGAATCATGAATTGAATCATGAATCATGAATCATGAATCATGAATTGAATTATGAATCATGAATCATGAATCAAATCATGAATCTTGAATCATGAATTGAATCATGAATCATGAATCATGAATTGAATCATGAATCTTGAATCATGAATTGAATCATGAATTGAATCATGAATCACGAATCATTAATTGAATCATGAATCATGAATTGAATCATGAATCATAAATTGAATCATGAATCATGAATCATGAATTGAATCATGAATCATGAATTGAATCATGAATCATAAATTGAATCATGAATCATGAATCATGAATTGAATCATGAATCGAATCATGAATCATGAATTGAATCATGAATCATGAATCGAATCATGAATCTTGAATCATGAATTGAATCATGAATCATGAATCATGAATTGAATTATGAATCATGAATCATGAATCGAATCATGAATCATGAATCAAGAATCATGAATCGAATCCTGAATCATGAATTGAATCATGAATCATGAATCATGAATTATGAATTGAATCATGAATCATGAATCATGAATCATGAATCATGAATTGAATCATAAATCATGAATCATGAATCATGAATCATGAATTGAATCATGAATCATGAATCATGAATCGAATCATGAATCAAGAATCATGAATTGAATCATGAATCATGAATTGAATCATGAATAATGAATTGAATCATGAATCATGAATCATGAATTGAATTATGAATCATGAATCATGAATCATGAATTGAATCATGAATCATGAATCATGAATCGAATCATGAATCATGAATCAAGAATCATGAATCGAATCATGAATCATGAATTGAATCATGAATAATGAATTGAATCATGATTCATGAATCATGAATTGAATCATGAATCATGAATCATGAATCATGACATGAATCATGAATCATGAATCATAAATTGAATCATGAATCATGAATTGAATCAGTATTCGAATCATGAATTGAATCATGAATCATGAATTGAATCATGAATCATGAATTATGAATCATGAATTGAATCATGAATCATGAATTATGAATCATGAATTGAATCATGAATCATGAATCATGAATTGAATCATGAATCATGAATCATGAATTGAATCATGAATCGAATCATGAATCATGAATTGAATCATGAATCATGAATCATGAATTGAATCATGAATTGAATCATGAATCACGAATCATGAATTGAATCATGAATCATGAATTGAATCATGAATTGAATCATGAATTGAATCATGAATCACGAATCATGAATTGAATCATGAATCATGAATTGAATCATGAATCATAAATTGAATCATGAATCATGAATCTTGAATTGAATCATGAATCATGAATTGAATCATGAATCATGAATCGAATCATGAATTTTGAATCATGAATTGAATCATGAATCATGAATCATGAATTGAATTATGAATCATGAATCATGAATCGAATCATGAATCTTGAATCATGAATTGAATCATGAATCATGAATCATGAATCATGAATTGAATCATGAATCTTGAATCATGAATTTAATCATGAATTGAATCATGAATCATGAATTATGAATTGAATGATGAATCATGAATCATGAATTGAATCATGAATCATGAATCATGAATCATGAATTGAATCATGAATCTTGAATCATGAATTTAATCATGAATTGAATCATGAATCATGAATTATGAATTGAATGATGAATCATGAATCATGAATTGAATCATGAATCATGAATCTTGAATTGAATCATGAATTGAATCATGACATGAATCATGAATCATAAATCGAATCATGAATCTTGAATTGAATCAGGATTCGAATCATGAATTGAATCAGGAATCATGAATTGAATCATGAATCATGAATCTTGAATCATAAATCATGAATTGAATCAGAAATCATGAATTATGAATCATGAATTGAATCATGAATCATAATTTGAATCATGAATCATGAATTGATTAATGAATCATGAATCGAATCATGAATCATGAATTGAATCATGAATCATGAATTGAATCATGAATCATGAATCATGAATTGAATCATGAATCATGAATCATGAATCATGACATGAATCATGAATCATGAATCATAAATCGAATCATGAATCATGAATTGAATCAGGATTCGAACCATGAATTGAATCATGTATCATGAATTGAATCATGAATCTTGAATCATGAATTATGAATTGAATCATGAATCATGAATCATGAATTGAATCATGAATCATGACATGAATCATGAATCATGAATTGAATCAGGATTCGAATCATGAATTGAATCATGAATCATGAATTGAATCATGAATCATGAATCTTGAATCATGAATCATAATTTGAATCATGAATCATGAATTATGAATCATGAATCATGAATCGAATCATGAATCATGAATTGAATCATGAATCATGAATTGAATCATGAATCATGAATCATGAATTGATTCATGAATCATGAATCATGACATGAATCATGAATCATGAATCATAAATCAAATCATGAATCATGAATTGAATCAGGATTCGAATCATGAATTGAATCATGTATCATGAATTGAATCATGGATCATGAATCTTGAATCATCATTTATGAATTGAATCAGGAATCATGAATTATGAATCATGAATTGAATCATGAATCATAATTTGAATCATGAATCATGAATTGATTAATGAATCATGAATCATGAATCGAATCATGAATCATGAATTGAATCATGAATCATGAATTGAATCATGAATCATGAATCATGAATTGAATCATGAATTGAATCATGAATCACGAATCATGAATTGAATCATGAATTGAATCATGAATCATAAATTGAATCATGAATCATGAATCATGAATTGAATCATGAATCGAATCATGAATCATGAATCATGAATTAAATCATGAATCATGAATCGAATCATGAATCTTGAATCATGAATTGAATCATAATTCATGAATCATAAATTGAATTATAAATCATGAATCATGAATCGAATCATGAATCATGAATCATGAATTGAATCATGAATCATGAATCATGAATCGAATCATGATTCATGAATCAAGAATCATGAATCGAATCATGAATCATGAATTGAATCATGAATAATGAATTGAATCATGAATCATGAATCATGAATTGAATCATGAATCTTGAATCATGAATCATGAATTGAATCATGAATTATGAATCATGAATTGAATCATGAATCATGAATTATGAATCTTGAATCATGAATAATGAATTGAATCATGAATCATGAATTATGAATTATGAATTGAATCATGAATCATGAATTGAATCATGATTCATGAATCATGAATTGAATCATGAATCATGAATCATGAATCATGACATGAATCATGAATCATGAATCATAAATCGAATCATGAATCATGAATTGAATCAGGATTCGAATCATGAATTGAATCATGAATCATGAATTGAATCATGAATCATGAATTGAATCATGAATCATGAATTATGAATCATGAATTGAATCATGAATCATGAATCATGAATTGAATCATGAATCATGAATCATGAATTGAATCATGAATCGAATCATGAATCATGAATTGAATCATGAATCATGAATTGAATCATGAATTGAATCATGAATCACGAATCATGAATTGAATCATGAATCACGAATCATGAATTGAATCATGAATCATGAATCATGAATTATGAATTGAATCATGAATCATGAATCATGAATCATGAATTGAATCATGAATCATGAATCATGAATCATGAATCATGAATTGAATCATGAATCATGAATCATGAATCGAATCATGAATCATGAATCAAGAATCATGAATCGAATCATGAATCATGAATTGAATCATGAATAATGAATTGAATCATGAATCATGAATCATGAATTGAATCATGAATCTTGAATCATGAATCATGAATTGAATCATGAATTATGAATCATGAATTGAATCATGTATCATGAATTGAATCATGAATCTTGAATCATGAATAATGAATTGAATCATGAATCTTGAATCATGAATTGAATCATGAATCATGAATCATGATTTATGAATTGAATCATGAATCATGAATCATGAATTATGAATTGAATCATGAATCATGAATCATGAATTGAATCATGAATCATGAATCATGAATCATGAATTGAATCATGAATCATGAATCGAATCATGCATCATGAATCAAGAATCATGAATCGAATCATGAATCATGAATTGAATCATGAATAATGAATTGAATCATTAATCATGAATCATGAATTGAATTATGAATCATGAATCATGAATCGAATCATGAATCATGAATCATGAATTGAATCATGAAACATGAATCATGAATTGAATCATGAATCATGAATCATGAATTGAATCATGAATCATAAATCATGAATCATGACATGAATCATGAATCATGAATCATAAATCGAATCATGAATCATGAATTGAATCAGGATTCGAATCATGAATTGAATCATGAATCATGAATTGAATCATGAATCATGAATCTTGAATCATGAATCATGAATTGAATCAGGAATCATGAATTATGAATCATGAATTGAATCATGAATCATAATTTGAATCATGAATCATGAATTGATTAATGAATCATGAATCATGAATCGAATCATGGATCATGAATTGAATCATAAATCATGAATTGAATCATGAATCATGAATCATGAATTGAATTATGAATTGAATCATGTATTACGAATCATGAATTGAATCATGAATCATGAATTGAATCATGAATCATGAATTGAATCATGAATCATGAATCGAATCATGAATCTTGAATGATGAATTGAATCATGAATCATGAATCATGAATTGAATTATGAATCATGAATCATGAATCGAATCATGAATCATGAATCAAGAATCATGAATCGAATCTTGAATCATGAATTGAATCATGAATCATGAATCATGAATTATGAATTGAATCATGAATCATGAATCATGAATCATGAATCATGAATCATGAATTGAATCATGAATCATGAATCATGAATCGAATCATGAATCATGAATCAAGAATCATGAATCGAATCATGAATCATGAATTGAATCATGAATAATGAATTGAATCATGAATCATGAATCATGAATTGAATTATGAATCATGAATCATGAATCGAATCATGAATCATGAATCATGAATTGAATCATGAATCATGAATCATGAATTGAATGATGAATCATGAATCATGAATTGAATCATGAATCATGAATCTTGAATTGAATCATGAATTGAATCATGACATGAATCATGAATCATAAATCGAATCATGAATCTTGAATTGAATCAGGATTCGAATCATGAATTGAATCATGAATCATGAATTGAATCATGAATCATGAATCTTGAATCATAAATCATGAATTGAATCAGAAATCATGAATTATGAATCATGAATTGAATCATGAATCATAATTTGAATCATGAATCATGAATTGATTAATGAATCATGAATCATGAATCGAATCATGAATCATGAATTGAATCATGAATCATGAATTGAATCATGAATCATGAATCATGAATTGAATCATGAATCATGAATCATGAATCATGACATGAATCATGAATCATGAATCATAAATCGAATCATGAATCATGAATTGAATCAGGATTCGAACCATGAATTGAATCATGTATCATGAATTGAATCATGAATCTTGAATCATGAATTATGAATTGAATCATGAATCATGAATCATGAATTGAATCATGAATCATGACATGAATCATGAATCATGAATTGAATCAGGATTCGAATCATGAATTGAATCATGAATCATGAATTGAATCATGAATCATGAATCTTGAATCATGAATCATAATTTGAATCATGAATCATGAATTATGAATCATGAATCATGAATTGAATCATGAATCATGAATTGAATCATGAATCATGAATTGAATCATGAATCATGAATCATGAATTGATTCATGAATCATGAATCATAACATGAATCATGAATCATGAATCATAAATCAAATCATGAATCATGAATTGAATCAGGATTCGAATCATGAATTGAATCATGTATCATGAATTGAATCATGAATCTTGAATCATGAATCATGAATTGAATCATGAATCATGAATCATGAAATGAATCATGAAACATGAATCATGAATTGAATCTTGAATCATGAATCATGAATCATGAATCTTGAATCATCAATCATGAATCATGACATGAATCATGAATCATGAATCATAAATCGAATCATGAATCATGAATTGAATCAGGATTCGAATCATGAATTGAATCATGAATCATTTATTGAATCATGGATCATGAATCTTGAATCATCATTTATGAATTGAATCAGGAATCATGAATTATGAATCATGAATTGAATCATGAATCATAATTTGAATCATGAATCATGAATTGCTTAATGAATCATGAATCATGAATCGAATCATGAATCATGAATTGAATCATGAATCATGAATTGAATCATGAATCATGAATCATGAATTGAATCATGAATTGAATCATGAATCACGAATCATGAATTGAATCATGAATCATGAATTGAATCATGAATCATAAATTGAATCATGAATCATGAATCATGAATTGAATCATGAATCGAATCATGAATCATGAATCATGAATTAAATCATGAATCATGAATCGAATCATGAATCTTGAATCATGAATTGAATCATGAATCATGAATCATGAATTGAATTATGAATCATGAATCATGAATCGAATCATGAATCATGAATCATGAATTGAATCATGAATCATGAATCATGAATCGAATCATGAATCATGAATCAAGAATCATGAATCGAATCATTAATCATGAATTGAATCATGAATAATGAATTGAATCATGAATCATGAATCATGAATTGAATCATGAATCTTGAATCATGAATCATGAATTGAATCATGAATTATGAATCATGAATTGAATCATGAATCATGAATCATGAATTATGAATCTTGAATCATGAATAATGAATTGAATCATGAATCATGAATCATGAATTATGAATCATGAATTGAATCATGATTCATGAATCATGAATTGAATCATGAATCATGAATCATGAATCATGACATGAATCATGAATCATGAATCATAAATCGAATCATGAATCATGAATTGAATCAGGATTCGAATCATGAATTGAATCATGAATCATGAATTGAATCATGAATCATGAATTGAATCATGAATCATGAATTATGAATCATGAATTGAATCGAATCATGAATCATGAATTGAATCATGAATCATGAATCATGAATTGAATCATGAATCGAATCATGAATCATGAATTGAATCATGAATCATGAATTGAATCATGAATCACGAATCATGAATTGAATCATGAATCACGAATCATGAATTGAATCATGAATCATGAATCATGAATTATGAATTGAATCATGAATCATGAATCATGAATCATGAATTGAATCATGAATCATGAATCATGAATCATGAATCATGAATTGAATCATGAATCATGAATCATGAATCGAATCATGAATCATGAATCAAGAATCATGAATCGAATCATGAATCATGAATTGAATCATGAATAATGAATTGAATCATGAATCATGAATCATGAATTGAATCATGAATCTTGAATCATGAATCATGAATTGAATCATGAATTATGAATCATGAATTGAATCATGTATCATGAATTGAATCATGAATCTTGAATCATGAATAATGAATTGAATCATGAATCATGAATTATGAATTATGAATTGAATCATGAATCATGAATTGAATCATGATTCATGAATAATGAATTGAATCATGAATCATGAATCATGAATCATGAATCATAAATCGAATCATGAATCATGAATTGAATCAGGATTCGAATCATGAATTGAATCATGAATCATGAATTGAATCATGAATCATGAATTGAATCATAAATCATGAATTATGAATCATGAATTGAATCATGAATCATGAATCATGAATCGAATCATGAATCATGAATTGAATCATGAATCATGAATTGAATCATGAATTGAATTATGAATCACGAATCATGAATTGAATCATGAATCATGAATTGAATCATGAATCATAAATTGAATCATGAATCATGAATCATGAATTGAATCATGAATCGAATCATAAATCATGAATCATGAATTGAATCATGAATCATGAATCGAATCATGAATCTTGAATCATGAATTGAATCATGAATCATGAATCATGAATTGAATCATGAATCATGAATCATGAATTGAATTATGAATTGAATCATGAATCACGAATCATGAATTGAATCATGAATCATGAATTAAATGATGAATCATAAATTGAATCATGAATCATGAATCATGAATTGAATTATGAATCATGAATTGAATCATGAATCATGAATCATGAATCGAATCATGAATCATGAATTGAATCATGAATCATGAATTGAATCATGAATTGAATTATGAATCACGAATCATGAATTGAATCATGAATCATGAATTGAATCATGAATCATGAATTGAATTATGAATCATGAATCATGAATCATGAATTGAATCATGAATCTTGAATCATGAATTCAATCATGAATTGAATCATGAATCACGAATCATGAATTGATCCATGAATCATGAATTGAATCATGAATCATAAATTGAATCATGAATCATGAATCATGAATTGAATCATGAATCATGAATTGAATCATGAATCATGAATCGAATCATGAATCTTGAATCATGAATTGAATCATGAATCATGAATCATGAATCATGAATCATGAATCATGAATTGAATTATGAATCATGAATGATGAATCAAGAATCATGAATGATGAATCAAGAATCATGAATCGAATCTTGAATCATGAATTGAATCATGAATCATGAATCATGAATTATGAATTGAATCATGAATCATGAATTGAATCATGAATCATGAATCATGAATCATGAATTGAATCATGAATCATGAATCATGAATCGAATCATGAATCATGAATCATGAATCATGAATCGAATCATGAATCATGAATCAAGAATCATGAATCGAATCATGAATCATGAATTGAATCATAAATCATGAATTGAATCATGAATCATGAATCATGAATCGAATCATGAATCATGAATCAAGAATCATGAATCGAATCATGAATCATGAATTGAATCATGAATAATGAATTGAATCATGAATCATGAAACATGAATTGAATTATGAATCATGAATCATGAATCGAATCATGAATCATGAATCATGAATTGAATCATGAATCAAATCATAAATCATGAATCATGAATTTAATCATGAATCATGAATCGAATCATGAATCTTGAATCATGAATTGAATCATGAATCATGAATCATGAATCATGAATTGAATCATGAATCATGAATCATGAATTATGAATTGAATCATGAATCATGAATTGAATTATGAATCATGAATCATGAATCATGAATTGAATCATGAATCATGAATCATGAATCGAATCATGAATCATGAATCATGAATCATGAATCGAATCATGAATCATGAATCAAGAATCATGAATCGAATCATGAATCATGAATTGAATCATAAATCATGAATTGAATCATGAATCATGAATCATGAATCGAATCATGAATCATGAATCAAGAATCATGAATCGAATCATGAATCATGAATTGAATCATGAATAATGAATTGAATCATGAATCATGAAACATGAATTGAATTATGAATCATGAATCATGAATCGAATCATGAATCATGAATCATGAATTGAATCATGAAACATGAATCATGAATTGAATCATTAATCATGAATCATGAATTGAATCATGAATCATAAATCATGAATCATGACATGAATCATGAATCATGAATCATAAATCGAATCATGAATCTTGAATTGAATCAGGATTCGAATCATAAATTGAATCATGAATCATGAATTGAATCATGAATCATGAATCTTGAATCATAAATCATGAATTGAATCAGGAATCATGAATTATGAATCATGAATTGAATCAGGAATCATGAATTATGAATCATGAATTGAATCATGAATCATAATTTGAATCATGAATCATGAATTGAATAATGAATCATTAATCATGAATCGAATCATGAATCATGAATTGAATCATGAATCATGAATTGAATCATGAATCATGAATCATGAATTGAATCATGAATCATGAATCATGAATCATGACATGAATCATGAATCATGAATCATAAATCGAATCATGAATCATGAATTGAATCAGGATTCGAACCATGAATTGAATCATGTATCATGAATTGAATCATGAATCTTGAATCATGTATCATGAATTGAATCATGAATCTTGAATCATGAATCATGAATTGAATCATGAATCATGAATTATGAATCATGAATTGAATCATGTATCAAGAATTGAATCATGAATCTTGAATCATGAATTATGAATTGAATCATGAATCATGAATCATGAATTGAATCATGAATCATAAATCATGAATCATGACATGAATCATGAATCATGAATTGAATCAGGATTCGAATCATGAATTGAATCATGAATCATGAATTGAATCATGAATCATGAATCTTGAATCATGAATCATGAATTGAATCAGGAATCATGAATTATGAATCATGAATTGAATCATGAATCATAATTTGAATCATGAATCATGAATTGATTAATGAATCATGAATCATAAATTAAATCATGAATCATGAATTGAATCAGGATTCGAATCATGAATTCAATCATGTATCATGAATTTTAATCATGAATCTTGAATCATGAATCATGAATTGAATCATGAATCATGAATCATGAATTGAATTATGAATCATGAATCATGAATCGAATCATGAATCATGAATCAAGAATCATGATTTAAATCCTGAATCATGAATTGAATCATGAATCATGAATCATGAATTATGAATTGAATCATGAATCATGAATCATGAATCATGAATCATGAATTGAATCATGAATCATGAATCATGAATCATGAATCATGAATTGAATCATGAATCATGAATCATGAATCGAATCATGAATCATGAATCAAGAATCATGAATCGAATCATGAATCATGAATTGAATCATGAATAATGAATTGAATCATGAATCATGAATCATGAATTGAATTATGAATCATGAATCATGAATCGAATCATGAATCATGAATCATGAATCATGAGTTGAATCAGGAAACATGAATCATGAATTGAATCATGAATCATGAATCATGAATCATGAATTGAATCATGAATCATGAATCATGAATCGAATCATGAATCATGAATCAAGAATCATGAATCGAATCATGAATTGAATTATGAATAATGAATTGAATCATGAATCATGAATCATGAATTGAATTATGAATCATGAATCATGAATCGAATCATGAATCATGAATCATGAGTCATGAGTTGAATCAGGAAACATGAATCATGAATTGAATCATGAATCATGAATCATGAATTGAATCATGAATCATGAATCTTGAATCATGAATCATGAATTGAATCAGGAATCATGAATTATGAATCAAGAATTGAATCATGAATCATAATTTGAATCATGAATCATGAATTGATTAATGAATCATGAATCATGAATTGAATCATGAATCATGAATCATGAATCATGACATGAATCATGAATCATAAATCGAATCATGAATTGAATCAGGATTCAAATCATGAATTGAATCATGTATCATGAATTGAATCATGAATCTTGAATCATGAATCATGAATTGAATCATGAATCATGAATTATGAATCATGAATTGAATCATGTATCATGAATTGAATCATGAATCTTGAATCATGAATTGAATCATGAATCATGAATTGAATCATGATTAATGAATCATGAATTGAATCATGAATCATGAATCATGAATCATGACATGAATCATGAATCATGAATCATAAATCGAATCATGAATCATAAATTGAATCAGGATTCGAATCATGAATTGAATCATGAATCATGAATTGAATCATGAATCATGAATCATGAATTATGAATCATGAATTGAATCATGAATCATGAATCATGAATTGAATCATGAATCATGAATCATGAATTGAATCATGAATCGAATCATGAATCATGAATTGAATCATGAATCATGAATCATGAATTGAATCATGAATTGAATCATGAATCACGAATCATGAATTGAATCATGAATCATGAATTGAATCATGAATCATAAATTGAATCATGAATCATGAATCATGAATTGAATCATGAATCGAATCATAAATCATGAATCATGAATTGAATCATGAATCATGAATCGAATCATGAATCTTGAATCATGAATTGAATCATGAATCATGAATCATGAATCATGAATTGAATCATGAATCATGAATTGAATCATGAATTGAATCATGAATCACGAATCATGAATTGAATCATGAATCAAGAATTGAATCATGAATCATAAATTGAATCATGAATCATGAATCATGAATTGAATCATGAATCATGAATTGAATCATGAATCATGAATCGAATCATGAATTTTGAATCATGAATTGAATCATGAATCATGAATCATGAATCATGAATTGAATTATGAATCATGAATCATGAATCGAATCATTAATCTTGAATCATGAATTGAATCATGAATCATGAATCATGAATCATGAATTGAATCATGAATCTTGAATCATGAATTCAATCATGAATTGAATCATGAATCACGAATCATGAATTGAATCATGAATCATGAATTGAATCATGAATCATAAATTGAATCATGAATCATGAATCATGAATTGAATCATGAATCATGAATTGAATCATGAATCATAAATTGAATCATGAATCATGAATTGAATCATGAATCGAATCATGAATCATGAATTGAATCATGAATCGAATCATGAATCTTGAATCATGAATTGAATCATGAATCATGAATCATGAATTGAATTATGAATCATGAATCATGAATCGAATCATGAATCATGAATCAAGAATCATGAATCATGAATCGAATCCTGAATCATGAATTGAATCATGAATCATGAATCATGAATTATGAATTGAATCATGAATCATGAATCATGAATCATGAATCATGAATTGAATCATGAATCATGAATCATGAATCATGAATCATGAATTGAATCATGAATCATGAATCGAATCATGAATCAAGAATCATGAATCGAATCATGAATCATGAATTGAATCATGAATAATGAATTGAATCATGAATCATGAATCATGAGTTGAATCATGAAACATGAATCGAATCATGAATCATGAATCATGAATTGAATCATGAATCATGAATCTTGAATCATGAATCATGAATTGAATCAGGAATCATGATTTATGAATCAAGAATTGAATCATGAATCATAATTTGAATCATGAATCATGAATTGATTAATGAATCATGAATCATGAATCGAATCATGAATCATGAATTGAATCATGAATCATGAATCATGAATTGAATCATGAATCATGAATCATGAATTGAATCATGAATCATGAATCATGAATCATGACATGAATCATGAATCATAAATTGAATCATGAATCATGAATTGAATCATGAATTATGAATCATGAATTGAATCATGTATCATGAATTATGAATCATGAATTGAATCATGTATCATGAATTGAATCATGAATCTTGAATCATGAATTGAATCATGAATCATGAATTATGAATTATGAATTATGAATTGAATCATGAATTGAATCATGATTCATGAATCATGAATTGAATCATGAATCATGAATCATGAATCATGACATAAATCATGAATCATGAATCATAAATCGAATCATGAATCATGAATTGAATCAGGATTCGAATCATGAATTGAATCATGAATCATGAATTGAATCATGAATCATGAATTGAATCATGAATCATGAATTATGAATCATGAATTGAATCATGAATCATGAATCATGAATTGAATCATGAATCATGAATCATGAATTGAATCATGAATCGAATCATGAATCATGAATTGAATCATGAATCATGAATCATGAATTGAATCATGAATTGAATCATGAATCACGAATCACGAATTGAATCATGAATCATGAATTGAATCATGAAATTGAATCATGAATTGAATCATGAATCACGAATCATGAATTGAATCATGAATCATGAATTGAATCATGAATCATGAATCATGAATCGAATCATGAATCATGAATTGAATCATGAATCATGAATTGAATCATGAATTGAATTATGAATCACGAATCATGAATTGAATCATGAATCATGAATTGAATCATGAATCATGAATTGAATTATGAATCATGAATCATGAATCATGAATTGAATCATGAATCTTGAATCATGAATTCAATCATGAATTGAATCATGAATCACGAATCATGAATTGATCCATGAATCATGAATTGAATCATGAATCATAAATTGAATCATGAATCATGAATCATGAATTGAATCATGAATCATGAATTGAATCATGAATCATGAATCGAATCATGAATCTTGAATCATGAATTGAATCATGAATCATGAATCATGAATCATGAATTGAATTATGAATCATGAATGATGAATCAAGAATCATGAATCATGAATCAAGAATCATGAATCGAATCTTGAATCATGAATTGAATCATGAATCATGAATCATGAATTATGAATTGAATCATGAATCATGAATTGAATCATGAATCATGAATCATGAATCGAATCATGAATCATGAATCATGAATCATGAATCGAATCATGAATCATGAATCAAGAATCATGAATCGAATCATGAATCATGAATTGAATCATAAATCATGAATTGAATCATGAATCATGAATCATGAATCGAATCATGAATCATGAATCAAGAATCATGAATCGAATCATGAATCATGAATTGAATCATGAATAATGAATTGAATCATGAATCATGAAACATGAATTGAATTATGAATCATGAATCATGAATCGAATCATGAATCATGAATCATGAATTGAATCATGAATCAAATCATAAATCATGAATCATGAATTTAATCATGAATCATGAATCGAATCATGAATCTTGAATTATGAATTCAATCATGAATCATGAATCATGAATCATGAATTGAATCATGAATCATGAATCATGAATTGAATCATGAATTGAATCATGAATCACGAATCATGAATTGAATCATGAATCATGAATTGAATCATGAATCATAAATTGAATCATGAATCATGAATCATGAATTGAATCATGAATCATGAATTGAATCATGAATCATGAATCGAATCATGAATTTTGAATCATGAATTGAATCATGAATCATGAATCATGAATCATGAATTGAATTATGAATCATGAACCATGAATCATGAATTGAATCATGAATCTTGAATCATGAATTCAATCATGAATTGAATCATGAATCACGAATCATGAATTGAATCATGAATCATGAATTGAATCATGAATCATAAATTGAATCATGAATCATGAATCATGAATCATGAATCATGAATTGAATCATGAATCATGAATTGAATCATGAATCATGAATCGAATCTTGAATCATGAATTGAATCATGAATCATGAATCATGAATTATGAATTGAATCATGAATCATGAATTGAATTATGAATCATGAATCATGAATCATGAATCATGAATCATGAATTGAATCATGAATCATGAATCATGAATCGAATCATGAATCATGAATCATGAATCATGAATCGAATCATGAATCATGAATCAAGAATCATGAATCGAATCATGAATCATGAATTGAATCATAAATCATGAATTGAATCATGAATCATGAATCATGAATCGAATCATGAATCATGAATCAAGAATCATGAATCGAATCATGAATCATGAATTGAATCATGAATAATGAATTGAATCATGAATCATGAAACATGAATTGAATTATGAATCATGAATCATGAATCGAATCATGAATCATGAATCATGAATTGAATCATGAAACATGAATCATGAATTGAATCATTAATCATGAATCATGAATTGAATCATGAATCATAAATCATGAATCATGACATGAATCATGAATCATGAATCATAAATCGAATCATGAATCTTGAATTGAATCAGGATTCGAATCATAAATTGAATCATGAATCATGAATTGAATCATGAATCACGAATCATGAATTGAATCATGAATCATGAATTGAATCATGAATCATAAATTGAATCATGAATCATGAATCATGAATTGAATCATGAATCATGAATTGAATCATGAATCATAAATTGAATCATGAATCATGAATTGAATCATGAATCGAATCATGAATCATGAATTGAATCATGAATCGAATCATGAATCTTGAATCATGAATTGAATCATGAATCATGAATCATGAATTGAATTATGAATCATGAATCATGAATCGAATCATGAATCATGAATCAAGAATCATGAATCATGAATCGAATCCTGAATCATGAATTGAATCATGAATCATGAATCATGAATTATGAATTGAATCATGAATCATGAATCATGAATCATGAATCATGAATTGAATCATGAATCATGAATCATGAATCATGAATCATGAATTGAATCATGAATCATGAATCGAATCATGAATCAAGAATCATGAATCGAATCATGAATCATGAATTGAATCATGAATAATGAATTGAATCATGAATCATGAATCATGAATTGAATTATGAATCATGAATCATGAATCGAATCATAAATCATGAATCATGAGTTGAATCATGAAACATGAATCGAATCATGAATCATGAATCATGAATTGAATCATGAATCATGAATCTTGAATCATGAATCATGAATTGAATCAGGAATCATGATTTATGAATCAAGAATTGAATCATGAATCATGAATCGAATCATGAATCATGAATTGAATCATGAATCATGAATCATGAATTGAATCATGAATCATGAATCATGAATTGAATCATGAATCATGAATCATGAATCATGACATGAATCATGAATCATAAATTGAATCATGAATCATGAATTGAATCATGAATTATGAATCATGAATTGAATCATGTATCATGAATTATGAATCATGAATTGAATCATGTATCATGAATTGAATCATGAATCTTGAATCATGAATTGAATCATGAATCATGAATTATGAATTATGAATTATGAATTGAATCATGAATTGAATCATGATTCATGAATCATGAATTGAATCATGAATCATGAATCATGAATCATGACATGAATCATGAATCATGAATCATAAATCGAATCATGAATCATGAATTGAATCAGGATTCGAATCATGAATTGAATCATGAATCATAAATTGAATCATGAATCATGAATTGAATCATGAATCATGAATTATGAATCATGAATTGAATCATGAATCATGAATCATGAATTGAATCATGAATCATGAATCATGAATTGAATCATGAATCGAATCATGAATCATGAATTGAATCATGAATCATGAATCATGAATTGAATCATGAATTGAATCATGAATCACGAATCACGAATTGAATCATGAATCATGAATTGAATCATGAAATTGAATCATGAATTGAATCATGAATCACGAATCATGAATTGAATCATGAATCATGAATTGAATCATGAATCATGAATCATGAATCGAATCATGAATCATGAATTGAATCATGAATCATGAATTGAATCATGAATTGAATTATGAATCACGAATCATGAATTGAATCATGAATCATGAATTGAATCATGAATCATGAATTGAATTATGAATCATGAATCATGAATCATGAATTGAATCATGAATCTTGAATCATGAATTCAATCATGAATTGAATCATGAATCACGAATCATGAATTGATCCATGAATCATGAATTGAATCATGAATCATAAATTGAATCATGAATCATGAATCATGAATTGAATCATGAATCATGAATTGAATCATGAATCATGAATCGAATCATGAATCTTGAATCATGAATTGAATCATGAATCATGAATCATGAATCATGAATTGAATTATGAATCATGAATGATGAATCAAGAATCATGAATCATGAATCAAGAATCATGAATCGAATCTTGAATCATGAATTGAATCATGAATCATGAATCATGAATTATGAATTGAATCATGAATCATGAATTGAATCATGAATCATGAATCATGAATCATGAATTGAATCATGAATCATGAATCGAATCATGAATCATGAATCATGAATCATGAATCGAATCATGAATCATGAATCAAGAATCATGAATCGAATCATGAATCATGAATTGAATCATAAATCATGAATTGAATCATGAATCATGAATCATGAATCGAATCATGAATCATGAATCAAGAATCATGAATCGAATCATGAATCATGAATTGAATCATGAATAATGAATTGAATCATGAATCATGAAACATGAATTGAATTATGAATCATGAATCATGAATCGAATCATGAATCATGAATCATGAATTGAATCATGAATCAAATCATAAATCATGAATCATGAATTTAATCATGAATCATGAATCGAATCATGAATCTTGAATTATGAATTCAATCATGAATCATGAATCATGAATCATGAATTGAATCATGAATCATGAATCATGAATTGAATCATGAATTGAATCATGAATCACGAATCATGAATTGAATCATGAATCATGAATTGAATCATGAATCATAAATTGAATCATGAATCATGAATCATGAATTGAATCATGAATCATGAATTGAATCATGAATCATGAATCGAATCATGAATTTTGAATCATGAATTGAATCATGAATCATGAATCATGAATCATGAATTGAATTATGAATCATGAACCATGAATCATGAATTGAATCATGAATCTTGAATCATGAATTCAATCATGAATTGAATCATGAATCACGAATCATGAATTGAATCATGAATCATGAATTGAATCATGAATCATAAATTGAATCATGAATCATGAATCATGAATCATGAATCATGAATTGAATCATGAATCATGAATTGAATCATGAATCATGAATCGAATCATGAATCTTGAATCATGAATTGAATCATGAATCATGAATCATGAATCATGAATTGAATTATGAATCATGAATCATGAATCAAGAATCATGAATCATGAATCAAGAATCATGAATCGAATCTTGAATCATGAATTGAATCATGAATCATGAATCATGAATTATGAATTGAATCATGAATCATGAATTGAATTATGAATCATGAATCATGAATCATGAATCATGAATCATGAATTGAATCATGAATCATGAATCATGAATCGAATCATGAATCATGAATCATGAATCATGAATCGAATCATGAATCATGAATCAAGAATCATGAATCGAATCATGAATCATGAATTGAATCATAAATCATGAATTGAATCATGAATCATGAATCATGAATCGAATCATGAATCATGAATCAAGAATCATGAATCGAATCATGAATCATGAATTGAATCATGAATAATGAATTGAATCATGAATCATGAAACATGAATTGAATTATGAATCATGAATCATGAATCGAATCATGAATCATGAATCATGAATTGAATCATGAAACATGAATCATGAATTGAATCATTAATCATGAATCATGAATTGAATCATGAATCATAAATCATGAATCATGACATGAATCATGAATCATGAATCATAAATCGAATCATGAATCTTGAATTGAATCAGGATTCGAATCATAAATTGAATCATGAATCATGAATTGAATCATGAATCATGAATCTTGAATCATAAATCATGAATTGAATCAGGAATCATGAATTATGAATCATGAATTGAATCAGGAATCATGAATTATGAATCATGAATTGAATCATGAATCATAATTTGAATCATGAATCATGAATTGAATAATGAATCATTAATCATGAATCTAATCATGAATCATGAATTGAATCATGAATCATGAATTGAATCATGAATCATGAATCATGAATTGAATCATGAATCATGAATCATGAATCATGACATGAATCATGAATCATGAATCATAAATCGAATCATGAATCATGAATTGAATCAGGATTCGAACCATGAATTGAATCATGTATCATGAATTGAATCATGAATCTTGAATCATGTATCATGAATTGAATCATGAATCTTGAATCATGAATCATGAATTGAATCATGAATCATGAATTATGAATCATGAATTGAATCATGTATCAAGAATTGAATCATGAACCTTGAATCATGAATTATGAATTGAATCATGAATCATGAATCATGAATTGAATCATGAATCATAAATCATGAATCATGACATGAATCATGAATCATGAATTGAATCAGGATTCGAATCATGAATTGAATCATGAATCATGAATTGAATCATGAATCATGAATCTTGAATCATGAATCATGAATTGAATCAGGAATCATGAATTATGAATCATGAATTGAATCATGAATCATAATTTGAATCATGAATCATGAATTGATTAATGAATCATGAATCATAAATTAAATCATGAATCATGAATTGAATCAGGATTCGAATCATGAATTGAATCATGTATCATGAATTGAATCATGAATCTTGAATCATGAATCATGAATTGAATCATGAATCATGAATCATGAATTGAATTATGAATCATGAATCATGAATCGAATCATGAATCATGAATCAAGAATCATGATTTAAATCATGAATCATGAATTGAATCATGAATCATGAATCATGAATTATGAATTGAATCATGAATCATGAATCATGAATCATGAATCATGAATTGAATCATGAATCATGAATTATGAATCATGAATCATGAATCATGAATCATGAATTGAATCATGAATCATGAATCATGAATCGAATCATGAATCATGAATCAAGAATCATGAATCGAATCATGAATCATGAATTGAATCATGAATAATGAATTGAATCATGAATCATGAATCATGAATTGAATTATGAATCATGAATCATGAATCGAATCATGAATCATGAATCATGAATCATGAGTTGAATCAGGAAACATGAATCATGAATTGAATCATGAATCATGAATCATGAATCATGAATCATGAATTGAATCATGAATCATGAATTGAATTATGAATAATGAATTGAATCATGAATCATGAATCATGAATTGAATTATGAATCATGAATCATGAATCGAATCATGAATCATGAATCATGAGTCATGAGTTGAATCAGGAAACATGAATCATGAATTGAATCATGAATCATGAATCATGAATTGAATCATGAATCATGAATCTTGAATCATGAATCATGAATTGAATCAGGAATCATGAATTATGAATCAAGAATTGAATCATGAATCATAATTTGAATCATGAATCATGAATTGATTAATGAATCATGAATCATGAATCGAATCATGAATCATGAATCGAATCATGAATCATGAATCATGAATTGAATCATGAATCATGAATCATGAATCATGACATGAATCATGAATCATAAATCGAATCATGAATTGAATCAGGATTCAAATCATGAATTGAATCATGTATCATGAATTGAATCATGAATCTTGAATCATGAATCATGAATTGAATCATGAATCATGAATTATGAATCATGAATTGAATCATGTATCATGAATTGAATCATGAATCTTGAATCATGAATTGAATCATGAATCATGAATTGAATCATGATTAATGAATCATGAATTGAATCATGAATCATGAATCATGAATCATGACATGAATCATGAATCATGAATCATAAATCGAATCATGAATCATAAATTGAATCAGGATTCGAATCATGAATTGAATCATGAATCATGAATTGAATCATGAATCATGAATCATGAATTATGAATCATGAATTGAATCATGAATCATGAATCATGAATTGAATCATGAATCATGAATTATGAATTGAATCATGAATCGAATCATGAATCATGAATTGAATCATGAATCATGAATCATGAATTGAATCATGAATTGAATCATGAATCACGAATCATGAATTGAATCATGAATCATGAATTGAATCATGAATCATAAATTGAATCATGAATCATGAATTGAATCATGAATCGAATCATAAATCATGAATCATGAATTGAATCATGAATCATGAATCGAATCATGAATCTTGAATCATGAATTGAATCATGAATCATGAATCATGAATCATGAATTGAATCATGAATCATGAATCATGAATTGAATTATGAATCATGAATCGAATCATGAATCATGAATCATGAGTCATGAGTTGAATCAGGAAACATGAATCATGAATTGAATCATGAATCATGAATCATGAATTGAATCATGAATCATGAATCTTGAATCATGAATCATGAATTGAATCAGGAATCATGAATTATGAATCAAGAATTGAATCATGAATCATAATTTGAATCATGAATCATGAATTGATTAATGAATCATGAATCATGAATCGAATCATGAATCATGAATCGAATCATGAATCATGAATCATGAATTGAATCATGAATCATGAATCATGAATCATGACATGAATCATGAATCATAAATCGAATCATGAATTGAATCAGGATTCAAATCATGAATTGAATCATGTATCATGAATTGAATCATGAATCTTGAATCATGAATCATGAATTGAATCATGAATCATGAATTATGAATCATGAATTGAATCATGTATCATGAATTGAATCATGAATCTTGAATCATGAATTGAATCATGAATCATGAATTGAATCATGATTAATGAATCATGAATTGAATCATGAATCATGAATCATGAATCATGACATGAATCATGAATCATGAATCATAAATCGAATCATGAATCATAAATTGAATCAGGATTCGAATCATGAATTGAATCATGAATCATGAATTGAATCATGAATCATGAATCATGAATTATGAATCATGAATTGAATCATGAATCATGAATCATGAATTGAATCATGAATCATGAATTATGAATTGAATCATGAATCGAATCATGAATCATGAATTGAATCATGAATCATGAATCATGAATTGAATCATGAATTGAATCATGAATCACGAATCATGAATTGAATCATGAATCATGAATTGAATCATGAATCATAAATTGAATCATGAATCATGAATCATGAATTGAATCATGAATCGAATCATAAATCATGAATCATGAATTGAATCATGAATCATGAATCGAATCATGAATCTTGAATCATGAATTGAATCATGAATCATGAATCATGAATCATGAATTGAATCATGAATCATGAATCATGAATTGAATCATGAATTGAATCATGAATCACGAATCATGAATTGAATCATGAATCAAGAATTGAATCATGAATCATAAATTGAATCATGAATCATGAATCATGAATTGAATCATGAATCATGAATTGAATCATGAATCATGAATCGAATCATGAATTTTGAATCATGAATTGAATCATGAATCATGAATCATGAATCATGAATTGAATTATGAATCATGAATCATGAATCGATTCATTAATCTTGAATCATGAATTGAATCATGAATCATGAATCATGAATCATGAATTGAATCATGAATCACGAATCATGAATTGAATCATGAATCATGAATTGAATCATGAATTATAAATTGAATCATGAATCATGAATCATGAATTGAATCATGAATCATGAATTGAATCATGAATCATAAATTGAATCATGAATCTTGAATTGAATCATGAATCGAATCATGAATCATGAATTGAATCATGAATCATGAATCGAATCATGAATCTTGAATCATGAATTGAATCATGAATCATGAATCATGAATTGAATTATGAATCATGAATCATGAATCGAATCATGAATCATGAATCAAGAATCATGAATCATGAATCGAATCCTGAATCATGAATTGAATCATGAATCATGAATCATGAATTATGAATTGAATCATGAATCATGAATCATGAATCATGAATCATGAATTGAATCATGAATCATGAATCATGAATCATGAATCATGAATTGAATCATGAATCATGAATCGAATCATGAATCAAGAATCATGAATCGAATCATGAATCATGAATTGAATCATGAATAATGAATTGAATCATGAATCATGAATCATGAATTGAATTATGAATCATGAATCATGAATCATGAGTTGAATCATGAAACATGAATCATGAATCGAATCATGAATCATGAATCATGAATTGAATCATGAATCATGAATCTTGAATCATGAATCATGAATTGAATCAGGAATCATGATTTATGAATCAAGAATTGAATCATGAATCATAATTTGAATCATGAATCATGAATTGATTAATGAATCATGAATCATGAATCGAATCATGAATCATGAATTGAATCATGAATCATGAATCATGAATTGAATCATGAATCATGAATCATGAATTGAATCATGAATCATGAATCATGAAT
Source organism: Mixophyes australis (assembly GCA_036250195.1). NCBI lineage: Eukaryota > Metazoa > Chordata > Amphibia > Anura > Limnodynastidae > Mixophyes > Mixophyes australis. Next base: position 923,601 of record JAVHZZ010000024.1, on the reverse strand, counting down.
CATGACATGAATCATGAATCATAAATTGAATCATGAATCATGAATTGAATCATGAATTATGAATCATGAATTGAATCATGTATCATGAATTATGAATCATGAATTGAATCATGTATCATGAATTGAATCATGAATCTTGAATCATGAATTGAATCATGAATCATGAATTATGAATTATGAATTATGAATTGAATCATGAATTGAATCATGAATCATGAATCATGAATTGAATCATGAATCATGAATCATGAATCATGACATGAATCATGAATCATGAATCATAAATCGAATCATGAATCATGAATTGAATCAGGATTCGAATCATGAATTGAATCATGAATCATGAATTGAATCATGAATCATGAATTGAATCATGAATCATGAATTATGAATCATGAATTGAATCATGAATCATGAATCATGAATTGAATCATGAATCATGAATCATGAATTGAATCATGAATCGAATCATGAATCATGAATTGAATCATGAATCATGAATCATGAATTGAATCATGAATTGAATCATGAATCACGAATCACGAATTAAATCATGAATCATGAATTGAATCATGAAATTGAATCATGAATTGAATCATGAATCACGAATCATGAATTGAATCATGAATCATGAATTGAATCATGAATCATAAATTGAATCATGAATTGAATCATGAATCGAATCATGAATCATGAATTGAATCATGAATCATGAATCATGAATTGAATCATGAATCATGAATCATGAATTGAATCATGAATCATGAATCATGAATCATGACATGAATCATGAATCATAAATTGAATCATGAATCATGAATTGAATCATGAATTATGAATCATGAATTGAATCATGTATCATGAATTATGAATCATGAATTGAATCATGTATCATGAATTGAATCATGAATCTTGAATCATGAATTGAATCATGAATCATGAATTATGAATTATGAATTATGAATTGAATCATGAATTGAATCATGAATCATGAATCATGAATTGAATCATGAATCATGAATCATGAATCATGACATGAATCATGAATCATGAATCATAAATCGAATCATGAATCATGAATTGAATCAGGATTCGAATCATGAATTGAATCATGAATCATGAATTGAATCATGAATCATGAATTGAATCATGAATCATGAATTATGAATCATGAATTGAATCATGAATCATGAATCATGAATTGAATCATGAATCATGAATCATGAATTGAATCATGAATCGAATCATGAATCATGAATTGAATCATGAATCATGAATCATGAATTGAATCATGAATTGAATCATGAATCACGAATCACGAATTGAATCATGAATCATGAATTGAATCATGAAATTGAATCATGAATTGAATCATGAATCACGAATCATGAATTGAATCATGAATCATGAATTGAATCATGAATCATAAATTGAATCATGAATTGAATCATGAATCGAATCATAAATCATGAATCATGAATTGAATCATGAATCATGAATCGAATCATGAATCTTGAATCATGAATTGAATCATGAATCATGAATCATGAATCATGAATTGAATCATGAATCATGAATCATGAATTGAATCATGAATTGAATCATGAATCACGAATCATGAATTGAATCATGAATCATGAATTGAATCATGAATCATAAATTGAATCATGAATCATGAATCATGAATTGAATCATGAATCATGAATTGAATCATGAATCATGAATCGAATCATGAATTTTGAATCATGAATTGAATCATGAATCATGAATCATGAATCATGAATTGAATTATGAATCATGAATCATGAATCGAATCATGAATCTTGAATCATGAATTGAATCATGAATCATGAATCATGAATCATGAATTGAATCATGAATCTTGAATCATGAATTTAATCATGAATTGAATCATGAATCACGAATCATGAATTGAATCATGAATCATGAATTGAATCATGAATCATAAATTGAATCACGAATCATGAATTGAATCATGAATCATGAATTGAATCATGAATCATAAATTGAATCATGAATCATGAATCATGAATTGAATCATGAATCATGAATTGAATCATGAATCATGAATCGAATCATGAATCTTGAATCATGAATTGAATCATGAATCATGAATTAAATTATGAATCATGAATCATGAATCGAATCATGAATCATGAATCAAGAATCATGAATCGAATCTTGAATCATGAATTGAATCATGAATCATGAATCATGAATTATGAATTGAATCATGAATCATGAATCATGAATCATGAATTGAATCATGAATCATGAATCATGAATCATGAATTGAATCATGAATCATGAATTGAATCATGAATCATGAATTGAATCATGAATCATGAATCATGAATCGAATCATGAATCATGAATCAAGAATCATGAATCGAATCATGAATCATGAATTGAATCATGAATAATGAATTGAATCATGAATCATGAATCATGAATTGAATTATGAATCATGAATCATAAATCGAATCATGAATCATGAATCATGAATCATGAATTGAATCATGAAACATGAATCATGAATTGAATCATGAATCATGAATCATGAATCGAATCATGAATCATGAATCATGAATCGAATCATGAATCATAAATCATGAATCATGACATGAATCATGACATGAATCATGAATCATAAATCGAATCATGAATCATGAATTGAATCAGGATTCGAATCATGAATTGAATCATGAATCATGAATTGAATCATGAATCATAATTTGAATCAGGAATCATGAATTGATTAATGAATCATGAATCAAATCTTGAATCATGAATTGAATCATGAATCATGAATTGAATCATGAATCATGAATCATGAATCATGAATCATGACATGAATCATGACATGAATCATGAATCATGAATTGAATCAGGAATCATGAATTATGAATCATGAATTGAATCATGAATCATAATTTGAATCATGAATTGATTAATGAATCATGAATCAAATCTTGAATCATGAATTGAATCATGAATCATGAATTGAATCATGAATTGAATCATGAATCGAATCATGAATCATGAATCATGAATCATGACATGAATCATGACATGAATCATGAATCATGAATCATAAATCAAATCATGAATTATGAATTGAATCAGGATTCGAATCATCATCATCACCATCATCATCACCATTTATTTATATAGCGCCACTGATTCCGCAGCGCTGTACAGAGAACTCATTCACATCTGTCCCTGCCCCATTGGAGCTTACAGTCTAAATTCCCTAATATAGACACACACTCACAGACAGACTCATACATACAGACAGACAGAGAGGGAGACAGAAAGGTAGAGACTAGGGTCAATTTTGATAGCAGCCAATTAACCTACTGGTATGTTTTTTTGGAGTGTGGGAGGAAACCGGAGCACCCGGAGGAAACCCACGCAAACACAGGGAGAACATACAAACTCCACACAGATAAGGCCATGGTCGGGAATTGAACTCATGACCCCAGTGCTGTGAGGCAGATGTGCTACCACTACGCCACTGTGCTGCCCTATCATGAATTCAATCATGAATCATGAATTGAATCATGAATTGAATCATGAATCATGAATCATGAATTATGAATCATGAATTGAATCATGAATCATAATTTGAATCATGAATCATGAATCATGAATCATAAATCGAATCATGAATTATGAATTGAATCAGGATTCGAATCATGAATTGAATCATGAATCATGAATTGAATCATGAATCATGAATCTTGAATCATGAATCATGAATTGAATCAGGAATCATGAATCATGAATCGAATCATGAATCATGAATTGAATCATGAATCATGAATTGAATCATGAATTGAATCATGAATCATGAATCATGAATTGAATCATGAATCGAATCATGAATCATGAATCATGAATTGAATCATGAATCATGAATCGAATCATGAATCTAGAATCATGAATCATGAATCGAATCATGAATCATGAATCATGAATTGAATTATGAATCATGAATCATGAATTGAATCATGAATCATGAATCATGAATTATGAATTGAATCATGAATCATGAATCATGAATTGAATCATGAATCATGAATCATGAATCGAATCATGAATCATGAATCAAGAATCATGAATCGAATCATGAATCATGAATTGAATCTTGAATAATGAATTGAATTATGAATCATGAATCATGAATCGAATCATGAATCATGAATCATGAATCATGAATTGAATCATGAAACATGAATCATGAATTGAATCATGAATCATGAATCATGAATTGAATCATGAATCATAAATCATGAATCATGACATGAATCATGAATCATGAATCATAAATCGAATCATGAATCATGAATTGAATCAAGATTCGAATCATGAATTGAATCATGAATCATGAATTGAATCATGAATCGTGAATCTTGAATCATGAATCATGAATTGAATCAGGAATCATGAATTATGAATCATGAATTGAATCATGAATCATAATTTGAATCATGAATCATGAATTGATTAATGAATCATGAATCATGAATCGAATCATGAATCATGAATTGAATCATGAATCATGAATTGAATCATGAATCATGAATCATGAATTGAATCATGAATCATGAATCATGACATGAATCATGAATCATGAATCATAAATCGAATCATGAATCATGAATTGAATCAGGATTCAAACATGAATTGAATCATGTATCATGAATTGAATCATGAACCTTGAATCATGAATCATGAATTGAATCATGAATCATGAATCATGAATTGAATCATAAAACATGAATCATGAATTGAATCTTGAATCATGAATCATGAATCATAAATCATGAATCATGACATGAATCATTAATCATGAATCATAAATCGAATCGTGAATCATGAATTGAATCAGGATTCGAATCATGAATTGAATCATGAATCATGAATTGAATCATGAATCATGAATTATGAATCATGAATTGAATCATGAATCATAATTTGAATCATGAATCATGAATTGATTAATGAATCATGAATCATGAATCGAATCAGGAATCATGAATTGAATCATGAATCATAAATTGAATCATGAATTGAATCATGAATCATGAATTGAATCATGAATCACGAATCTTAAATTGAATCATGAATCATGAATTGAATCATGAATCATAAATTGAATCATGAATCATGAATCATGAATTGAATGATGAATCGAATCATGAATCATGAATCATGAATTGAATCATGAATCATGAATTGAATCATGAATCATGAATCAAGAATCATGAATCATGAATCAAGAATCATGAATCGAATCAAGATTCATGAATCGAATCCTGAATCATGAATTGAATCATGAATCATGAATCATGAAATATGAATTGAATCATGAATCATGAATTGAATCATGAATCATGAATCATGAATTGAATCATGAATCATGAATCATGAATCGAATCATGAATAATGAATCAAGAATCATGAATCGAATCATGAATCATGAATTGAATCATGAATAATGAATTGAATCATGAATCATGAATTGAATCATGAAACATGAATCATGAATTGAATCATGAATTGAATCATGAATCATAAATCATGAATCATGACATGAATCATAAATCATGAATCATAAATCGAATCATGAATCATGAATCGAATCATGAATCATGAATCATGAATCATGAATTGAATCATGAATCATGAATCATGAATTGAATCATGAATCATGAATTGAATCATGAATCATAAATCATGAATCATGACATGAATCATGAATCATGAATCATAAATTGAATCACGAATCTTGAATTGAATCAGGATTCGAATCATGAATTGAATCATGAATCATGAATTGAATCATGAATCATGAATCTTGAATCATAAATCATGAATTGAATCAGGAATCATGAATTATGAATCATGAATTGAATCATGAATCATAATTTGAATCATGAATCATGAATTGATTAATGAATCATGAATCGAATCATGAATCATGAATTGAATCATGAATCATGAATTGAATCATGAATCATGAATCATGAATTGAATCATGAATCATGAATCATGTATCATGACATGAATCATGAATCATGAATCATAAATCGAATCATGAATCATGAATGGAATCAGGATTCGAACCATGAATTGAATCATGTATCATGAATTGAATCATGAATCTTGAATCATGAATCATGAATTGAATCATGAATCATGAATTATGAATCATGAATTGAATCATGTATCAAGAATTGAATCATGAATCTTGAATCATGAATTATGAATTGAATCATGAATCATGAATTATGAATCATGAATTGAATCATGAATCATAAATTGAATCATGAATCATGAATCATGAATTGAATCATGAATCATGAATCATGAATCATGACATGAATCATGAATCATAAATCGAATCATGAATCATGAATTGAATGAGGATTTGAATCATGAATTGAATCATGAATCATGAATTGAATCATGAATCATGAATTGAATCATGAATCATGAATTATGAATCATGAATTGAATCATGAATCATGAATTGAATCATGAATCATGAATCATGAATTGAATCATAAATCATGAATCATGAATTGAATCATGAATCATGAATCATAAATCGAATCATGAATCATGAATTGAATCAGTATTCAAATCATGAATTGAATCATGAATCATGAATTGAATCATGAATCATGAATTGAATCATGAATCATGAATTATGAATCATGAATTGAATCATGAATCATGAATTGAATCATGAATCATGAATTGAATCATGAATCATGAATCATGAATTGAATCATGAATCATGAATTGAATCATGAATCATGAATCGAATCATGAATCATAAATTGAATCATGAATCATGAATTGAATCATGAATCATGAATCATGAATTGAATCATGAATCATGAATCATGAATCGAATCATGAATAATGAATCAAGAATCATGAATCGAATCATGAATCATGAATTGAATCATGAATAATGAATTGAATCATGAATCATGAATTGAATCATGAAACATGAATCATGAATTGAATCATGAATTGAATCATGAATCATAAATCATGAATCATGACATGAATCATAAATCATGAATCATAAATCGAATCATGAATCATGAATCGAATCATGAATCATGAATCATGAATCATGAATTGAATCATGAATCATGAATCATGAATTGAATCATGAATCATGAATTGAATCATGAATCATAAATCATGAATCATGACATGAATCATGAATCATGACATGAATCATGAATCATGAATCATAAATTGAATCACGAATCTTGAATTGAATCAGGATTCGAATCATGAATTGAATCATGAATCATGAATTGAATCATGAATCATGAATCTTGAATCATAAATCATGAATTGAATCAGGAATCATGAATTATGAATCATGAATTGAATCATGAATCATAATTTGAATCATGAATCATGAATTGATTAATGAATCATGAATCGAATCATGAATCATGAATTGAATCATGAATCATGAATTGAATCATGAATCATGAATCATGAGTTGAATCATGAATCATGAATCATGTATCATGACTTGAATCATGAATCATGAATCATGTATCATGACATGAATCATGAATCATGAATCATAAATCGAATCATGAATCATGAATGGAATCAGGATTCGAACCATGAATTGAATCATGTATCATGAATTGAATCATGAATCTTGAATCATGAATCATGAATTGAATCATGAATCATGAATTATGAATCATGAATTGAATCATGTATCAAGAATTGAATCATGAATCTTGAATCATGAATTATGAATTGAATCATGAATCATGAATTATGAATCATGAATTGAATCATGAATCATAAATTGAATCATGAATCATGAATCATGAATTGAATCATGAATCATGAATCATGAATCATGACATGAATCATGAATCATAAATCGAATCATGAATCATGAATTGAATGAGGATTTGAATCATGAATTGAATCATGAATCATGAATTGAATCATGAATCATGAATTGAATCATGAATCATGAATTATGAATCATGAATTGAATCATGAATCATGAATTGAATCATGAATCATGAATCATGAATTGAATCATAAATCATGAATCATGAATTGAATCATGAATCATGAATCATAAATCGAATCATGAATCATGAATTGAATCAGGATTCAAATCATGAATTGAATCATGAATCATGAATTGAATCATGAATCATGAATTGAATCATGAATCATGAATTATGAATCATGAATTGAATCATGAATCATGAATTGAATCATGAATCATGAATTGAATCATGAATCATGAATCATGAATTGAATCATGAATCATGAATTGAATCATGAATCATGAATCATGAATCGAATCATGAATCATAAATTGAATCATGAATCATGAATTGAATCATGAATCATGAATTGAATCATGAATCATGAATCATGAATTGAATCATGAATCATGAATTGAATCATGAATCATAAATCATGAATCATGACATGAATCATGATCCATAAATTGAATCATGAATCATGAATTGAATCATGAATCATAAATCATGAATCATGACATGAATCATGATCCATAAATTGAATCATGAATCACAAATTGAATCAGGATTCCAATCATGAATTGAATCATGTATGATGAATTGAATCATGAATCATGAATCTTGAATCATGAATTGAATCATGAATCATGAATTATGAATCATGAATTGATTCATGAATCATGAATCATGAATAATGAATTGAATCATGAATCATGAATCGAATCATGAATCATGAATTGAATCATGAATCATGAATTATGAATCATGAATTGATTCATGAATCATGAATCATGAATCATGAATTGAATCATGAATCATGAATCGAATCATGAATCATGAATTGAATCATGAATCATGAATCATAAATTGAATCGTGAATTGAATCATGAATCATGAATTGAATCATGAATCATAAATTGAATCATGAATCATGAATTGAATCATGAATCATGAATCATGAATCATGAATTGAATCATGAATCATGAATCATGAATTGAATCATGAATCATGAATCATGAATTGAATCATGAATCATGAATTATGAATCATGAATTGATTCATGAATCATGAATCATGAATTGAATCATGAATCATGAATCATGAATTGAATCATGAATCATGAATTGAATCATGAATCATAAATCATGAATCATGACATGAATCATGAATCATGAATCATAAATTGAATCACGAATCTTGAATTGAATCAGGATTCGAATCATGAATTGAATCATGAATCATGAATTGAATCATGAATCATGAATCTTGAATCATAAATCATGAATTGAATCAGGAATAATGAATTATGAATCATGAATTGAATCATGAATCATAATTTGAATCATGAATCATGAATTGATTAATGAATCATGAATCGAATCATGAATCATGAATTGAATCATGAATCATGAATTGAATCATGAATCATGAATCATGAGTTGAATCATGAATCATGAATCATGTATCATGACATGAATCATGAATCATGAATCATAAATCGAATCATGAATCATGAATGGAATCAGGATTCGAACCATGAATTGAATCATGTATCATGAATTGAATCATGAATCTTGAATCATGAATCATGAATTGAATCATGAATCATGAATTATGAATCATGAATTGAATCATGTATCAAGAATTGAATCATGAATCTTGAATCATGAATTATGAATTGAATCATGAATCATGAATTATGAATCATGAATTGAATCATGAATCATAAATTGAATCATGAATCATGAATCATGAATTGAATCATGAATCATGAATCATGAATCATGACATGAATCATGAATCATAAATCGAATCATGAATCATGAATTGAATGAGGATTTGAATCATGAATTGAATCATGAATCATGAATTGAATCATGAATCATGAATTGAATCATGAATCATGAATTATGAATCATGAATTGAATCATGAATCATGAATTGAATCATGAATCATGAATCATGAATTGAATCATAAATCATGAATCATGAATTGAATCATGAATCATGAATCATAAATCGAATCATGAATCATGAATTGAATCAGGATTCAAATCATGAATTGAATCATGAATCATGAATTGAATCATGAATCATGAATTGAATCATGAATCATGAATTATGAATCATGAATTGAATCATGAATCATGAATTGAATCATGAATCATGAATTGAATCATGAATCATGAATCATGAATTGAATCATGAATCATGAATTGAATCATGAATCATGAATCATGAATCGAATCATGAATCATAAATTGAATCATGAATCATGAATTGAATCATGAATCATGAATTGAATCATGAATCATGAATCATGAATTGAATCATGAATCATGAATTGAATCATGAATCATAAATCATGAATCATGACATGAATCATGATCCATAAATTGAATCATGAATCATGAATTGAATCATGAATCATAAATCATGAATCATGACATGAATCATGATCCATAAATTGAATCATGAATCACAAATTGAATCAGGATTCCAATCATGAATTGAATCATGTATGATGAATTGAATCATGAATCATGAATCTTGAATCATGAATTGAATCATGAATCATGAATTATGAATCATGAATTGATTCATGAATCATGAATCATGAATAATGAATTGAATCATGAATCATGAATCGAATCATGAATCATGAATTGAATCATGAATCATGAATTATGAATCATGAATTGATTCATGAATCATGAATCATGAATCATGAATTGAATCATGAATCATGAATCGAATCATGAATCATGAATTGAATCATGAATCATGAATCATAAATTGAATCGTGAATTGAATCATGAATCATGAATTGAATCATGAATCATAAATTGAATCATGAATCATGAATTGAATCATGAATCATGAATCATGAATCATGAATTGAATCATGAATCATGAATCATGAATTGAATCATGAATCATGAATTGAATCATGAATCATGAATCGAATCATGAATCATAAATTGAATCATGTATCATGAATTGAATCATGAATCTTGAATCATGAATCATGAATTGAATCATGAATCATGAATTATGAATCATGAATTGAATCATGTATCAAGAATTGAATCATGAATCTTGAATCATGAATTATGAATTGAATCATGAATCATGAATTATGAATCATGAATTGAATCATGAATCATAAATTGAATCATGAATCATGAATCATGAATTGAATCATGAATCATGAATCATGAATCATGACATGAATCATGAATCATAAATCGAATCATGAATCATGAATTGAATGAGGATTTGAATCATGAATTGAATCATGAATCATGAATTGAATCATGAATCATGAATTGAATCATGAATCATGAATTATGAATCATGAATTGAATCATGAATCATGAATTGAATCATGAATCATGAATCATGAATTGAATCATAAATCATGAATCATGAATTGAATCATGAATCATGAATCATAAATCGAATCATGAATCATGAATTGAATCAGTATTCAAATCATGAATTGAATCATGAATCATGAATTGAATCATGAATCATGAATTGAATCATGAATCATGAATTATGAATCATGAATTGAATCATGAATCATGAATTGAATCATGAATCATGAATTGAATCATGAATCATGAATCATGAATTGAATCATGAATCATGAATTGAATCATGAATCATGAATCGAATCATGAATCATAAATTGAATCATGAATCATGAATTGAATCATGAATCATGAATCATGAATTGAATCATGAATCATGAATCATGAATCGAATCATGAATAATGAATCAAGAATCATGAATCGAATCATGAATCATGAATTGAATCATGAATAATGAATTGAATCATGAATCATGAATTGAATCATGAAACATGAATCATGAATTGAATCATGAATTGAATCATGAATCATAAATCATGAATCATGACATGAATCATAAATCATGAATCATAAATCGAATCATGAATCATGAATCGAATCATGAATCATGAATCATGAATCATGAATTGAATCATGAATCATGAATCATGAATTGAATCATGAATCATGAATTGAATCATGAATCATAAATCATGAATCATGACATGAATCATGAATCATGAATCATAAATTGAATCACGAATCTTGAATTGAATCAGGATTCGAATCATGAATTGAATCATGAATCATGAATTGAATCATGAATCATGAATCTTGAATCATAAATCATGAATTGAATCAGGAATCATGAATTATGAATCATGAATTGAATCATGAATCATAATTTGAATCATGAATCATGAATTGATTAATGAATCATGAATCGAATCATGAATCATGAATTGAATCATGAATCATGAATTGAATCATGAATCATGAATCATGAGTTGAATCATGAATCATGAATCATGTATCATGACATGAATCATGAATCATGAATCATAAATCGAATCATGAATCATGAATGGAATCAGGATTCGAACCATGAATTGAATCATGTATCATGAATTGAATCATGAATCTTGAATCATGAATCATGAATTGAATCATGAATCATGAATTATGAATCATGAATTGAATCATGTATCAAGAATTGAATCATGAATCTTGAATCATGAATTATGAATTGAATCATGAATCATGAATTATGAATCATGAATTGAATCATGAATCATAAATTGAATCATGAATCATGAATCATGAATTGAATCATGAATCATGAATCATGAATCATGACATGAATCATGAATCATAAATCGAATCATGAATCATGAATTGAATGAGGATTTGAATCATGAATTGAATCATGAATCATGAATTGAATCATGAATCATGAATTGAATCATGAATCATGAATTATGAATCATGAATTGAATCATGAATCATGAATTGAATCATGAATCATGAATCATGAATTGAATCATAAATCATGAATCATGAATTGAATCATGAATCATGAATCATAAATCGAATCATGAATCATGAATTGAATCAGGATTCAAATCATGAATTGAATCATGAATCATGAATTGAATCATGAATCATGAATTGAATCATGAATCATGAATTATGAATCATGAATTGAATCATGAATCATGAATTGAATCATGAATCATGAATTGAATCATGAATCATGAATCATGAATTGAATCATGAATCATGAATTGAATCATGAATCATGAATCATGAATCGAATCATGAATCATAAATTGAATCATGAATCATGAATTGAATCATGAATCATGAATTGAATCATGAATCATGAATCATGAATTGAATCATGAATCATGAATTGAATCATGAATCATAAATCATGAATCATGACATGAATCATGATCCATAAATTGAATCATGAATCATGAATTGAATCATGAATCATAAATCATGAATCATGACATGAATCATGATCCATAAATTGAATCATGAATCACAAATTGAATCAGGATTCCAATCATGAATTGAATCATGTATGATGAATTGAATCATGAATCATGAATCTTGAATCATGAATTGAATCATGAATCATGAATTATGAATCATGAATTGATTCATGAATCATGAATCATGAATAATGAATTGAATCATGAATCATGAATCGAATCATGAATCATGAATTGAATCATGAATCATGAATTATGAATCATGAATTGATTCATGAATCATGAATCATGAATCATGAATTGAATCATGAATCATGAATCGAATCATGAATCATGAATTGAATCATGAATCATGAATCATAAATTGAATCGTGAATTGAATCATGAATCATGAATTGAATCATGAATCATAAATTGAATCATGAATCATGAATTGAATCATGAATCATGAATCATGAATCATGAATTGAATCATGAATCATGAATCATGAATTGAATCATGAATCATGAATCATGAATTGAATCATGAATCATGAATTATGAATCATGAATTGATTCATGAATCATGAATCATGAATTGAATCATAAATCATGAATCATGACATGAATCATGATCCATAAATTGAATCATGAATCACAAATTGAATCAGGATTCCAATCATGAATTGAATCATGTATGATGAATTGAATCATGAATCATGAATCTTGAATCATGAATTGAATCATGAATCATGAATTATGAATCATGAATTGATTCATGAATCATGAATCATGAATAATGAATTGAATCATGAATCATGAATCGAATCATGAATCATGAATTGAATCATGAATCATGAATTATGAATCATGAATTGATTCATGAATCATGAATCATGAATCATGAATTGAATCATGAATCATGAATCGAATCATGAATCATGAATTGAATCATGAATCATGAATCATAAATTGAATCGTGAATTGAATCATGAATCATGAATTGAATCATGAATCATAAATTGAATCATGAATCATGAATTGAATCATGAATCATGAATCATGAATCATGAATTGAATCATGAATCATGAATCATGAATTGAATCATGAATCATGAATCATGAATTGAATCATGAATCATGAATTATGAATCATGAATTGATTCATGAATCATGAATCATGAATTGAATCATAAATCATGAATCATGAATCGAATCATGAATCATGAATCATGAATTGAATCATGAATCATGAATTTAATCATGAATCATGAATCATGAATTGAATCATGAATCATGAATCATGAATCATGAATCGAATCATGAATCATGAATCATGAATTGAATCATAAATCATGAATCATGAATCAAATCATGAATCATGAATCATAAATTGAATCATGAATCATGAATTGAATCATGAATCATGAATCATGAATTGAATCATGAATCATGAATCATGAATCGAATCATGAATCATGAATCATGAATTGAATCATGAATCATGAATCATGAATCATAAATCGAATCATGAATCATGAATTGAATCAGGATTCGAATCATGAATTGAATCATGTATCATGAATTGAATCATGAACCTTGAATCATGAATCATGAATTGAATCATGAATCATGAATCATGAATTGAATCATAAAACATGAATCATGAATTGAATCTTGAATCATGAATCATGAATCATAAATCATGAATCATGACATGAATCATTAATCATGAATCATAAATCGAATCGTGAATCATGAATTGAATCAGGATTCGAATCATGAATTGAATCATGAATCATGAATTGAATCATGAATCATGAATTATGAATCATGAATTGAATCATGAATCATAATTTGAATCATGAATCATGAATTGATTAATGAATCATGAATCATGAATCGAATCAGGAATCATGAATTGAATCATGAATCATAAATTGAATCATGAATTGAATCATGAATCATGAATTGAATCATGAATCACGAATCATAAATTGAATCATGAATCATGAATCATAAATTGAATCATGAATCATGAATCATGAATTGAATCATTAATCGAATCATGAATCATGAATCATGAATTGAATCATGAATCATGAATTGAATCATGAATCATGAATCAAGAATCATGAATCATGAATCAAGAATCATGAATCGAATCCTGAATCATGAATTGAATCATGAATCATGAATCATGAAATATGAATTGAATCATGAATCATGAATTGAATCATGAATCATGAATTGAATCATGAATCATGAATCATGAATCGAATCATGAATAATGAATCAAGAATCATGAATCGAATCATGAATCATGAATTGAATCATGAATAATGAATTGAATCATGAATCATGAATTGAATCATGAAACATGAATCATGAATTGAATCATGAATCATGAATCATGAATTGAATCATGAATCATAAATCATGAATCATGACATGAATCATAAATCATGAATCATAAATCGAATCATGAATCATGAATCGAATCATGAATCATGAATCATGAATCATGAATTGAATCATGAATCATGAATTGAATCATGAATCATGAATTGAATCATGAATCATAAATCATGAATCATGACATGAATCATGAATCATGAATCATAAATTGAATCATGAATCTTGAATTGAATCAGGATTCGAATCATGAATTGAATCATGAATCATGAATTGAATCATGAATCATGAATCTTGAATCATAAATCATGAATTGAATCAGGAATCATGAATTATGAATCATGAATTGAATCATGAATCATAATTTGAATCATGAATCATGAATTGATTAATGAATCATGAATCATGAATCAAATCATGAATCATGAATTGAATCATGAATCATGAATTGAATCATGAATCATGAATCATGAATTGAATCATGAATCATGAATCATGTATCATGACATGAATCATGAATCATGAATCATAAATCGAATCATGAATCATGAATTGAATCAGGATTCGAACCATGAATTGAATCATGTATCATGAATTGAATCATGAATCTTGAATCATGAATCATGAATTGAATCATGAATCATGAATTATGAATCATGAATTGAATCATGCATCAAGAATTGAATCATGAATCTTGAATCATGAATTATGAATTGAATCATGAATCATGAATTATGAATCATGAATTGAATCATGAATCATAAATTGAATCATGAATCATGAATCATGAATTGAATCATGAATCATGAATCATGAATCATGACATGAATCATGAATCATGAATCATAAATCGAATCATGAATCATGAATTGAATGAGGATTTGAATCATGAATTGAATCATGAATCATGAATTGAATCATGAATCATGAATTGAATCATGAATCATGAATTATGAATCATGAATTGAATCATGAATCATGAATTGAATCATGAATCATGAATCATGAATTGAATCATAAATCATGAATCATGAATTGAATCATGAATCATGAATCATAAATCGAATCATGAATCATGAATTGAATCAGGATTCAAATCATGAATTGAATCATGAATCATGAATTGAATCATGAATCATGAATTGAATCATGAATCATGAATTATGAATCATGAATTGAATCATGAATCATGAATTGAATCATGAATCATGAATCATGAATTGAATCATAAATCATGAATCATGAATTGAATCATGAATCATGAATCATAAATCGAATCATGAATCATGAATTGAATCAGTATTCAAATCATGAATTGAATCATGAATCATGAATTGAATCATGAATCATGAATTGAATCATGAATCATGAATTATGAATCATGAATTGAATCATGAATCATGAATTGAATCATGAATCATGAATTGAATCATGAATCATGAATCATGAATTGAATCATGAATCATGAATTGAATCATGAATCATGAATCATGAATCGAATCATGAATCATAAATTGAATCATGAATCATGAATTGAATCATGAATCATGAATCATGAATTGAATCATGAATCATGAATCATGAATCGAATCATGAATAATGAATCAAGAATCATGAATCGAATCATGAATCATGAATTGAATCATGAATAATGAATTGAATCATGAATCATGAATTGAATCATGAAACATGAATCATGAATTGAATCATGAATTGAATCATGAATCATAAATCATGAATCATGACATGAATCATAAATCATGAATCATAAATCGAATCATGAATCATGAATCGAATCATGAATCATGAATCATGAATCATGAATTGAATCATGAATCATGAATCATGAATTGAATCATGAATCATGAATTGAATCATGAATCATAAATCATGAATCATGACATGAATCATGAATCATGAATCATAAATTGAATCACGAATCTTGAATTGAATCAGGATTCGAATCATGAATTGAATCATGAATCATGAATTGAATCATGAATCATGAATCTTGAATCATAAATCATGAATTGAATCAGGAATCATGAATTATGAATCATGAATTGAATCATGAATCATAATTTGAATCATGAATCATGAATTGATTAATGAATCATGAATCGAATCATGAATCATGAATTGAATCATGAATCATGAATTGAATCATGAATCATGAATCATGAGTTGAATCATGAATCATGAATCATGTATCATGACATGAATCATGAATCATGAATCATAAATCGAATCATGAATCATGAATGGAATCAGGATTCGAACCATGAATTGAATCATGTATCATGAATTGAATCATGAATCTTGAATCATGAATCATGAATTGAATCATGAATCATGAATTATGAATCATGAATTGAATCATGTATCATTAATTGAATCATGAATCTTGAATCATGAATCATGAATTATGAATCATGAATTGAATCATGAATCATAAATTGAATCATGAATCATGAATCATGAATTGAATCATGAATCATGAATCATGAATCATGACATGAATCATGAATCATAAATCGAATCATGAATCATGAATTGAATGAGGATTTGAATCATGAATTGAATCATGAATCATGAATTGAATCATGAATCATGAATTGAATCATGAATCATGAATTATGAATCATGAATTGAATCATGAATCATGAATTGAATCATGAATCATGAATCATGAATTGAATCATAAATCATGAATCATGAATTGAATCATGAATCATGAATCATAAATCGAATCATGAATCATGAATTGAATCAGGATTCAAATCATGAATTGAATCATGAATCATGAATTGAATCATGAATCATGAATTGAATCATGAATCATGAATTATGAATCATGAATTGAATCATGAATCATGAATTGAATCATGAATCATGAATTGAATCATGAAACATGAATCATGAATTGAATCATTAATCATGAATTGAATCATGAATCATGAATCATGAATCGAATCATGAATCATAAATTGAATCATGAATCATGAATTGAATCATGAATCATGAATTGAATCATGAATCATGAATCATGAATTGAATCATGAATCATGAATTGAATCATGAATCATAAATCATGAATCATGACATGAATCATGATCCATAAATTGAATCATGAATCATGAATTGAATCATGAATCATAAATCATGAATCATGACATGAATCATGATCCATAAATTGAATCATGAATCACAAATTGAATCAGGATTCCAATCATGAATTGAATCATGTATGATGAATTGAATCATGAATCATGAATCTTGAATCATGAATTGAATCATGAATCATGAATTATGAATCATGACTTGATTCATAAAACATGAATCATGAATTGAATCTTGAATCATGAATTATGAATCATAAATCATGAATCATGACATGAATCATTAATCATGAATCATAAATCGAATCGTGAATCATGAATTGAATCAGGATTCGAATCATGAATTGAATCATGAATCATGAATTGAATCATGAATCATGAATTATGAATCATGAATTGAATCATGAATCATAATTTGAATCATGAATCATGAATTGATTAATGAATCATGAATCATGAATCGAATCAGGAATCATGAATTGAATCATGAATCATAAATTGAATCATGAATTGAATCATGAATCATGAATCATGAATTGAATCATGAATCACGAATCATAAATTGAATCATGAATCATGAATTGAATCATGAATCATAAATTGAATCATGAATCATGAATCATGAATTGAATCATTAATCGAATCATGAATCATGAATCATGAATTGAATCATGAATCATGAATTGAATCATGAATCATGAATCAAGAATCATGAATCATGAATCAAGAATCATGAATCGAATCCTGAATCATGAATTGAATCATGAATCATGAATCATGAAATATGAATTGAATCATGAATCATGAATTGAATCATGAATCATGAATCATGAATTGAATCATGAATCATGAATCATGAATCGAATCATGAATAATGAATCAAGAATCATGAATCGAATCATGAATCATGAATTGAATCATGAATAATGAATTGAATCATGAATCATGAATTGAATCATGAAACATGAATCATGAATTGAATCATGAATCATGAATCATGAATTGAATCATGAATCATAAATCATGAATCATGACATGAATCATAAATCATGAATCATAAATCGAATCATGAATCATGAATCGAATCATGAATCATGAATCATGAATTGAATCATGAATCATGAATTGAATCATGAATCATGAATTGAATCATGAATCATAAATCATGAATCATGACTTGATTCATAAAACATGAATCATGAATTGAATCTTGAATCATGAATTATGAATCATAAATCATGAATCATGACATGAATCATTAATCATGAATCATAAATCGAATCGTGAATCATGAATTGAATCAGGATTCGAATCATGAATTGAATCATGAATCATGAATTGAATCATGAATCATGAATTATGAATCATGAATTGAATCATGAATCATAATTTGAATCATGAATCATGAATTGATTAATGAATCATGAATCATGAATCGAATCAGGAATCATGAATTGAATCATGAATCATAAATTGAATCATGAATTGAATCATGAATCATGAATCATGAATTGAATCATGAATCACGAATCATAAATTGAATCATGAATCATGAATTGAATCATGAATCATAAATTGAATCATGAATCATGAATCATGAATTGAATCATTAATCGAATCATGAATCATGAATCATGAATTGAATCATGAATCATGAATTGAATCATGAATCATGAATCAAGAATCATGAATCATGAATCAAGAATCATGAATCGAATCCTGAATCATGAATTGAATCATGAATCATGAATCATGAAATATGAATTGAATCATGAATCATGAATTGAATCATGAATCATGAATCATGAATTGAATCATGAATCATGAATCATGAATCGAATCATGAATAATGAATCAAGAATCATGAATCGAATCATGAATCATGAATTGAATCATGAATAATGAATTGAATCATGAATCATGAATTGAATCATGAAACATGAATCATGAATTGAATCATGAATCATGAATCATGAATTGAATCATGAATCATAAATCATGAATCATGACATGAATCATAAATCATGAATCATAAATCGAATCATGAATCATGAATCGAATCATGAATCATGAATCATGAATTGAATCATGAATCATGAATTGAATCATGAATCATGAATTGAATCATGAATCATAAATCATGAATCATGACATGAATCATGAATCATGAATCATAAATTGAATCATGAATCTTGAATTGAATCAGGATTCGAATCATGAATTGAATCATGAATCATGAATTGAATCATGAATCATGAATCTTGAATCATAAATCATGAATTGAATCAGGAATCATGAATTATGAATCATGAATTGAATCATGAATCATAATTTGAATCATGAATCATGAATTGATTAATGAATCATGAATCATGAATCGAATCATGAATCATGAATTGAATCATGAATCATGAATTGAATCATGAATCATGAATCATAAATCGAATCATGAATCATGAATTGAATCAGGATTCGAACCATGAATTGAATCATGTATCATGAATTGAATCATGAATCTTGAATCATGAATCATGAATTGAATCATGAATCATGAATTATGAATCATGAATTGAATCATGCATCAAGAATTGAATCATGAATCTTGAATCATGAATTATGAATTGAATCATGAATCATGAATTATGAATCATGAATTGAATCATGAATCATAAATTGAATCATGAATCATGAATCATGAATTGAATCATGAATCATGAATCATGAATCATGACATGAATCATGAATCATGAATCATAAATCGAATCATGAATCATGAATTGAATGAGGATTTGAATCATGAATTGAATCATGAATCATGAATTGAATCATGAATCATGAATTGAATCATGAATCATGAATTATGAATCATGAATTGAATCATGAATCATGAATTGAATCATGAATCATGAATCATGAATTGAATCATAAATCATGAATCATGAATTGAATCATGAATCATGAATCATAAATCGAATCATGAATCATGAATTGAATCAGGATTCAAATCATGAATTGAATCATGAATCATGAATTGAATCATGAATCATGAATTGAATCATGAATCATGAATTATGAATCATGAATTGAATCATGAATCATGAATTGAATCATGAATCATGAATCATGAATTGAATCATAAATCATGAATCATGAATTGAATCATGAATCATGAATCATAAATCGAATCATGAATCATGAATTGAATCAGTATTCAAATCATGAATTGAATCATGAATCATGAATTGAATCATGAATCATGAATTGAATCATGAATCATGAATTATGAATCATGAATTGAATCATGAATCATGAATTGAATCATGAATCATGAATTGAATCATGAATCATGAATCATGAATTGAATCATGAATCATGAATTGAATCATGAATCATGAATCATGAATCGAATCATGAATCATAAATTGAATCATGAATCATGAATTGAATCATGAATCATGAATCATGAATTGAATCATGAATCATGAATCATGAATCGAATCATGAATAATGAATCAAGAATCATGAATCGAATCATGAATCATGAATTGAATCATGAATAATGAATTGAATCATGAATCATGAATTGAATCATGAAACATGAATCATGAATTGAATCATGAATTGAATCATGAATCATAAATCATGAATCATGACATGAATCATAAATCATGAATCATAAATCGAATCATGAATCATGAATCGAATCATGAATCATGAATCATGAATCATGAATTGAATCATGAATCATGAATCATGAATTGAATCATGAATCATGAATTGAATCATGAATCATAAATCATGAATCATGACATGAATCATGAATCATGAATCATAAATTGAATCACGAATCTTGAATTGAATCAGGATTCGAATCATGAATTGAATCATGAATCATGAATTGAATCATGAATCATGAATCTTGAATCATAAATCATGAATTGAATCAGGAATCATGAATTATGAATCATGAATTGAATCATGAATCATAATTTGAATCATGAATCATGAATTGATTAATGAATCATGAATCGAATCATGAATCATGAATTGAATCATGAATCATGAATTGAATCATGAATCATGAATCATGAGTTGAATCATGAATCATGAATCATGTATCATGACATGAATCATGAATCATGAATCATAAATCGAATCATGAATCATGAATGGAATCAGGATTCGAACCATGAATTGAATCATGTATCATGAATTGAATCATGAATCTTGAATCATGAATCATGAATTGAATCATGAATCATGAATTATGAATCATGAATTGAATCATGTATCAAGAATTGAATCATGAATCTTGAATCATGAATTATGAATTGAATCATGAATCATGAATTATGAATCATGAATTGAATCATGAATCATAAATTGAATCATGAATCATGAATCATGAATTGAATCATGAATCATGAATTATGAATCATGACATGAATCATGAATCATAAATCGAATCATGAATCATGAATTGAATGAGGATTTGAATCATGAATTGAATCATGAATCATGAATTGAATCATGAATCATGAATTGAATCATGAATCATGAATTATGAATCATGAATTGAATCATGAATCATGAATTGAATCATGAATCATGAATCATGAATTGAATCATAAATCATGAATCATGAATTGAATCATGAATCATGAATCATAAATCGAATCATGAATCATGAATTGAATCAGGATTCAAATCATGAATTGAATCATGAATCATGAATTGAATCATGAATCATGAATTGAATCGTGAATCATGAATTATGAATCATGAATTGAATCATGAATCATGAATTGAATCATGAATCATGAATCATGAATTGAATCATGAATCATGAATTGAATCATGAATCATGAATCATGAATCGAATCATGAATCATAAATTGAATCATGAATCATGAATTGAATCATGAATCATGAATTGAATCATGAATCATGAATCATGAATTGAATCATGAATCATGAATTGAATCATGAATCATAAATCATGAATCATGACATGAATCATGATCCATAAATTGAATCATGAATCATGAATTGAATCATGAATCATAAATCATGAATCATGACATGAATCATGATCCATAAATTGAATCATGAATCACAAATTGAATCAGGATTCCAATCATGAATTGAATCATGTATGATGAATTGAATCATGAATCATGAATCTTGAATCATGAATTGAATCATGAATCATGAATTATGAATCATGAATTGATTCATGAATCATGAATCATGAATAATGAATTGAATCATGAATCATGAATCGAATCATGAATCATGAATTGAATCATGAATCATGAATTATGAATCATGAATTGAATCATGAATCATGAATCGAATCATGAATCATGAATTGAATCATGAATCATGAATCATAAATTGAATCGTGAATTGAATCATGAATCATGAATTGAATCATGAATCATAAATTGAATCATGAATCATGAATTGAATCATGAATCATGAATCATGAATTGAATCATGAATCATGAATCATGAATTGAATCATGAATCATGAATCATGAATTGAATCATGAATCATGAATTATGAATCATGAATTGATTCATGAATCATGAATCATGAATTGAATCATAAATCATGAATCATGAATCGAATCATGAATCATGAATCATGAATTGAATCATGAATCATGAATTTAATCATGAATCATGAATCATGAATTGAATCATGAATCATGAATCATGAATCATGAATCGAATCATGAATCATGAATCATGAATTGAATCATAAATCATGAATCATGAATCAAATCATGAATCATGAATCATAAATTGAATCATGAATCATGAATTGAATCATGAATCATGAATCATGAATTGAATCATGAATCATGAATCATGAATCGAATCATGAATCATGAATCATGAATTGAATCATGAATCATGAATCATGAATCATAAATCGAATCATGAATCATGAATTGAATCAGGATTCGAATCATGAATTGAATCATGTATCATGAATTGAATCATGAACCTTGAATCATGAATCATGAATTGAATCATGAATCATGAATCATGAATTGAATCATAAAACATGAATCATGAATTGAATCTTGAATCATGAATCATGAATCATAAATCATGAATCATGACATGAATCATTAATCATGAATCATAAATCGAATCGTGAATCATGAATTGAATCAGGATTCGAATCATGAATTGAATCATGAATCATGAATTGAATCATGAATCATGAATTATGAATCATGAATTGAATCATGAATCATAATTTGAATCATGAATCATGAATTGATTAATGAATCATGAATCATGAATCGAATCAGGAATCATGAATTGAATCATGAATCATAAATTGAATCATGAATTGAATCATGAATCATGAATCATGAATTGAATCATGAATCACGAATCATAAATTGAATCATGAATCATGAATTGAATCATGAATCATAAATTGAATCATGAATCATGAATCATGAATTGAATCATGAATCATGAATTGAATCATGAATCATGAATCAAGAATCATGAATCATGAATCAAGAATCATGAATCGAATCCTGAATCATGAATTGAATCATGAATCATGAATCATGAAATATGAATTGAATCATGAATCATGAATTGAATCATGAATCATGAATCATGAATTGAATCATGAATCATGAATCATGAATGGAATCATGAATAATGAATCAAGAATCATGAATCGAATCCTGAATCATGAATTGAATCATGAATCATGAATCATGAAATATGAATTGAATCATGAATCATGAATTGAATCATGAATCATGAATCATGAATTGAATCATGAATCATGAATCATGAATCGAATCATGAATAATGAATCAAGAATCATGAATCGAATCATGAATCATGAATTGAATCATGAATAATGAATTGAATCATGAATCATGAATTGAATCATGAAACATGAATCATGAATTGAATCATGAATCATGAATCATGAATTGAATCATGAATCATAAATCATGAATCATGACATGAATCATAAATCATGAATCATAAATCGAATCATGAATCATGAATCGAATCATGAATCATGAATCATGAATTGAATCATGAATCATGAATTGAATCATGAATCATGAATTGAATCATGAATCATAAATCATGAATCATGACATGAATCATGAATCATGAATCATAAATTGAATCATGAATCTTGAATTGAATCAGGATTCGAATCATGAATTGAATCATGAATCATGAATTGAATCATGAATCATGAATCTTGAATCATAAATCATGAATTGAATCAGGAATCATGAATTATGAATCATGAATTGAATCATGAATCATAATTTGAATCATGAATCATGAATTGATTAATGAATCATGAATCATGAATCGAATCATGAATCATGAATTGAATCATGAATCATGAATTGAATCATGAATCATGAATCATGAATTGAATCATGAATCATGAATCATGTATCATGACATGAATCATGAATCATGAATCATAAATCGAATCATGAATCATGAATTGAATCAGGATTCGAACCATGAATTGAATCATGTATCATGAATTGAATCATGAATCTTGAATCATGAATCATGAATTGAATCATGAATCATGAATTATGAATCATGAATTGAATCATGCATCAAGAATTGAATCATGAATCTTGAATCATGAATTATGAATTGAATCATGAATCATGAATTATGAATCATGAATTGAATCATGAATCATAAATTGAATCATGAATCATGAATCATGAATTGAATCATGAATCATGAATCATGAATCATGACATGAATCATGAATCATGAATCATAAATCGAATCATGAATCATGAATTGAATGAGGATTTGAATCATGAATTGAATCATGAATCATGAATTGAATCATGAATCATGAATTGAATCATGAATCATGAATTATGAATCATGAATTGAATCATGAATCATGAATTGAATCATGAATCATGAATCATGAATTGAATCATAAATCATGAATCATGAATTGAATCATGAATCATGAATCATAAATCGAATCATGAATCATGAATTGAATCAGGATTCAAATCATGAATTGAATCATGAATCATGAATTGAATCATGAATCATGAATTGAATCATGAATCATGAATTATGAATCATGAATTGAATCATGAATCATGAATTGAATCATGAATCATGAATCATGAATTGAATCATGAATCATGAATCATGAATCGAATCATGAATCATAAATTGAATCATGAATCATGAATTGAATCATGAATCATGAATCATGAATTGAATCATGAATCATGAATCATGAATTGAATCATGAATCATGAATTGAATCATGAATCATAAATCATGAATCATGACATGAATCATGATCCATAAATTGAATCATGAATCATGAATTGAATCATGAATCATAAATCATGAATCATGACATGAATCATGATCCATAAATTGAATCATGAATCACAAATTGAATCAGGATTCCAATCATGAATTGAATCATGTATGATGAATTGAATCATGAATCATGAATCTTGAATCATGAATCATGAATTGAATCATGAATCATGAATTATGAATCATGAATTGATTCATGAATCATGAATCATGAATAATGAATTGAATCATGAATCATGAATCGAATCATGAATCATGAATTGAATCATGAATCATGAATTATGAATCATGAATTGATTCATGAATCATGAATCATGAATCATGAATTGAATCATGAATCATGAATCGAATCATGAATCATGAATTGAATCATGAATCATGAATCATAAATTGAATCGTGAATTGAATCATGAATCATGAATTGAATCATGAATCATAAATTGAATCATGAATCATGAATTGAATCATGAATCATGAATCATGAATCATGAATTGAATCATGAATCATGAATCATGAATTGAATCATGAATCATGAATCATGAATTGAATCATGAATCATGAATTATGAATCATGAATTGATTCATGAATCATGAATCATGAATTGAATCATAAATCATGAATCATGAATCGAATCATGAATCATGAATCATGAATTGAATCATGAATCATGAATTTAATCATGAATCATGAATCATGAATTGAATCATGAATCATGAATCATGAATCATGAATCGAATCATGAATCATGAATCATGAATTGAATCATAAATCATGAATCATGAATCAAATCATGAATCATGAATCATGAATTGAATCATGAATCATGAATTGAATCATGAATCATGAATCATGAATCATGAATCATAAATTGAATCATGAATCATGAATCATGAATCGAATCATGAATCATGAATCATGAATTGAATCATGAATCATGAATCATGAATCATGAATCATGCATCATGAATCATGACATGAATCATGAATCATAAATCGAATCATGAATCATAAATTGAATCATGAATCATGAATTATGAATCATGAATTCAATAATGAATCATGAATTGATTCATGAATCATGAATCATGAATCATGAATTGAATCATGAATCATGAATCATGAATCGAATCATGAATCATGAATTGAATCATGAATCATGAATCATAAATTGAATCGTGAATCATAAATTGAATCATGAATCATGAATTGAATCATGAATCATGAATCATGAATCGAATCATGAATCATGAATTGAATCATGAATCATGAATCATGAATTGAATCATGAATCATGAATCATAAATCATGAATCATGAATCATGAATCATGAATTGAATCATAAATCATGAATCATGAATCGAATCATGAATCATGAATCATGAATTGAATCATGAATCATGAATTTAATCATGAATCATAAATAATGAATCATGAATCATGAATCATGAATTGAATCATGAATCATGAATCATGAATCGAATCATGAATCATGAATCATGAATTGAATCATGAATCATGAATCGAATCATGAATCATGAATCATGAATTGAATCATGAATCATGAATCATGAATCATGAATTGAATCATAAATCATGAATTATGAATAATGAATTGAATCATGAATCATGAATTGAATCATAAATCATGAATCATGAATTGAATCATGAATCATGAATTATGAATCATGAATTCAATAATGAATCATGAATTGATTCATGAATCATGAATCATGAATCATGAATTGAATCATGAATCATGAATCGAATCATGAATCATGAATTGAATCATGAATCATGAATCATAAATTGAATCGTGAATTGAATCATGAATCATGAATTGAATCATGAATCATAAATTGAATCATGAATCATGAATTGAATCATGAATCATGAATCGAATCATGAATCATGAATTGAATCATGAATCATGAATCATGAATTGAATCATGAATCATGAATCATGAATTGAATCATGAATCATGAATCATAAATCATGAATCATGAATCATGAATCATGAATTGAATCATGAATTATGAATCATGAATTGATTCATGAATCATGAATCATGAATTGAATCATAAATCATGAATCATGAATCGAATCATGAATCATGAATCATGAATTGAATCATGAATCATGAATTTAATCATGAATCATAAATAATGAATCATGAATCATGAATCATGAATTGAATCATGAATCATGAATCATGAATCGAATCATGAATCATGAATCATGAATTGAATCATGAATCATGAATCGAATCATGAATCATGAATCATGAATTGAATCATGAATCATGAATCATGAATCATGAATCATGAATTGAATCATAAATCATGAATTATGAATAATGAATTGAATCATGAATCATGAATTGAATCATAAATCATGAATCATGAATTGAATCATGAATCATGAATCATGAATTGAATCATGAATCATGAATCATGAATCGAATCATGAATCATGAATCAAGAATCATGAATCGAATCATGAATCATGATTTGAATCATGAATAATGAATTGAATCATGAATCATGAATTGAATCATGAAACATGAATCATGAATTGAATCATGAATCATGAATCATGAATTGAATCATGAATCATAAATCATGAATCATGACATGAATCATAAATCATGAATCATAAATCGAATCATGAATCATGAATCGAATCATGAATCATGAATCATGAATTGAATCATGAATCATGAATTGAATCATGAATCATAAATCATGAATCATGACATGAATCATGAATCATGAATCATAAATTGAATCATGAATCTTGAATTGAATCAGGATTCGAATCATGAATTGAATCATGAATCATGAATTGAATCATGAGTCATGAATCTTGAATCATAAATCATGAATTGAATCAGGAATCATGAATTTTGAATCATGAATTGAATCATGAATCATAATTTGAATCATGAATCATGAATTGATTAATGAATCATGAATCATGAATCGAATCATGAATCATGAATTGAATCATGAATCATGAATCATGAATTGAATCATGAATCATGAATCATGTATCATGACATGAATCATGAATCATGAATCATAAATCGAATCATGAATCATGAATTGAATCAGGATTCGAACCATGAATTGAATCATGTATCATGAATTGAATCATAAATCTTGAATCATGAATCATGAATTGAATCATGAATCATGAATTATGAATCATGAATTGAATCATGTATCAAGAATTGAATCATGAATCTTGAATCATGAATTATGAATTGAATCATGAATCATGAATTATGAATCATGAATTGAATCATGAATCATAAATTGAATCATGAATCATGAATCATGAATTGAATCATGAATCATGAATCATGAATCATGACATGAATCATGAATCATGAATCATAAATCGAATCATGAATCATGAATTGAATGAGGATTTGAATCATGAATTGAATCATGAATCATGAATTGAATCATGAATCATGAATTGAATCATGAATCATGAATTATGAATCATGAATTGAATCATGAATCATGAATTGAATCATGAATCATGAATCATGAATTGAATCATAAATCATGAATCATGAATTGAATCATGAATCATGAATCATAAATCGAATCATGAATCATGAATTGAATCAGGATTCAAATCATGAATTGAATCATGAATCATGAATTGAATCATGAATCATGAATTGAATCATGAATCATGAATTATGAATCATGAATTGAATCATGAATCATGAATTGAATCATGAATCATGAATTGAATCATGAATCATGAATTGAATCATGAATCATGAATCATGAATTGAATCATGAATCATGAATCATGAATTGAATCATGAATCGTGAATCATGATTCGAATCATGAATCATAAATTGAAACATGAATCATGAATTGAATCATGAATCATGAATCATGAATTGAATCATGAATCATGAATCATGAATTGAATCATGAATCATGAATTGAATCATGAATCATGAATTGAATCATGAATCATAAATCATGAATCATGACATGAATCATGATCCATAAATTGAATCATGAATCATGAATTGAATCATGAATCATAAATCATGAATCATGACATGAATCATGATCCATAAATTGAATCATGAATCACAAATTGAATCAGGATTCATATCATGTATTGAATCATGTATGATGAATTGAATCATGAATCATGAATCATGAATCATGAATTGAATCATGAATCATGAATTATGAATCATGAATTGATTCATGAATCATGAATCATGAATCATGAATTGAATCATGAATCATGAATCAAATCATGAATCATGAATTGAATCATGAATCATGAATTATGAATCATGAATTGATTCATGAATCATGAATCATGAATCATGAATTGAATCATGAATCATGAATCGAATCATGAATCATGAATTGAATCATGAATCATGAATCATAAATTGAATCGTGAATTGAATCATGAATCATGAATTGAATCATGAATCATAAATTGAATCATGAATCATGAATCATGAATTGAATCATGAATCATGAATTGAATCATGAATCATGAATCGAATCATGAATCTTGAATCATGAATTGAATCATGAATCATGAATTGAATTATGAATCATGAATCATGAATCGAATCATGAATCATGAATCAAGAATCATGAATCGAATCTTGAATCATGAATTGCATCATGAATCATGAATCATGAATTATGAATTGAATCATGAATCATGAATCATGAATCATGAATTGAATCATGAATCATGAATTATGAATCATGAATCATGAATTGAATCATGAATCATGAATCATGAATCAAATCATGAATCATGAATCAAGAATCATGAATCGAATCATGAATCATGAATTGAATCATGAATAATGAATTGAATCATGAATCATGAATTGAATTATGAATCATGAATCATGAATCGAATCATGAATCATGAATCATGAATCATGACATGAATCATGAATCATGAATCATAAATCGAATCATGAATCATGAATTGAATAAGGATTCGAATCATGAATTGAATCATGAATCATAATTTGAATCATGAATCATAAATTGATTTATGAATCATGAATCATGAATTGAATCATGAATTGAATCATGTATCACGAATCATGAATTGAATCATGAATCATGAATTGAATCATGAATCATAAATTGAATCATGAATCATGAATCATGAATTGAATCATGAATTGAATCATGAATCATGAATCATGAATTGAATCATGAATCATAAATCGAATCATGAATCTTGAATCATGAATTGAATCATGAATCATGAATCATGAATTGAATTATGAATCATGAATCATGAATCGAATCATGAATCATGAATCAAGAATCATGAATCGAATCTTGAATCATGAATTGAATCATGAATCATGAATCATGAATTATGAATTGAATCATGAATCATGAATCATGAATCATGAATCATGAATTGAATCATGAATCATGAATCATGAATCATGAATCATAAATTGAATCATGAATCATGAATCATGAATCGAATCATGAATCATGAATCAAGAATCATGAATCGAATCATGAATCATGAATTGAATCATGAATTGAATCATGAATAATGAATTGAATCATGAATCATGAATCATGAATTGAATTATGAATCATGAATCATGAATCGAATCATGAATCATGAATCATGAATTGGATCATGAATCATGAATCATGAATTGAATCATGAATCATGAATCATGAATTGAATCATGAATCATAAATCATGAATCATGACATGAATCATGAATCATGAATCATAAATCGAATCATGAATCTTGAATTGAATCAGGATTCGAATCATGGATTGAATCATGAATCATGAATTGAATCATGAATCATGAATCTTGAATCATAAATCATGAATTGAATCAGGAATCATGAATTATGAATCATGAATTGAATCATGAATCATAATTTGAATCATGAATCATGAATTGATTAATGAATCATGAATCATGAATCGAATCATGAATCATGAATTGAATCATGAATCATGAATTGAATCATGAATCATGAATCATGAATTGAATCATGAATCATGAATCATGAATCATGACATGAATCATGAATCATGAATCATAAATCGAATCATGAATCATGAATTGAATCAGGATTCGAACCATGAATTGAATCATGTATCATGAATTGAATCATGAATCTTGAATCATGAATCATGAATTGAATCATGAATCATGAATTATGAATCATGAATTGAATCATGTATCAAGAATTGAATCATGAATCTTGAATCATGAATTATGAATTGAATCATGAATCATGAATTATGAATCATGAATTGAATTATGAATCATGAATTATGAATCATGAATTGAATCATGAATCATAAATTGAATCATGAATCATGAATCATGAATTGAATCATGAATCATGAATCATGAATCATGACATGAATCATGAATCATGAATCATAAATCGAATCATGAATCATGAATTGAATCAGGATTCGAATCATGAATTGAATCATGAATCATGAATTGAATCATGAATCATGAATTGAATCATGAATCATGAATTATGAATCATGAATTGAATCATGAATCATGAATCATGAATTGAATCATGAATCATGAATCATGAATTGAATCATGAATCATGAATCATGAATCATGAATCGAATCATGAATCATGAATCATGAATTGAATCATAAATCATAAATCATGAATCAAATCATGAATCATGAATCATGAATTGAATCATGAATCATGAATTGAATCCTGAATCATGAATCATGAATCATGAATCATGAATTGAATCATGAATCATGAATTGAATCATGAATCATAAATCATGAATCATGACATGAATCATGATCCATAAATTGAATCATGAATCACAAATTGAATCAGGATTCGAATCATGAATTGAATCATGTATGATGAATTGAATCATTAATCATGAATCTTGAATCATGAATCATGAATTGAATCATGAATCATGAATTATGAATCAGGAATTGATTCATGAATCATGAATCATGAATTGAATGATGAATCATGAATAATGAATCGAATCATGAATCATGCATTGAATCATGAATCATGAATCATAAATTGAATCGTGAATTGAATCATGAATCATGAATTGAATCATGAATCATAAATTGAATCATGAATCATGAATTGAATCATGAATCATGAATCATAATTCATGAATTGATTCATGAATCATGAAGCATGAATTGAATCATGAATCATGAATTGAATCATGAATCGAATCATGAATCATGAATCATGAATTGAATTATGAATCATGAAT
Source organism: Mixophyes australis (assembly GCA_036250195.1). Lineage (NCBI taxonomy): Eukaryota > Metazoa > Chordata > Amphibia > Anura > Limnodynastidae > Mixophyes > Mixophyes australis. The sequence goes on along the minus strand of JAVHZZ010000024.1, from coordinate 888,943 downwards.
CGAATCATGAATCTTGAATCATGAATTGAATCATGAATCATGAGTCATGAATCATGAATTGAATCATGAATCATGAATCATGAATTGAATCATGAATTGAATCATGAATTACGAATCATGAATTGAATCATGAATCATGAATTGAATCATGAATCATAAATTGAATCATGAATCATGAATCATGAATTGAATCATGAATCATGAATTGAATCATGAATCATGAATCGAATCATGAATCTTGAATCATGAATTGAATCATGAATCATGAATCATGAATCATGAATTGAATTATGAATCATGAATCATGAATCGAATCATGAATCATGAATCAAGAATCATGAATCGAATCTTGAATCATGAATTGCATCATGAATCATGAATCATGAATTATGAATTGAATCATGAATCATGAATCATGAATCATGAATTGAATCATGAATCATGAATTATGAATCATGAATCATGAATTGAATCATGAATCATGAATCATGAATCAAATCATGAATCATGAATCAAGAATCATGAATCGAATCATGAATCATGAATTGAATCATGAATAATGAATTGAATCATGAATCATGAATCATGAATTGAATTATGAATCATGAATCATGAATCGAATCATGAATCATGAATCATGAATCATGACATGAATCATGAATCATGAATCATAAATCGAATCATGAATCATGAATTGAATAAGGATTCGAATCATGAATTGAATTATGAATCATAATTTGAATCATGAATCATGAATTGATTTATGAATTATGAATCATGAATTGAATCATGAATTGAATCATGTATCACGAATCATGAATTGAATCATGAATCATGAATTGAATCATGAATCATAAATTGAATCATGAATCATGAATCATGAATTGAATCATGAATTGAATCATGAATCATGAATCATGAATTGAATCATGAATCATAAATCGAATCATGAATCTTGAATCATGAATTGAATCATGAATCATGAATCATGAATTGAATTATGAATCATGAATCATGAATCGAATCATGAATCATGAATCAAGAATCATGAATCGAATCTTGAATCATGAATTGAATCATGAATCATGAATTATGAATTGAATCATGAATCATGAATCATGAATCATGAATTGAATCATGAATCATGAATCATGAATCATGAATCATAAATTGAATCATGAATTGAATCATGAATTGAATCATGAATAATGAATTGAATCATGAATCATGAATCATGAATTGAATTATGAATCATGAATCATGAATCGAATCATGAATCATGAATCATGAATTGAATCATGAATCATGAATCATGAATTGAATCATGAATCATGAATCATGAATTGAATCATGAATCATAAATCATGAATCATGACATGAATCATGAATCATGAATCATAAATCGAATCATGAATCTTGAATTGAATCAGGATTCGAATCATGGATTGAATCATGAATCATGAATTGAATCATGAATCATGAATCTTGAATCATAAATCATGAATTGAATCAGGAATCATGAATTATGAATCATGAATTGAATCATGAATCATAATTTGAATCATGAATCATGAATTGATTAATGAATCATGAATCATGAATCGAATCATGAATTGAATCATGAATCATGAATTGAATCATGAATCATGAATCATGAATTGAATCATGAATCATGAATCATGAATTGAATCATGAATCATGAATCATGAATCATGACATGAATCATGAATCATGAATCATAAATCGAATCATGAATCATGAATTGAATCAGGATTCGAACCATGAATTGAATCATGTATCATGAATTGAATCATGAATCTTGAATCATGAATTATGAATTGAATCATGAATCATGAATTATGAATCATGAATTGAATCATGTATCAAGAATTGAATCATGAATCTTGAATCATGAATTATGAATTGAATCATGAATCATGAATTATGAATCATGAATTGAATTATGAATCATGAATTATGAATTGAATCATGAATCATGAATCATGAATCATGACATGAATCATGAATCATGAATCATAAATCGAATCATGAATCATGAATTGAATCAGGATTCGAATCATGAATTGAATCATGAATCATGAATTGAATCATGAATCATGAATTGAATCATGAATCATGAATTATGAATCATGAATTGAATCATGAATCATGAATTGAATCATGAATCATGAATCATGAATTGAATCATGAATCATGAATCATGAATTGAATCATGAATCATGAATCATAAATCGAATCATGAATCATGAATTGAATCATGAATCATGAATTGAATCATGAATCATGAATTATGAATCATGAATTGAATCATGAATCATGAATTGAATCATGAATCATGAATTGAATCATGAATCATGAATTGAATCATGAATCATGAATCATGAATTGAATCATGAATCATGAATCATGAATTGAATCATGAATCATGAATCATGAATCGAATCATGAATCATAAATTGAATCATGAATCATGAATTGAATCATGAATCATGAATCATGAATTGAATCATGAATCATGAATCATGAATTGAATCATGAATCATGAATTGAATCATGAATCATAAATCATGAATCATGACATGAATCATGATCCATAAATTGAATCATGAATCACAAATTGAATCAGGATTCGAATCATGAATTGAATCATGTATGATGAATTGAATCATTAATCATGAATCTTGAATCATGAATCATGAATTGAATCATGAATCATGAATTATGAATCATGAATTGATTCATGAATCATGAATCATGAATCATGAATTGAATGATGAATCATGAATCATGAATCGAATCATGAATCATGCATTGAATCATGAATCATGAATCATAAATTGAATCGTGAATTGAATCATGAATCATGAATTGAATCATGAATCATAAATTGAATCATGAATCATGAATTGAATCATGAATCATGAATCATAATTCATGAATTGAATCATGAATCATGAAGCATGAAATGAATCATGAATCATGAATTGAATCATGAATTGAATCATGAATCATGAATTATGAATCATGAATTGATTCATGAATCATGAATCATGAATTGAATCATAAATCATGAATCATGAATCGAATCATGAATCATGAATCATGAATTGAATCATGAATCATGAATAATGAATCATAAATCATGAATCATGAATTGAATCATGAATCATGAATCATAAATCGAATCATGAATCATGAATCATGAATTAAATCATGAATCATGAATTATGAATCGAATCATGAATCATGAATCATGAATTGAATCATAAATCATGAATTATGAATAATGAATTGAATCATGAATCATGAATCATTAATTAAATCATAAATCATGAATCATGAATCAAATCATGAATCATGAATCATGAATTGAATCATGAATCATGAATTGAATCATGAATCATGAATCATGAATCATGAATCATGAATTGAATCATGAATCATGAATCATGAATCGAATCATGAATCATGAATCATGAATTGAATCATGAATCATGAATCGTGAATTGAATCATGAATCGTAAATCATGAATCATGACATGAATCATGATCCATAAATTGAATCATGAATCACAAATTGAATCAGGATTCGAATCATGAATTGAATCATGTATGATGAATTGAATCATTAATCATGAATCTTGAATCATGAATCATGAATTGAATCATGAATCATGAATTATGAATCATGAATTGATTCATGAATCATGAATCATGAATTGAATGATGAATCATGAATCATGAATCGAATCATGAATCATGCATTGAATCATGAATCATGAATCATAAATTGAATCGTGAATTGAATCATGAATCATGAATTGAATCATGAATCATAAATTGAATCATGAATCATGAATTGAATCATGAATCATGAATCATAATTCATGAATTGAATCATGAATCATGAAGCATGAATTGAATCATGAATCATGAATTGAATCATGAATCGAATCATGAATCATGAATTGAATTATGAATCATGAATCGAATCATGAGTCATGAATCATGAATTGAATAATGAATCATGAATCATGAATTGAATCATGAATTGAATCATGAATCACGAATCATGAATTGAATCATGAATCATGAATTGAATCATGAATCATAAATTGAATCATGAATCATGAATCATGAATTGAATCATGAATCATGAATTGAATCATGAATCATGAATCGAATCATGAATCTTGAATCATGAATTGAATCATGAATCATGAATCATGAATCATGAATTGAATTATAAATCATGAATCATGAATCGAATCATGAATCATGAATCAAGAATCATGAATCGAATCTTGAATCATGAATTGCATCATGAATCATGAATCATGAATTATGAATTGAATCATGAATCATGAATCATGAATCATGAATTGAATCATGAATCATGAATTATGAATCATGAATCATGAATTGAATCATGAATCATGAATCATGAATCAAATCATGAATCATGAATCAAGAATCATGAATCGAATCATGAATCATGAATTGAATCATGAATAATGAATTGAATCATGAATCATGAATCATGAATTGAATTATGAATCATGAATCATGAATCGAATCATGAATCATGAATCATGAATCATGACATGAATCATGAATCATGAATCATAAATCGAATCATGAATCATGAATTGAATAAGGATTCGAATCATGAATTGAATTATGAATCATAATTTGAATCATGAATCATGAATTGATTTATGAATCATGAATCATGAATTGAATCATGAATTGAATCATGTATCACGAATCATGAATTGAATCATGAATCATGAATTGAATCATGAATCATAAATTGAATCATGAATCATGAATTGAATCATGAATTGAATCATGAATCATGAATTGAATCATGAATCATAAATCGAATCATGAATCTTGAATCATGAATTGAATCATGAATCATGAATCATGAATTGAATTATGAATCATGAATCATGAATCGAATCATAAATCATGAATCAAGAATCATGAATCGAATCTTGAATCATGAATTGAATCATGAATCATGAATCATGAATTATGAATTGAATCATGAATCATGAATCATGAATCATGAATCATGAATTGAATCATGAATCATGAATCATGAATCATGAATCATAAATTGAATCATGAATTGAATCATGAATTGAATCATGAATAATGAATTGAATCATGAATCATGAATCATGAATTGAATTATGAATCATGAATCATGAATCGAATCATGAATCATGAATCATGAATTGAATCATGAATCATGAATCATGAATTGAATCATGAATCATGAATCATGAATTGAATCATGAATCATAAATCATGAATCATGACATGAATCATGAATCATGAATCATAAATCGAATCATGAATCTTGAATTGAATCAGGATTCGAATCATGGATTGAATCATGAATCATGAATTGAATCATGAATCTTGAATCATAAATCATGAATTGAATCAGGAATCATGAATTATGAATCATGAATTGAATCATGAATCATAATTTGAATCATGAATCATGAATTGATTAATGAATCATGAATCATGAATCAAATCATGAATCATGAATTGAATCATGAATCATGAATTGAATCATGAATCATGAATCATGAATTGAATCATGAATCATGAATCATGAATCATGACATGAATCATGAATCATGAATCATAAATCGAATCATGAATCATGAATTGAATCAGGATTCGAACCATGAATTGAATCATGTATCATGAATTGAATCATGAATCTTGAATCATGACTTATGAATTGAATCATGAATCATGAATTATGAATCATGAATTGAATTATGAATCATGAATTATGAATTGAATCATGAATCATGAATCATGAATCATGGCATGAATCATGAATCATGAATCATAAATCGAATCATGAATCATGAATTGAATCAGGATTCGAATCATGAATTGAATCATGAATCATGAATTGAATCATGAATCATGAATTGAATCATGAATCATGAATTATGAATCATGAATTGAATCATGAATCATGAATTGAATCATGAATCATGAATCATGAATTGAATCATGAATCATGAATCATGAATTGAATCATGAATCATGAATCATAAATCGAATCATGAATCATGAATTGAATCAGGATTCGAATCATGAATTGAATCATGAATCATGAATTGAATCATGAATCATGAATTGAATCATGAATCATGAATTATGAATCATGAATTGAATCATGAATCATGAATTGAATCATGAATCATGAATTGAATCATGAATCATGAATTGAATCATGAATCATGAATCATGAATTGAATCATGAATCATGAATCATGAATTGAATCATGAATCATGAATCATGAATCGAATCATGAATCATAAATTGAATCATGAATTGAATCATGAATCATGAATTGAATCATGAATCATGAATCATGAATTGAATCATGAATCATGAATTGAATCATGAATCATAAATCATGAATCATGACATGAATCATGATCCATAAATTGAATCATGAATCACAAATTGAATCAGGATTCGAATCATGAATTGAATCATGTATGATGAATTGAATCATTAATCATTAATCTTGAATCATGAATCATGAATTGAATCATGAATCATGAATTATGAATCATGAATTGATTCATGAATCATGAATCATGAATCATGAATTGATTCATGAATCATGAATCATGAATCATGAATTGAATGATGAATCATGAATCATGAATCGAATCATGAATCATGCATTGAATCATGAATCATGAATCATAAATTGAATCGTGAATTGAATCATGAATCATGAATTGAATCATGAATCATAAATTGAATCATGAATCATGAATTGAATCATGAATCATGAATCATAATTCATGAATTGAATCATGAATCATGAAGCATGAATTGAATCATGAATCATGAATTGAATCATGAATTGAATCATGAATCATGAATTATGAATCATGAATTGATTCATGAATCATGAATCATGAATTGAATCATAAATCATGAATCATGAATCGAATCATGAATCATGAATCATGAATTGAATCATGAATCATGAATAATGAATCATAAATCATGAATCATGAATTGAATCATGAATCATGAATCATAAATCGAATCATGAATCTTAAATCATGAATTAAATCATGAATAATGAATTATGAATCGAATCATGAATCATGAATCATGAATGAATCATAAATCATGAATTATGAATAATGAATTGAATCATGAATCATGAATCATTAATTGAATCATAAATCATGAATCATGAATCAAATCATGAATCATGAATCATGAATTGAATCATGAATCATGAATTGAATCATGAATCATGAATCATGAATCATGAATCATGAATTGAATCATGAATCATGAATCGAATCATGAATCATGAATCATGAATTGAATCATGAATCATGAATCGTGAATTGAATCATGAATCGTGCATCATGAATCATGACATGAATCATGAATCATAAATCGAATCATGAATCATAAATTGAATCAGGATTCGAATCATGAATTGAATCATGTATGATGAATTGAATCATGAATCATGAATCATGAATCTTGAATCATGAATCATGAATTGAATCATGAATCATGAATTATGAATCATGAATTCAATAATGAATCATGAATTGATTCATGAATCATGAATCATGAATCATGAATTGAATCATGAATCATGAATCATGAATCGAATCATGAATCATGAATCATGAATTGAATCATGAATCATGAATTTAATCATGTATCATAAATAATGAATCATGAATCATGAATCATGAATTGAATCATGAATCATGAATCATGAATCGAATCATGAATCATGAATCATGAATTGAATCATGAATCATAAATTGAATCATGAATCATGAATTGAATCATGAATCATGAATCGAATCATTAACCATGAATTGAATCATGAATCATGAATCATGAATTGAATCATGAATCATGAATCATAAATCATGAATCATGAATCATGAATCATGAATTGAATCATGAATTATGAATCATGAATTGATTCATGAATCATGAATCATGAATTGAATCATAAATCATGAATCATGAATCGAATCATGAATCATGAATCATGAATTGAATCATGAATCATGAATTTAATCATGAATCATGAATTTAATCATGAATCATAAATAATGAATCATGAATCATGAATCATGAATTGAATCATGAATCATGAATCATGAATCGAATCATGAATCATGAATCATGAATTGAATCATGAATCATGAATCATGAATCGAATCATGAATCATGAATCATGAATTGAATCATGAATCATGAATCATGAATCATGAATTGAATCATAAATCATGAATTATGAATAATGAATTGAATCATGAATCATGAATTGAATCATAAATCATGAATCATGAATTGAATCATGAATCATGAATTATGAATCATGAATTCAATAATGAATCATGAATTGATTCATGAATCATGAATCATGAATTGAATCATGAATCATGAATCGAATCATGAATCATGAATTGAATCATGAATCATGAATCATAAATTGAATCGTGAATTTAATCATGAATCATGAATTGAATCATGAATCATAAATTGAATCATGAATCATGAATTGAATCATGAATCATGAATCGAATCATGAATCATGAATTGAATCATGAATCATGAATCATGAATTGAATCATGAATCATGAATCATAAATCATGAATCATGAATCATGAATCATGAATTGAATCATGAATTATGAATCATGAATTGATTCATGAATCATGAATCATGAATTGAATCATAAATCATGAATCATGAATCGAATCATGAATCATGAATCATGAATTGAATCATGAATCATGAATTTAATCATGAATCATAAATAATGAATCATGAATCATGAATCATGAATTGAATCATGAATCATGAATCATGAATCGAATCATGAATCATGAATCATGAATTGAATCATGAATCATGAATCATGAATCGAATCATGAATCATGAATCATGAATTGAATCATGAATCATGAATTTAATCATGTATCATAAATAATGAATCATGAATCATGAATCATGAATTGAATCATGAATCATGAATCATGAATCGAATCATGAATCATGAATCATGAATTGAATCATGAATCATAAATTGAATCATGAATCATGAATTGAATCATGAATCATGAATCGAATCATTAACCATGAATTGAATCATGAATCATGAATCATGAATTGAATCATGAATCATGAATCATAAATCATGAATCATGAATCATGAATCATGAATTGAATCATGAATTATGAATCATGAATTGATTCATGAATCATGAATCATGAATTGAATCATAAATCATGAATCATGAATCGAATCATGAATCATGAATCATGAATTGAATCATGAATCATGAATTTAATCATGAATCATGAATTTAATCATGAATCATAAATAATGAATCATGAATCATGAATCATGAATTGAATCATGAATCATGAATCATGAATCGAATCATGAATCATGAATCATGAATTGAATCATGAATCATGAATCATGAATCGAATCATGAATCATGAATCATGAATTGAATCATGAATCATGAATCATGAATCATGAATTGAATCATAAATCATGAATTATGAATAATGAATTGAATCATGAATCATGAATTGAATCATAAATCATGAATCATGAATTGAATCATGAATCATGAATTATGAATCATGAATTCAATAATGAATCATGAATTGATTCATGAATCATGAATCATGAATTGAATCATGAATCATGAATCGAATCATGAATCATGAATTGAATCATGAATCATGAATCATAAATTGAATCGTGAATTTAATCATGAATCATGAATTGAATCATGAATCATAAATTGAATCATGAATCATGAATTGAATCATGAATCATGAATCGAATCATGAATCATGAATTGAATCATGAATCATGAATCATGAATTGAATCATGAATCATGAATCATAAATCATGAATCATGAATCATGAATCATGAATTGAATCATGAATTATGAATCATGAATTGATTCATGAATCATGAATCATGAATTGAATCATAAATCATGAATCATGAATCGAATCATGAATCATGAATCATGAATTGAATCATGAATCATGAATTTAATCATGAATCATAAATAATGAATCATGAATCATGAATCATGAATTGAATCATGAATCATGAATCATGAATCGAATCATGAATCATGAATCATGAATTGAATCATGAATCATGAATCGAATCATGAATCATGAATCATGAATTGAATCATGAATCATGAATCATGAATCATGAATTGAATCATAAATCATGAATTATGAATAATGAATTGAATCATGAATCATGAATTGAATCATAAATCATGAATCATGAATTGAATCATGAATCATGAATTTAATCATGAATCATGAATCATGAATCGAATCATGAATCATGAATCATGAATTGAATCATGAATCATGAATCGTGAATTGAATCATGAATCATGAATCATGAACCAAATCATAAATCATGAATTATGAATCATGAATTGAATCATGAATCATGAATCATGATTTGAATCATGGATTGAATCATGAATCATGAATTGAATCATGAATCATAAATTGAATCATGAATCATGATTATTGAATTGAATCATGAATCAAATCATGAATCATGAATCATGAATTGAATCATGAATCATGAATCATGAATCATGAATTGAATTATGAATCATGAATCATGAATCATAAATTGAATTATGAATATTGAATCATGAATCGAATCATGAATCATGTATCAAGAATCATGAATCGAATCTTGAATCATGAATTGAATCATGAATCATGAATTGAATCATGAATCGAATCATGAATCATGAATTGAATCATGAATCATGAATCATGAATTGAATCATGAATTGAATCATGAATCACGAATCATGAATTGAATCATGAATCATGAATTAAATCATGAATCATAAATTGAATCATGAATCATGAATCATGAATTGAATCATGAATCGAATCATGAATCATGAATCATGAATTGAATTATGAATCATGAATCGAATCATGAATCTTGAATCATGAATTGAATCATGAATCATGAGTCATGAATCATGAATTCAATAATGAATCATGAATCATGAATTGAATCATGAATCGAATCATGAATCATGAATCATGAATTGAATTATGAATCATGAATTGAATCATGAATCACGAATCATGAATTGAATCATGAATCATGAATTGAATCATGAATCATAAATTGAATCATGAATCAGGAATCATGAATTGAATCATGAATCATGAATTGAATCATGAATCATGAATCGAATCATGAATCTTGAATCATGAATTGAATCATGAATCATGAATTGAATTATGAATCATGAATCATGAATCGAATCATGAATCATGAATCAAGAATCATGAATCGAATCTTGAATCATGAATTGCATCATGAATCATGAATCATGAATTATGAATTGAATCATGAATCATGAATCATGAATTGAATCATGAATCATGAATTATGAATCATGAATCATGAATTGAATCATGAATCATGAATCATGAATCAAATCATGAATCATGAATCAAGAATCATGAATCGAATCATGAATCATGAATTGAATCATGAATAATGAATTGAATCATGAATCATGAATCATGAATTGAATTATGAATCATGAATCATGAATCGAATCATGAATCATGACATGAATCATGAATCATGAATCATAAATCGAATCATGAATCATGAATTGAATAAGGATTCGAATCATGAATTGAATCATGAATCATAATTTGAATCATGAATCATAAATTGATTTATGAATCATGAATCATGAATTGAATCATGAATTGAATCATGTATCACGAATCATGAATTGAATCATGAATCATGAATTGAATCATGAATCATAAATTGAATCATGAATCATGAATCATGAATTGAATCATGAATTGAATCATGAATCATGAATCATGAATTGAATCATGAATCATAAATCGAATCATGAATCTTGAATCATGAATTGAATCATGAATCATGAATCATGAATTGAATTATGAATCATGAATCATGAATCGAATCATGAATCATGAATCAAGAATCATGAATCGAATCTTGAATCATGAATTGAATCATGAATCATGAATCATGAATTATGAATTGAATCATGAATCATGAATCATGAATCATGAATCATGAATTGAATCATGAATCATGAATCATGAATCATGAATCATGAATCATAAATTGAATCATGAATCATGAATCATGAATCGAATCATGAATCATGAATCAAGAATCATGAATCGAATCATGAATCATGAATTGAATCATGAATTGAATCATGAATAATGAATTGAATCATGAATCATGAATCATGAATTGAATTATGAATCATGAATCATGAATCGAATCATGAATCATGAATCATGAATTGGATCATGAATCATGAATCATGAATTGAATCATGAATCATGAATCATGAATTGAATCATGAATCATAAATCATGAATCATGACATGAATCATGAATCATGAATCATAAATCGAATCATGAATCTTGAATTGAATCAGGATTCGAATCATGGATTGAATCATGAATCATGAATTGAATCATGAATCATGAATCTTGAATCATAAATCATGAATTGAATCAGGAATCATGAATTATGAATCATGAATTGAATCATGAATCATAATTTGAATCATGAATCATGAATTGATTAATGAATCATGAATCATGAATCGAATCATGAATCATGAATTGAATCATGAATCATGAATTGAATCATGAATCATGAATCATGAATTGAATCATGAATCATGAATCATGAATCATGACATGAATCATGAATCATGAATCATAAATCGAATCATGAATCATGAATTGAATCAGGATTCGAACCATGAATTGAATCATGTATCATGAATTGAATCATGAATCTTGAATCATGAATCATGAATTGAATCATGAATCATGAATTATGAATCATGAATTGAATCATGTATCAAGAATTGAATCATGAATCTTGAATCATGAATTATGAATTGAATCATGAATCATGAATTATGAATCATGAATTGAATTATGAATCATGAATTATGAATCATGAATTGAATCATGAATCATAAATTGAATCATGAATCATGAATCATGAATTGAATCATGAATCATGAATCATGAATCATGACATGAATCATGAATCATGAATCATAAATCGAATCATGAATCATGAATTGAATCAGGATTCGAATCATGAATTGAATCATGAATCATGAATTGAATCATGAATCATGAATTGAATCATGAATCATGAATTATGAATCATGAATTGAATCATGAATCATGAATCATGAATTGAATCATGAATCATGAATCATGAATTGAATCATGAATCATGAATCATGAATCATGAATTGAATCATGAATCATGAATCATGAATTGAATCATAAATCATAAATCATGAATCAAATCATGAATCATGAATCATGAATTGAATCATGAATCATGAATTGAATCCTGAATCATGAATCATGAATCATGAATCATGAATTGAATCATGAATCATGAATCATGAATTATGAATTGAATCATGAATCATGAATCATGAATCATGAATTGAATCATGAATCATGAATCATGAATCATGAATTGAATCATGAATCATGAATCATGAATCGAATCATGAATCATGAATCAAGAATCATGAATCGAATCATGAATCATGAATTGAATCATGAATAATGAATTGAATCATGAATCATGAATTGAATTATGAATCATGAATCATGAATCGAATCATGAATCATGAATCATGAATCATGAATTGAATCATGAATCATGAATCATGAATTGAATCATGAATCATAAATTGAATCATGAATCATAAATCATGAATCATGACATGAATCATGAATCATGAATCTTAAATCGAATCATGAATCTTGAATTGAATCAGGATTCGAATCATGAATTGAATCATGAATTGAATCATGAATCATGAATCTTGAATCATAAATCATGAATTGAATCAGGAATCATGAATTATGAATCATGAATTGAATCATGAATCATAATTTGAATCATGAATCATGAATTGATTAATGAATCATGAATCATGAATCGAATCATGAATCATGAATTGAATCATGAATCATGAATTGAATCATGAATCATGAATCATGAATTGAATCATGAATCATGAATCATGAATCATGACATGAATCATGAATCATGAATCATAAATCGAATCATGAATCATGAATTGAATCAGGATTCGAACCATGAATTGAATCATGTATCATGAATTGAATCATGAATCTTGAATCATGAATCATGAATTGAATCATGAATCATGAATTATGAATCATGAATTATGAATCATGAATCATGAATTATGAATCATGAATTGAATCATGTATCAAGAATTGAATCATGAATCTTGAATCATGAATTATGAATTGAATCATGAATCATGAATTATGAATCATGAATTGAATCATGAATCATAAATTGAATCATGAATCATGAATCATGAATTGAATCATGAATCATGAATCATGAATCATGAATCATGACATGAATCATGAATCATGAATCATAAATCGAATCATGAATCATGAATTGAATCAGGATTCGAATCACGAATTGAATCATGAATCATGAATTGAATCATGAATCATGAATTGAATCATGAATCATGAATTATGAATCATGAATTGAATCATGAATCATGAATTGAATCATGAATCATGAATCATGAATTGAATCATGAATCATTAATCATAAATCGAATCATGAATCATGAATTGAATCAGGATTCGAATCATGAATTGAATCATGAATCATGAATTGAATCATGAATCATGAATTGAATCATGAATCATGAATTGAATCATGAATCATAAATCATGAATCATGACATGAATCATGAATCATGAATCATAAATCGAATCATGAATCTTGAATTGAATCAGGATTCGAATCATGAATTGAATCATGAATCATGAATTGAATCATGAATCATGAATCTTGAATCATAAATCATGAATTGAATCAGGAATCATGAATTTTGAATCATGAATTGAATCATGAATCATAATTTGAATCAGGAATCATGAATTTTGAATCATGAATTGAATCATGAATCATAATTTGAATCATGAATCATGAATTGATTAAAGAATCATGAATCATGCATCGAATCATGAATCATGAATTGAATCATGAATCATGAATCATGAATTGAATCATGAATCATGAATCATGAATCATGACATGAATCATGAATCATGAATCATAAATCGAATCATGAATCATGAATTGAATCAGGATTCGAACCATGAATTGAATCATGTATCATGAATTGAATCATGAAACTTGAATCATGAATCATGAATTGAATCATGAATCATGAATTATGAATCATGAATTGAATCATGTATCAAGAATTGAATCATAAATCTTGAATCATGAATTATGAATTGAATCATGAATCATGAATTATGAATCATGAATTGAATCATGAATCATAAATTGAATCATGAATCATGAATCATGAATTGAATCATGAATCATGAATCATGAATCATGACATGAATCATGAATCATGAATCATAAATCGAATCATGAATCATGAATTGAATCAGGATTCGAATCATGAATTGAATCATGAATCATGAATTGAATCATGAATCATGAATTGAATCATGAATCATGAATTATGAATCATGAATTGAATCATGAATCATGAATTGAATCATGAATCATGAATTGAATCATGAATCATGAATCATAAATCGAATCATGAATCATGAATTGAATCAGGATTTGAATCATGAATTGAATCATGAATCATGAATTGAATCATAAATCATGAATTGAATCATGAATCATGAATTATGAATCATGAATTGAATCATGAATCATGAATTGAATCATGAATCATGAATTGAATCATGAATCATGAATTGAATCATGAATCATGAGTTATGAATCATGAATTGTAACATGAATCATGAATTGAATCATGAATCATGAATTGAATCATGAATCATGAATTGAATCATGAATCATGAATTGAATAATGAATCATGAATCATGAATTGAATCATGAATCATGAATTGAATCATGAATCATGAATCATGAATCGAATCATGAATCATAAATTGAATCATGAATCATGAATTGAATCATGAATCATGAATCATGAATTGAATCATGAATCATGAATTGAATCATGAATCATGAATTGAATCATGAATCATAAATCATGAATCATGACATGAATCATGATCCATAAATTGAATCATGAATCATAAATTGAATCAGGATTCGAATCATGAATTGAATCATGTATGATGAATTGAATCATGAATCATGAATTGAATCATGAATCATGAATTATGAATCATGAATTGATTCATGAATCATGAATCATGAATCATGAATTGAATCATGAATCATGAATCATGAATCGAATCATGAATCATGAATTGAATCATGAATCATAAATCATAAATTGAATCGTGAATTGAATCATGAATCATGAATTGAATCATGAATCATAAATTGAATCATGAATCATGAATTGAATCATGAATCATGAATCATGAATCATGAATTGAATCATGAATCATGAATCATGAATTGAATCATAAATCATGAATCATGAATCATGAATTGAATCATGAATCATGAATTATGAATCATGAATTGATTCATGAATCATGAATCATGAATTGAATCATAAATCATGAATCATGAATTGAATCATGAATCATGAATTATGAATTGAATCATGAATCATGAATTTAATCATGAATCATGAATAATGAATCATGAATCATGAATTGAATCATGAATCATGAATCATGAATCGAATCATGAATCATGAATCATGAATTAAATCATGAATCATGAATTATGAATCGAATCATGAATCATGAATCATGAATTGAATCATAAATCATGAATTATGAATAATGAATTGAATCATGAATCATGAATCATTAATTGAATCATAAATCATGAATCAAATCATGAATCATGAATCATGAATTGAATCATGAATCATGAATTGAATGATGAATCATGAATCATGAATCATGAATCATGAATTGAATCATGAATCATGAATCATGAATCGAATCATGAATCATGAATCATGAATTGAATCATGAATCATGAATCGTGAATTGAATCATGAATCATGCATCATGAATCATGACATGAATCATGAATCATAAATCGAATCATGAATCATAAATTGAATCAGGATTCGAATCATGAATTGAATCATGTATGATGGATTGAATCATGAATCATGAATCTTGAATCATGAATCATGAATTGAATCATGAATCATGAATTATGAATCATGAATTCAATAATGAATCATGAATTGATTCATGAATCATGAATCATGAAACATGAATTGAATCATGAATCATGAATCATAAATTGAATCGTGAATTGAATCATGAATCATGAATTGAATCATGAATCATAAATTGAATCATGAATCATGAATCGAATCATGAATCATGAATCTTGAATCGAATCATGAATCATGAATTGAATCATGAATCATGAATTGAATCATGAATCATGAATCATAAATCATGAATCATGAATCATGAATCATGAATTGAATCATGAATTATGAATCATGAATTGATTCATGAATCATGAATCATGAATTGAATCATAAATCATGAATCATGAATCGAATCATGAATCATGAACCATGAATTGAATCATGAATCATGAATTTAATCATGAATCATGAATTGAATCATGAATCATGAATCATGAATCGAATCATGAATCATGAATTGAATCATGAATCATGAATTGAATCATGAATCATGAATCATAAATCATGAATCATGAATCATGAATCATGAATCGAATCATGAATCATGAATCATGAATCATGGATTGAATCATGAATCATGAATCATGAATTGAATCATGAATCATAAATTGAATCATGAATCGTGATTAATGAATTGAATCATGAATCAAATCATGAATCATGAATCATGAATTGAATTATGAATCATGAATCATGAATCATGAATTGAATTATGAATATTGAATCATGAATCGAATCATGAATCATGTATCAAGAATCATGAATCGAATCTTGAATCATGAATTGAATCATGAATCATGAATTATGAATCATGAATTGAATGATGTATCATGAATTGAATCATGAATCTTGAATCATGAATTGAATCATGAATCATGAATTATGAATTATGAATTGAATCATGAATCATGAATTGAATCATGAATCTTGAATCATGAATTGAATCATGAATCATGAATCATGAATTGAATCATAAATCATGAATCATGAATTGAATCAGGATTCAAATCATGAATTGAATCATGAATCATGAATTGAATCATGAATCATGAATTGAATCATGAATCATGAATTATGAATCATGAATTGAATCATGAATCATGAATTGAATCATGAATCATGAATTGAATCATGAATCATGAATTGAATCATGAATCATGAATTATGAATTGAATCATGAATCATGAATCATGAATTGAATCATGAATCATGAATCATGAATCATGAATTGAATCATGAATCATGAATCATGAATCGAATCATGAATCATAAATTGAATCATGAATCATGAATTGAATCATGAATCATGAATCATGAATTGAATCATGAATCATGAATCATGAATTGAATCATGAATCATGAATTGAATCATGAATCATAAATCATGAATCATGACATGAATCATGATCCATAAATTGAATCATGAATCATGGATTGAATCATGAATCATAAATCATGAATCATGACATGAATCATGATCCATAAATTGAATCATGAATCACAAATTGAATCAGGATTCGAATCATGAATTGAATCATGTATGATGAATTGAATCATGAAACATGAATCTTGAATCATGAATCATGAATTGAATCATGAATCATGAATTATGAATCATGAATTGATTCATGAATCATGAATCATGAATCATGAATTGAATCATGAATCATGAATCGAATCATGAATCATGAATTGAATCATGAATCATGAATTATGAATCATGAATTATGAATCATGAATTGATTCATGAATCATGAATCATGAATCATGAATTGAATCATGAATCATGAATCGAATCATGAATCATGAATTGAATCATGAATTGAATCATGAATCATGAATTGAATCATGAATCATAAATTGAATCATGAATCATGAATTGAATCATGAATCATGAATCATGAATCATGAATTGAATCATGAATCATGAATCATGAATTGAATCATGAATCATGAATTGAATCATGAATCATGAATTATGAATCATGAATTGATTCATGAATCATGAATCATGAATTGAATCATAAATCATGAATCATGAATCGAATCATGAATCATGAATCATGAATTGAATCATGAATCATGAATTTAATCATGAATCATGAATCATGAATTGAATCATGAATCATGAATCATGAATCATGAATCGAATCATGAATCATGAATTGAATCATAAATCATGAATCATGAATCAAATCATGAATCATGAATTGAATCATGAATCATGAATTGAATCCTGAATCATGAATCATGAATCATGAATCATGAATTGAATCATGAATCATGAATCATGAATCATGAATCGAATCATGAATCATGAATTGAATCATGAATCATGAATCATGAATCATGAATCATGAATCATGCATCATGAATCATGACATGAATCATGAATCATAAATCGAATCATGAATCATAAATTGAATCATGAATCATGAATTATGAATCATGAATTCAATAATGAATCATGAATTGATTCATGAATCATGAATCATGAATCATGAATTGAATCATGAATCATGAATCATGAATCGAATCATGAATCATGAATTGAATCATGAATCATGAATCATAAATTGAATTGTGAATTTAATCATGAATCATGAATTGAATCATGAATCATAAATTGAATCATGAATCATGAATTGAATCATGAATCATGAATCATGAATCGAATCATGAATCATGAATTGAATCATGAATCATGAATCATGAATTGAATCATGAATCATGAATCATAAATCATGAATCATGAATCATGAATCATGAATTGAATCATGAATTATGAATCATGAATTGATTCATGAATCATGAATCATGAATTGAATCATAAATCATGAATCATGAATCGAATCATGAATCATGAATCATGAATTGAATCATGAATCATGAATTTAATCATGAATCATGAATTTAATCATGAATCATAAATAATGAATCATGAATCATGAATCATGAATTGAATCATGAATCATGAATCATGAATCGAATCATGAATCATGAATTGAATCATGAATCATGAATCATGAATCGAATCATGAATCATGAATCATGAATTGAATCATGAATCATGAATCATGAATCATGAATTGAATCATAAATCATGAATTATGAATAATGAATTGAATCATGAATCATGAATTGAATCATAAATCATGAATCATGAATTGAATCATGAATCATGAATTATGAATCATGAATTCAATAATGAATCATGAATTGATTCATGAATCATGAATCATGAATTGAATCATGAATCATGAATCATGAATCGAATCATGAATCATGAATTGAATCATGAATCATGAATCATAAATTGAATCGTGAATTTAATCATGAATCATGAATTGAATCATGAATCATAAATTGAATCATGAATCATGAATTGAATCATGAATCATGAATCATGAATCGAATTATGAATTATGAATTGAATCATGAATCATGAATCATGAATTGAATCATGAATCATAAATCATGAATCATGAATCATGAATCATGAATTGAATCATGAATTATGAATCATGAATTGAATCATGAATCATGAATCATGAATTGAATCATAAATCATGAATCATGAATCGAATCATGAATCATGAATCATGAATTGAATCATGAATCATGAATTTAATCATGAATCATAAATAATGAATCATGAATCATGAATCATGAATTGAATCATGAATCATGAATCATGAATCGAATCATGAATCATGAATCATGAATTGAATCATGAATCATGAATCGAATCATGAATCATGAATCGAATCATGAATCATGAATCATGAATTGAATCATGAATCATGAATCATGAATCATGAATCATGAATTGAATCATAAATCATGAATTATGAATAATGAATTGAATCATGAATCATGAATTGAATCATAAATCATGAATCATGAATTGAATCATGAATCATGAATTTAATCATGAATCATGAATCATGAATCGAATCATGAATCATGAATCATGAATTGAATCATGAATCATGAATCGTGAATTGAATCATGAATCATGAATCATGAACCAAATCATAAATCATGAATTATGAATCATGAATTGAATCATGAATCATGAATCATGATTTGAATCATGGATTGAATCATGAATCATGAATCATGAATTGAATCATGAATCATAAATTGAATCATGAATCATGATTAATGAATTGAATCATGAATCAAATCATGAATCATGAATCATGAATTGAATCATGAATCATGAATCATGAATCATGAATTGAATTATGAATATTGAATCATGAATCGAATCATGAATCATGTATCAAGAATCATGAATCGAATCTTGAATCATGAATTGAATCATGAATCATGAATTATGAATCATGAATTGAATCATGTATCATGAATTGAATCATGAATCTTGAATCATGAATTGAATCATGAATCATGAATTGAATCATGAATCGAATCATGAATCATGAATTGAATCATGAATCATGAATTGAATCATGAATTGAATCATGAATCACGAATCATGAATTGAATCATGAATCATGAATTAAATCATGAATCATAAATTGAATCATGAATCATGAATCATGAATTGAATCATGAATCGAATCATGAATCATGAATCATGAATTGAATTATGAATCATGAATCGAATCATGAATCTTGAATCATGAATTGAATCATGAATCATGAGTCATGAATCATGAATTGAATAATGAATCATGAATCATGAATTGAATCATGAATTGAATCATGAATCACGAATCATGAATTGAATCATGAATCATGAATTGAATCATGAATCATAAATTGAATCATGAATCATGAATCATGAATTGAATCGTGAATCATGAATTGAATCATGAATCATGAATCGAATCATGAATCTTGAATCATGAATTGAATCATGAATCATGAATCATGAATCATGAATTGAATTATGAATCATGAATCATGAATCGAATCATGAATCATGAATCAAGAATCATGAATCGAATCTTGAATCATGAATTGCATCATGAATCATGAATCATGAATTATGAATTGAATCATGAATCATGAATCATGAATCATGAATTGAATCATGAATCATGAATTATGAATCATGAATCATGAATTGAATCATGAATCTTGAATCATGAATCAAATCATGAATAATGAATTGAATCATGAATCATGAATCATGAATTGAATTATGAATCATGAATCATGAATCGAATCATGAATCATGAATCATGAATCATGACATGAATCATGAATCATGAATAATAAATCGAATCATGAATCATGAATTGAATCATGAATCATGAATTGAATCATGAATCATGAATCGAATCATGAATCTTGAATCATGAATTGCATCATGAATCATGAATCATGAATTATGAATTGAATCATGAATCATGAATCATGAATCATGAATTGAATCATGAATCATGAATTATGAATCATGAATCAAGAATCATGAATCGAATCATGAATCATGAATTGAATCATGAATAATGAATTGAATCATGAATCATGAATCATGAATTGAATTATGAATCATGAATCATGAATCGAATCATGAATCATGAATCATGAATCATGACATGAATCATGAATCATGAATAATAAATCGAATCATGAATCATGAATTGAATAAGGATTCGAATCATGAATTGAATCATGAATCATAATTTGAATCATGAATCATGAATTGATTTATGAATCATGAATCATGAATTGAATCATGAATTGAATCATGTATCACGAATCATGAATTGAATCATGAATCATGAATTGAATCATGAATCATAAATTGAATCATGAATCATGAATCATGAATTGAATCATGAATCATAAATTGAATCATGAATCATGAATCATGAATTGAATCATGAATTGAATCATGAATCATGAATCATGAATTGAATCATGAATCATGAATCGAATCATGAATCTTGAATCATGAATTGAATCATGAATCATGAATTGAATTATGAATCATGAATCATGAATCGAATCATGAATCATGAATCAAGAATCATGAATCGAATCTTGAATCATGAATTGAATCATGAATCATGAATCATGAATTATGAATTGAATCATGATTCATGAATCATGAATCATGAATCATGAATCATGAATCATGAATCATGAATCATGAATCATAAATTGAATCATGAATCATGAATCATGAATCGAATCATGAATCATGAATCAAGAATCATGAATCGAATCATGAATCATGAATTGAATCATGAATCATGAATCATGAATTGAATTATGAATCATGAATCATGAATCGAATCATGAATCATGAATCATGAATTGAATCATGAATCATGAATCATGAATTGAATCATGAATCATGAATTGAATCATGAATCATAAATCATGAATCATGACATGAATCATGAATCATGAATCATAAATCGAATCATGAATCTTGAATTGAATCAGGATTCGAATCATGGATTGAATCATGAATCATGAATTGAATCATGAATCATGAATCTTGAATCATAAATCATGAATTGAATCAGGAATCATGAATTATGAATCATGAATTGAATCATGAATCATAATTTGAATCATGAATCATGAATTGATTAATGAATCATGAATCATGAATCGAATCATGAATCATGAATTGAATCATGAATCATGAATTGAATCATGAATCATGAATCATGAATTGAATCATGAATCATGAATCATGAATCATGACATGAATCATGAATCATGAATCATAAATCGAATCATGAATCATGAATTGAATCAGGATTCGAACCATGAATTGAATCGTGTATCATGAATTGAATCATGAATCTTGAATCATGAATCATGAATTGAATCATGAATCATGAATTATGAATCATGAATTGAATCATGTATCAAGAATTGAATCATGAATCTTGAATCATGAATTATGAATTGAATCATGAATCATGAATTATGAATCATGAATTGAATTATGAATCATGAATTATGAATCATGAATTGAATCATGAATCATAAATTGAATCATGAATCATGAATCATGAATTGAATCATGAATCATGAATCATGAATCATGACATGAATCATGAATCATGAATCATAAATCGAATCATGAATCATGAATTGAATCAGGATTCGAATCATGAATTGAATCATGAATCATGAATTGAATCATGAATCATGAATTGAATCATGAATCATGAATTATGAATCATGAATTGAATCATGAATCATGAATTGAATCATGAATCATGAATCATGAATTGAATCATGAATCATGAATCATGAATTGAATCATGAATCATGAATCATGAATTGAATCATGAATCATGAATCATGAATCGAATCATGAATCATAAATTGAATCATGAATCATGAATTGAATCATGAATCATGAATCATGAATTGAATCATGAATCATGAATCATGAATTGAATCATGAATCATGAATTGAATCATGAATCATATATCATGAATCATGACATGAATCATGATCCATAAATTGAATCATGAATCACAAATTGAATCAGGATTCGAATCATGAATTGAATCATGTATGATGAATTGAATCATTAATCATGAATCTTGAATCATGAATCATGAATTGAATCATGAATCATGAATTATGAATCATGAATTGATTCATGAATCATGAATCATGAATCATGAATTGAATGATGAATCATGAATCATGAATCGAATCATGAATCATGCATTGAATCATGAATCATGAATCATAAATTGAATCGTGAATTGAATCATGAATCATGAATTGAATCATGAATCATAAATTGAATCATGAATCATGAATTGAATCATGAATCATGAATCATAATTCATGAATTGAATCATGAATCATGAAGCATGAATTGAATCATGAATCATGAATTGAATCATGAATTGAATCATGAATCATGAATTATGAATCATGAATTGATTCATGAATCATGAATCATGAATTGAATCATAAATCATGAATCATGAATCGAATCATGAATTATGAATCATGAATTGAATCATGAATCATGAATTTAATCATGAATCATGAATAATGATTCATAAATCATGAATCATGAATTGAATCATGAATCATAAATCGAATCATGAATCATGAATCATGAATTAAATCATGAATCATGAATTATGAATCGAATCATGAATCATGAATCATGAATTGAATCATAAATCATGAATTATGAATAATGAATTGAATCATGAATCATGAATCATTAATTGAATCATAAATCATGAATCATGAATCAAATCATGAATCATGAATCATGAATTGAATCATGAATCATGAATCATGAATCATGAATCATGAATTGAATCATGAATCATGAATCATGAATCGAATCATGAATCATGAATCATGAATTGAATCATGAATCATGAATTGTGAATTGAATCATGAATCGTGCATCATGAATCATGACATGAATCATGAATCATAAATCGAATCATGAATCATAAATTGAATCAGGATTCGAATCATGAATTGAATCATGTATGATGAATTGAATCATGAATCATGAATCATGAATCTTGAATCATGAATCATGAATTGAATCATGAATCATGAATTATGAATCATGAATTCAATAATGAATCATAAATTGATTCATGAATCATGAATCATGAATCATGAATTGAATCATGAATCATGAATTGAATCATGAATCATGAATCGAATCATGAATCATGAATTGAATTATGAATCATGAATCATAAATTGAATCGTGAATTGAATCATGAATCATGAATTGAATCATGAATCATAAATTGAATCATGAATCATGAATTGAATCATGAATCATGAATCATGAATCGAATCATTAATCATAAATCATGAATCATGAATCATGAATCATGATTTGAATCATGAATTATGAATCATGAATTGATTCATGAATCATGAATCATGAATTGAATCATAAATCATGAATCATGAATCGAATCATGAATCATGAATCATGAATTGAATCATGAATCATGAATTTAATCATGAATCATAAATAATGAATCATGAATCATGAATCATGAATTGAATCATGAATCATGAATCATGAATCGAATCATGAATCATGAATCATGAATTGAATCATGAATCATGAATCATGAATCGAATCATGAATCATGAATCATGAATTGAATCATGAATCATGAATCATGAATCATGAATCATGAATTGAATCATAAATCATGAATTATGAATAATGAATTGAATCATGAATCATGAATTGAATCATGAATCATGAATCATGAATTGAATCATGAATCATGAATTGAATCATGAATCATGAATCATGAATCGAATCATGAATCATGAATCATGAATTGAATCATGAATCATGAATCGTGAATTGAATCATGAATCATGAATCATGAACCAAATCATAAATCATGAATTATGAATCATGAATTGAATCATGAATCATGAATCATGATTTGAATCATGGATTGAATCATGAATCATGAATCATGAATTGAATCATGAATCATGATTAATGAATTGAATCATGAATCAAATCATGAATCATGAATCATGAATTGAATCATGAATCATGAATCATGAATCATGAATTGAATTATGAATCATGAATCATGAATCATGAATTGAATTATGAATATTGAATCATGAATCGAATCATGAATCATGTATCAAGAATCATGAATCGAATCTTGAATCATGAATTGAATCATGAATCATGAATTATGAATCATGAATTGAATCATGTATCATGAATTGAATCATGAATCTTGAATCATGAATTGAATCATGAATCATGAATTATGAATTATGAATTGAATCATGAATCATGAATTGAATCATGAATCTTGAATCATGAATTGAATCATGAATCATGAATCAAGAATCATGAATCGAATCTTGAATCATGAATTAAATCATGAATCATGAATTATGAATTGAATCATGAATCATGAATCATGAATTGAATCATGAATCATGAATCATGAATCATGAATCATGAATTGAATCATGAATCATGAATCATGAATCGAATCATGAATCATGAATCAAGAATCATGAATCGAATCATGAATCATGAATTGAATCATGAATAATGAATTGAATCATGAATCATGAATTGAATTATGAATCATGAATCATGAATCGAATCATGAATCATGAATCATGAATCATGAATCATGAATTGAATCATGAATCATGAATCATGAATTGAATCATGAATCATTAATTGAATCATGAATCATAAATCATGAATCATGACATGAATCATGAATCATGAATCATAAATCGAATCATGAATCTTGAATTGAATCAGGATTCGAATCATGAATTGAATCATGAATTGAATCATGAATCATGAATCTTGAATCATAAATCATGAATTGAATCAGGAATCATGAATTATGAATCATGAATTGAATCATGAATCATAATTTGAATCATGAATCATGAATTGATTAATGAATCATGAATCATGAATCGAATCATGAATCATGAATTGAATCATGAATCATGAATTGAATCATGAATCATGAATCATGAATTGAATCATGAATCATGAATCATGAATCATGACATGAATCATGAATCATGAATCATAAATCGAATCATGAATCATGAATTGAATCAGGATTCGAACCATGAATTGAATCATGTATCATGAATTGAATCATGAATCTTGAATCATGAATCATGAATTGAATCATGAATCATGAATTATGAATCATGAATTATGAATCATGAATCATGAATTATGAATCATGAATTGAATCATGTATCAAGAATTGAATCATGAATCTTGAATCATGAATTATGAATTGAATCATGAATCATGAATTATGAATCATGAATTGAATCATGAATCATAAATTGAATCATGAATCATGAATCATGAATTGAATCATGAATCATGAATCATGAATCATGAATCATGACATGAATCATGAATCATGAATCATAAATTGAATCATGAATCATGAATTGAATCAGGATTCGAATCATGAATTGAATCATGAATCATGAATTGAATCATGAATCATGAATTGAATCATGAATCATGAATTATGAATCATGAATTGAATCATGAATCATGAATTGAATCATGAATCATGAATCATGAATTGAATCATGAATCATTAATCATAAATCGAATCATGAATCATGAATTGAATCAGGATTCGAATCATGAATTGAATCATGAATCATAAATTGAATCATGAATCATGAATTGAATCATGAATCATGAATCATGAATTGAATCATAATTCATAAATCATGAATCATGACATGAATCATGAATCATGAATCATAAATCGAATAATGAATCTTGAATTGAATCAGGATTCGAATCATGAATTGAATCATGAATCATGAATTGAATCATGAATTATGAATCTTGAATCATAAATCATGAATTGAATCAGGAATCATGAATTTTGAATCATGAATTGAATCATGAATCATAATTTGAATCATGAATCATGAATTGATTAAAGAATCATGAATCATGAATCGAATCATGAATCATGAATTGAATCATGAATCATGAATTGAATCATGAATCATGAATCATGAATTGAATCATGAATCATGAATCATGAATCATGACATGAATCATGAATCATGAATCATAAATCGAATCATGAATCATGAATTGAATCAGGATTCGAACCATGAATTGAATCATGTATCATGAATTGAATCATGAATCTTGAATCATGAATCATGAATTGAATCATGAATCATGAATTATGAATCATGAATTGAATCATGTATCAAGAATTGAATCATGAATCTTGAATCATGAATTATGAATTGAATCATGAATCATGAATTATGAATCATGAATTGAATCATGAATCATAAATTGAATCATGAATCATGAATCATGAATCATGAATCATGAATCATGACATGAATCATGAATCATGAATCATAAATCGAATCATGAATCATGAATTGAATCAGGATTCGAATCATGAATTGAATCATGAATCATGAATTGAATCATGAATCATGAATTGAATCATGAATCATGAATTGAATCATGAATCATGAATTATGAATCATGAATTGAATCATGAATCATGAATTGAATCATGAATCATGAATTGAATCATGAATCATGAATCATAAATCGAATAATGAATCATGAATTGAATCAGGATTTGAATCATGAATTGAATCATGAATCATGAATTGAATCATGAATCATGAATTGAATCATGAATCATGAATTATGAATCATGAATTGAATCATGAATCATGAATTGAATCATGAATCATGAATTGAATCATGAATCATGAATTGAATCATGAATCATGAATTGAATCATGAATCATGAGTTATGAATCATGAATTGTAACATGAATCATGAATTGAATCATGAATCATGAATTGAATCATGAATCATGAATTGAATCATGAATCATGAATTGAATAATGAATCATGAATCATGAATTGAATCATGAATCATGAATCATGAATTGAATCATGAATCATGAATCATGAATCGAATCATGAATCATAAATTGAATCATGAATCATGAATTGAATCATGAATCATGAATCATGAATTGAATCATGAATCATGAATCATGAATTGAATCATGAATCATGAATTGAATCATGAATCATAAATCATGAATCATGACATGAATCATGATCCATAAATCGAATCATGAATCATAAATTGAATCAGGATTCGAATCATGAATTGAATCATGTATGATGAATTGAATCATAAATCATGAATTGAATCATGAATCATGAATTATGAATCATGAATTGATTCATGAATCATGAATCATGAATTGAATCATGAATCATGAATCATGAATCGAATCATGAATCATGAATTGAATCATGAATCATGAATCATAAATTGAATCGTGAATTGAATCATGAATCATGAATTGAATCATGAATCATAAATTGAATCATGAATCATGAATTGAATCATGAATCATGAATCATGAATCATGAATTGAATCATGAATCATGAATTATGAATCATGAATTGATTCATGAATCATGAATCTTGAATTGAATCATAAATCATGAATCATGAATCATGAATTGAATCATGAATCATGAATTATGAATTGAATCATGAATCATGAATTTAATCATGAATCATGAATAATGAATCATGAATCATGAATAATGAATCATGAATCATGAATCATGAATTGAATCATGAATCATGAATCATGAATCGAATCATGAATCATAAATCATGAATTAAATCATGAATCATGAATTATGAATCGAATCATGAATCATGAATCATGAATTGAATCATAAATCATGAATTATGAATAATGAATTGAATCATGAATCATGAATCATTAATTGAATCATAAATCATGAATCAAATCATGAATCATGAATCTTGAATTGAATCATGAATCATGAATTGAATCATGAATCATGAATCATGAATCATGAATCATGAATTGAATCATGAATCATGAATCATGAATCGAATCATGAATCATGAATCATGAATTGAATCATGAATCATGAATCGTGAATTGAATCATGAATCATGCATCATGAATCATGACATGAATCATGAATCATAAATCGAATCATGAATCATAAATTGAATCAGGATTCGAATCATGAATTGAATCATGTATGATGAATTGAATCATGAATCATGAATCTTGAATCATGAATCATGAATTGAATCATGAATCATGAATTATGAATCATGAATTCAATAATGAATCATGAATTGATTCATGAATCATGAATCATTAATCATGAATTGAATCATGAATCATGAATCATAAATTGAATCGTGAATTGAATCATGAATCATGAATTGAATCATGAATCATAAATTGAATCATGAATCATGAATCGAATCATGAATCATGAATCATGAATCGAATCATGAATCATGAATTGAATCATGAATCATGAATTGAATCATGAATCATGAATCATAAATCATGAATCATGAATCATGAATCATGAATTGAATCAGGATTCGAATCATGAATTGAATCATGAATCATGAATTGAATCATGAATCATGAATTGAATCATGAATCATGAATCATGAATCATAAATCATGAATCATGACATGATTCATGAATCATGAATCATAAATCGAATAATGAATCTTGAATTGAATCAGGATTCGAATCATGAATTGAATCATGAATCATGAATTGAATCATGAATCATGAATCTTGAATCATAAATCATGAATTGAATCAGGAATCATGAATTTTGAATCATGAATTGAATCATGAATCATAATTTGAATCATGAATCATGAATTGATTAAAGAATCATGAATCATGAATCGAATCATGAATCATGAATTGAATCATGAATCATGAATTGAATCATGAATCATGAATCATGAATTGAATCATGAATCATGAATCATGAATCATGACATGAATCATGAATCATGAATCATAAATCGAATCATGAATCATGAATTGAATCAGGATTCGAACCATGAATTGAATCATGTATCATGAATTGAATCATGAATCTTGAATCATGAATCATGAATTGAATCATGAATCATGAATTATGAATCATGAATTGAATCATGTATCAAGAATTGAATTATGAATCTTGAATCATGAATTATGAATTGAATCATGAATCATGAATTATGAATCATGAATTGAATCATGAATCATAAATTATATCATGAATCATGAATCATGAATTGAATCATGAATCATGAATCATGACATGAATCATGAATCATGAATCATAAATCGAATCATGAATCATGAATTGAATCAGGATTCGAATCATGAATTGAATCATGAATCATGAATTGAATCATGAATCATGAATTGAATCATGAATCATGAATTATGAATCATGAATTGAATCATGAATCATGAATTGAATCATGAATCATGAATTGAATCATGAATCATGAATTGAATCATGAATCATGAATCATAAATCGAATAATGAATCATGAATTGAATCAGGATTCGAATCATGAATTGAATCATGAATCATGAATTGAATCATGAATCATGAATTGAATCATGAATCATGAATTATGAATCATGAATTGAATCATGAATCATGAATTGAATCATGAATCATGAATTGAATCATGAATCATGAATTGAATCATGAATCATGAATTGAATCATGAATCATGAATTGAATCATGAATCATGAATTGAATAATGAATCATGAATCATGAATTGAATCATGAATCATGAATCATGAATTGAATCATGAATCATGAATCATGAATCGAATCATGAATCATAAATTGAATCATGAATCATGAATTGAATCATGAATCATGAATCATGAATTGAATCATGAATCATGAATTGAATCATGAATCATGAATTGAATCATGAATCATAAATCATGAATCATGACATGAATCATGATCCATAAATCGAATCATGAATCATAAATTGAATCAGGATTCGAATCATGAATTGAATCATGTATGATGAATTGAATCATAAATCATGAATTGAATCATGAATTATGAATCATGAATTGATTCATGAATCATGAATCATGAATCATGAATTGAATCATGAATCATGAATCATGAATCGAATCATGAATCATGAATTTAATCATGAATCATGAATCATAAATTGAATCGTGAATTGAATCATGAATCATGAATTGAATCATGAATCATAAATTGAATCATGAATCATGAATTGAATCATGAATCATGAATCATGAATCATGAATTGAATCATGAATCATGAATTGAATCATAAATCATGAATCATGAATCATGAATTGAATCATGAATCATGAATTATGAATCATGAATTGATTCATGAATCATGAATCATGAATTGAATCATAAATCATGAATCATGAATCATGAATTGAATCATGAATCATGAATTATGAATTGAATCATGAATCATGAATTTAATCATGAATCATGAATAATGAATCATGAATCATGAATCATGAATTGAATCATGAATCATGAATCAAATCATGAATCATGAATCATGAATTAAATCATGAATCATGAATTATGAATCGAATCATGAATCATGAATCATGAATTGAATCATAAATCATGAATTATGAATAATGAATTGAATCATGAATCATGAATCATTAATTAAATCATAAATCATGAATCAAATCATGAATCATGAATCTTGAATTGAATCATGAATCATGAATTGAATCATGAATCATGAATCATGAATCATGAATTGAATCATGAATCATGAATCATGAATCGAATCATGAATCATGAATCATGAATTGAATCATGAATCATGAATCGTGAATTGAATCATGAATCATGCATCATGAATCATGACATGAATCATGAATCATAAATCGAATCATGAATCATAAATTGAATCAGGATTCGAATCATGAATTGAATCATGTATGATGAATTGAATCATGAATCATGAATCTTGAATCATGAATCATGAATTGAATCATGAATCATGAATTATGAATCATGAATTCAATAATGAATCATGAATTGATTCATGAATCATGAATCATGAATCCTGAATTGAATCATGAATCATGAATCATAAATTGAATCGTGAATTGAATCATGAATCATGAATTGAATCATGAATCATAAATTGAATCATGAATCATGAATCGAATCATGAATCATGAATCATGAATCGAATCATGAATCATGAATTGAATCATGAATCATGAATTGAATCATGAATCATGAATCATAAATCATGAATCATGAATCATGAATCATGAATTGAATCATGAATTATGAATCATGAATTGATTCATGAATCATGAATCATGAATTGAATCATAAATCATGAATCATGAATCGAATCATGAATCATGAATTGAATCATGAATCATGAATTTAATCATGAATCATGAATTGAATCATGAATCATGAATCATGAATCGAATCATGAATCATGAATTGAATCATGAATCATGAATTGAATCATGAATCATGAATTGAATCATGAATCATGAATTGAATCATGAATCATGAATCATAAATCATGAATCATGAATCATGAATCATGAATTGAATCATGAATCATGAATCATGAATCGAATCATGAATCATGAATCATGAATCATGAATTGAATCATGAATCATGAATCGTGAATTGAATCATGAATCATGAATCATGAACCAAATCATAAATCATGAATTATGAATCATGAATTGAATCATGAATCATGAATCATGATTTGAATCATGGATTGAATCATGAATCATGAATCATGAATTGAATCATGAATCATAAATTGAATCATGAATCATGATTAATGAATTGAATCATGAATCAAATCATGAATCATGAATCATGAATTGAATCATGAATCATGAATCATGAATCATGAATTGAATTATGAATCATGAATCATGAATCATGAATTGAATTATGAATATTGAATCATGAATCGAATCATGAATCATGTATCAAGAATCATGAATCGAATCTTGAATCATGAATTGAATCATGAATCATGAATTATGAATCATGAATTGAATGATGTATCATGAATTGAATCATGAATCTTGAATCATGAATTGAATCATGAATCATGAATTATGAATTATGAATTGAATCATGAATCATGAATTGAATCATGAATCTTGAATCATGAATTGAATCATGAATCATGAATCATGAATCAAGAATCATGAATCGAATCTTGAATCATGAATTGAATCATGAATCATGAATCATGAATTATGAATTGAATCATGAATCATGAATCATGAATCATGAATCATGAATCATGAATCATGAATTGAATCATGAATCATGAATCATGAATCATGAATCATGAATTGAATCATGAATCATGAATCATGAATCGAATCATGAATAATGAATCAAGAATCATGAATCGAATCATGAATCATGAATTGAATCATGAATAATGAATTGAATCATGAATCATGAATCATGAATTGAATTTTAAATCATGAATCATGAATCGAATCATGAATCATGAATCATGAATCATGAATTGAATCATGAATCATGAATCATGAATTGAATCATGAATCAAGAATTGAATCATGAATCATAAATCATGAATCATGACATGAATCATGAATCATGAATCATAAATCGAATCATGAATCTTGAATTGAATCAGGATTCGAATCATGAATTGAATCATGAATCATGAATTGAATCATGAATCATGAATCTTGAATCATAAATCATGAATTGAATCAGGAATCATGAATTATGAATCATGAATTGAATCATGAATCATAATTTGAATCATGAATCATGAATCATGAATCGAATCATGAATCATGAATTGAATCATGAATCATGAATTGAATCATGAATCATGAATCATGAATTGAATCATGAATCATGAATCATGAATCATGACATGAATCATGAATCATGAATCATAAATCGAATCATGAATCATGAATTGAATCAGGATTCGAACCATGAATTAAATCATGTATCACGAATTTAATCATGAATCTTGAATCATGAATCATGAATTATGAATCATGAATTGAATCATGTATCAAGAATTGAATCATGAATCTTGAATCATGAATTATGAATTGAATCATGTATCAAGAATTGAATCATGAATCTTGAATCATGAATTATGAATTGAATCATGAATCATGAATTATGAATCATGAATTGAATCATGAATCATAAATTGAATCATGAATCATGAATCATGAATTGAATCATGAATCATGAATCATGAATTATGACATGAATCATAAATCGAATCATGAATCATGAATTGAATCAGGATTCGAATCATGAATTGAATCATGAATCATGAATTGAATCATGAATCATGAATTGAATCATGAATCATGAATTATGAATCATGAATTGAATCATGAATCATGAATTGAATCATGAATCATGAATCATGAATTGAATCATGAATCATGAATCATAAATCGAATCATGAATCATGAATTGAATCAGGATTCGAATCATGAATTGAATCATGAATCATGAATTGAATCATGAATCATGAATTGAATCATGAATCATGAATTTTGAATCATGAATTGAATTATGAATCATGAATTGAATCATGAATCATGAATCATGAATTGAATCATGAATTGAATCATGAATCATGAATTGAATCATGAATCATGAATTGAATCATGAATCATGAATCAAGAATTGAATCATGAATCATGAATCATGAATCGAATCATGAATCATGAATCATGAATTGAATCATGAATCATGAATCATGAATCGAATCATGAATCATAAATTGAATCATGAATCATGAATTGAATCATGAATCATGAATCATGAATCATGACATGAATCATGAATCATGAATCATAAATCGAATCATGAATCATGAATTGAATCAGGATTCGAATCGTGAATTGAATCATGATTAATGAATTGAATCATGAATCATGAATTGAATCATGAAT
Source organism: Mixophyes australis (assembly GCA_036250195.1). Lineage (NCBI taxonomy): Eukaryota > Metazoa > Chordata > Amphibia > Anura > Limnodynastidae > Mixophyes > Mixophyes australis. Next base: position 852,137 of record JAVHZZ010000024.1, on the reverse strand, counting down.
CATGAATTATGAATCATGAATTGAATCATGAATCATGAATTGAATCATGAATCATGAATCATGGATTGAATCATGAATCATGAATCATGAATTAAATCATGAATCATGAATCATAAATCGAATCATGAATCATGAATTGAATCAGGATTCGAATCATGAATTGAATCATGAATTGAATCAGGATTTGAATCATGAATTGAATCATGAATCATGAATTGAATCATGAATCATGAATTGAATCATGAATCATGAATTATGAATCATGAATTGAATCATGAATCATGAATTGAATCATGAATCATGAATTGAATCATGAATCATGAATCATGAATTGAATCATGAATCATGAATTGAATTATGAATCATGAATCATGAATCATGACATGAATCATGAATTATGAATCATAAATCGAATCATGAATCATGAATTGAATCAGGATTCGAATCATGAATTGAATCATGTATCATGAATTGAATCATGAATCTTGAATCATGAATCATGAATTGAATCATGAATCATGAATTATGAATCATGAATTAAATCATGTATCATGAATTGAATCATGTATCTTGAATCATGAATTGAATCATGAATCATGAATTATGAATTATGAATTGAATCATGAATCATGAATTGAATCATGAATCATGAATCATGAATTGAATCATGAATCATGAATCATGACATGAATAATGAATCATAAATCGAATCATGAATCATGAATTGAATCAGGATTCGAATCATGAATTGAATCATGAATCATGAATTGAATCATGAATCAAGAATTGAATCATGAATCATGAATTATGAATCATGAATTGAATCATGAATCATGAATTGATTAATGAATCATGATTCATGAATCGAATCATGAATCATGAATTAAATTATGAATCATGAATTGAATCATGAATCATGAATTGATTAATGAATCATGATTCATGAATCGAATCATGAATCATGAATTGAATCATGAATCATGAATTGAATCATGAATCATGAATCATGAATTGAATCATGAATTGAATCATGTATCACGAATCATGAATTGAATCATGAATCATGAATTGAATCATGAATCATAAATTGAATCATGAATCATGAATCATCAATTGAATCATGAATCGAATCATGAATCATGAATCATGAATTGAATCATGAATCATGAATTGAATCATGAATCATGAATTGAATCATGAATCATGAATCGGATCATGAATCATGAATTGAATCTTGAATAATGAATTGAATAATGAATCAAGAATCATGAATTGAATTATGAATCATGAATCATGAATCGAATCATGAATCATGAATCATGAATTGAATCATGAAACATGAATCATGAATTGAATCATGAATCATGAATCATGAATTGAATCATGAAACATGAATCATGAATTGAATCATGAATCATGAATCATAAATCGAATCATGAATCATGAATTGAATCAAGATTCGAATCATGAATTGAATCATGAATCATGAATTGAATCATGAATCGTGAATCTTGAATCATGAATCATGAATTGAATCAGGAATCATGAATCATGAATCATGAATTGAATCATGAATCATAATTTGAATCATGAATCATGAATTGATTAATGAATCATGAATCATGAATCAAATCATGAATCATGAATTGAATCATGAATCATGAATTTAATCATGAATCATGAATCATGAATTGAATCATGAATCATGAATCATGACATGAATCATGAATCATGAATCATAAATCGAATCATGAATCATGAATTGAATCAGGATTCGAATCATGAATTGAATCATGTATCATGAATTGAATCATGAATCTTGAATCATGAATCATGAATTGAATCATGAATCATGAATCATGAATTGAATCATAAAACATGAATCATGAATTGAATCTTGAATCATGAATCATAAATCATGAATCATGACATGAATCATGAATCATGAATCATAAATCGAATCATGAATCATGAATTGAATCAGGATTCGAATCATGAATTGAATCATGAATCATGAATTGAATCATGAATCATGAATCATGAGTCATGAATCATGAATCATGAATTGAATCAGGAATCATGAATTATGAATCATGAATTGAATCATGAATCATAATTTCAATCATGAATCATGAATTGATTAATGAATCATGAATCATAAATCGAATCAGGAATCATGAATTGAATCATGAATCATAAATTGAATCATGAATTGAATCATGAATCATGAATCATGAATCACGAATCATAAATTGATTCATGAATCATGAATTGAATCATGAATCATAAATTGAATCATGAATCATGAATCATGAATTGAATCATGAATCGAATCATGAATCATGAATCATGAATTGAATCATGAATCATGAATTGAATCATGAATCATAATTTGAATCATGAATCATGAATTGATTAAAGAATAATGAATCATGAATCGAATCATGAATCATGAATTGAATCATGAATCATGAATTGAATCAGGATTCGAACCATGAATTGAATCATGTATCATGAATTGAATCATGAATCTTGAATCATGAATCATGAATTGAATCATGAATCATGAATTATGAATCATGAATTGAATCATGTATCAAGAATTGAATCATGAATCTTGAATCATGAATTATGAATTGAATCATGAATCATGAATTATGAATCATGAATTGAATCATGAATCATAAATTGAATCATGAATCATGAATCATGAATTGAATCATGAATCATGAATCATGAATCATGACATGAATCATGAATCATGAATCATAAATCGAATCATGAATCATGAATTGAATCAGGATTCGAATCATGAATTGAATCATGAATCATGAATTGAATCATGAATCATGAATTGAATCATGAATCATGAATTATGAATCATGAATTGAATCATGAATCATGAATTGAATCATGAATCATGAATTGAATCATGAATCATGAATTGAATCATGAATCATGAATCATAAATCGAATAATGAATCATGAATTGAATCAGGATTCGAATCATGAATTGAATCATGAATCATGAATTGAATCATGAATCATGAATTGAATCATGAATCATGAATTATGAATCATGAATTGAATCATGAATCATGAATTGAATCATGAATCATGAATTGAATCATGAATCATGAATTGAATCATGAATCATGAATTATGAATCATGAATTGAATCATGAATCATGAATTGAATCATGAATCATGAATTGAATCATGAATCATGAATTGAATCATGAATCATGAATCATGAATTGAATCATGAATCATGAATTGAATCATGAATCATGAGTTATGAATCATGAATTGTAACATGAATCATGAATTGAATCATGAATCATGAATTGAATCATGAATCATGAATTGAATAATGAATCATGAATCATGAATTGAATCATGAATCATGAATCATGAATTGAATCATGAATCATGAATCATGAATCGAATCATGAATCATGAATTGAATCATGAATCATGAATCATAAATTGAATCGTGAATTGAATCATGAATCATGAATTGAATCATGAATCATAAATTGAATCATGAATCATGAATTGAATCATGAATCATGAATCATGAATCATGAATTTAATCATGAATCATGAATCATGAATTGAATCATAAATCATGAATCATGAATCATGAATTGAATCATGAATCATGAATTATGAATCATGAATTGATTCATGAATCATGAATCATGAATTGAATCATAAATCATGAATCATGAATCATGAATTGAATCATGAATCATGAATTATGAATTGAATCATGAATCATGAATTTAATCATGAATCATGAATAATGAATCATGAATCATGAATCATGAATTGAATAATGAATCATGAATCATGAATCGAATCATGAATCATGAATCATGAATTAAATCATGAATCATGAATTATGAATCGAATCATGAATCATGAATCATGAATTGAATCATAAATCATGAATTATGAATAATGAATTGAATCATGAATCATGAATCATTAATTGAATCATAAATCATGAATCAAATCATGAATCATGAATCTTAAATTTAATCATGAATCATGAATTGAATCATGAATCATGAATCATGAATCATGAATTGAATCATGAATCATGAATCGAATCATGAATCATGAATCATGAATTGAATCATGAATCATGAATCGTGAATTGAATCATGAATCATGCATCATGAATCATGACATGAATCATGAATCATAAATAGAATCATGAATCATAAATTGAATCAGGATTCGAATCATGAATTGAATCATGTATGATGAATTGAATCATGAATCATGAATCTTGAATCATGAATCATGAATTGAATCATGAATCATGAATTATGAATCATGAATTCAATAATGAATCATGAATTGATTCATGAATCATGAATCATGAATCATGAATTGAATCATGAATCATGAATCATAAATTGAATCGTGAATTGAATCATGAATCATGAATTGAATCATGAATCATAAATTGAATCATGAATCATGAATCGAATCATGAATCATGAATCATGAATCGAATCATGAATCATGAATTGAATCATGAATCATGAATTGAATCATGAATCATGAATCGGATCATGAATCATGAATTGAATCTTGAATAATGAATTGAATAATGAATCAAGAATCATGAATTGAATTATGAATCATGAATCATGAATCGAATCATGAATCATGAATCATGAATTGAATCATGAAACATGAATCATGAATTGAATCATGAATCATGAATCATGAATTGAATCATGAAACATGAATCATGAATTGAATCATGAATCATGAATCATAAATCGAATCATGAATCATGAATTGAATCAAGATTCGAATCATGAATTGAATCATGAATCATGAATTGAATCATGAATCGTGAATCTTGAATCATGAATCATGAATTGAATCAGGAATCATGAATTATGAATCATGAATTGAATCATGAATCATAATTTGAATCATGAATCATGAATTGATTAATGAATCATGAATCATGAATCAAATCATGAATCATGAATTGAATCATGAATCATGAATTTAATCATGAATCATGAATCATGAATTGAATCATGAATCATGAATCATGACATGAATCATGAATCATGAATCATAAATCGAATCATGAATCATGAATTGAATCAGGATTCGAATCATGAATTGAATCATGTATCATGAATTGAATCATGAATCTTGAATCATGAATCATGAATTGAATCATGAATCATGAATCATGAATTGAATCATAAAACATGAATCATGAATTGAATCTTGAATCATGAATCATAAATCATGAATCATGACATGAATCATGAATCATGAATCATAAATCGAATCATGAATCATGAATTGAATCAGGATTCGAATCATGAATTGAATCATGAATCATGAATTGAATCATGAATCATGAATCATGAGTCATGAATCATGAATCATGAATTGAATCAGGAATCATGAATTATGAATCATGAATTGAATCATGAATCATAATTTCAATCATGAATCATGAATTGATTAATGAATCATGAATCATAAATCGAATCAGGAATCATGAATTGAATCATGAATCATAAATTGAATCATGAATTGAATCATGAATCATGAATCATGAATCACGAATCATAAATTGATTCATGAATCATGAATTGAATCATGAATCATAAATTGAATCATGAATCATGAATCATGAATTGAATCATGAATCGAATCATGAATCATGAATCATGAATTGAATCATGAATCATGAATTGAATCATGAATCATAATTTGAATCATGAATCATGAATTGATTAAAGAATAATGAATCATGAATCGAATCATGAATCATGAATTGAATCATGAATCATGAATTGAATCATGAATCATGAATCATGAATTGAATCATGAATCATGAATCATGAATCATGACATGAATCATGAATCATGAATCATAAATCGAATCATGAATCATGAATTGAATCAGGATTCGAACCATGAATTGAATCATGTATCATGAATTGAATCATGAATCTTGAATCATGAATCATGAATTGAATCATGAATCATGAATTATGAATCATGAATTGAATCATGTATCAAGAATTGAATCATGAATCTTGAATCATGAATTATGAATTGAATCATGAATCATGAATTATGAATCATGAATTGAATCATGAATCATAAATTGAATCATGAATCATGAATCATGAATTGAATCATGAATCATGAATGATGAATCATGACATGAATCATGAATCATGAATCATAAATCGAATCATGAATCATGAATTGAATCAGGATTCGAATCATGAATTGAATCATGAATCATGAATTGAATCATGAATCATGAATTGAATCATGAATCATGAATTATGAATCATGAATTGAATCATGAATCATGAATTGAATCATGAATCATGAATTGAATCATGAATCATGAATTGAATCATGAATCATGAATCATAAATCGAATAATGAATCATGAATTGAATCAGGATTCGAATCATGAATTGAATCATGAATCATGAATTGAATCATGAATCATGAATTGAATCATGAATCATGAATTATGAATCATGAATTGAATCATGAATCATGAATTGAATCATGAATCATGAATTGAATCATGAATCATGAATTGAATCATGAATCATGAATCATGAATTGAATCATGAATCATGAATTGAATCATGAATCATGAGTTATGAATCATGAATTGTAACATGAATCATGAATTGAATCATGAATCATGAATTGAATCATGAATCATGAATTGAATAATGAATCATGAATCATGAATTGAATCATGAATCATGAATCATGAATTGAATCATGAATCATAAATCATGAATCGAATCATGAATCATAAATTGAATCATGAATCATGAATTGAATCATGAATCATGAATCATGAATTGAATCATGAATCATGAATCATGAATTGAATCATGAATCATGAATTGAATCATGAATCATAAATCATGAATCATGACATGAATCATGATCCATAAATCGAATCATGAATCATAAATTGAATCAGGATTCGAATCATGAATTGAATCATGTATGATGAATTGAATCATAAATCATGAATTGAATCATGAATCATGAATTATGAATCATGAATTGATTCATGAATCATGAATCATGAATCATGAATTGAATCATGAATCATGAATCATGAATCGAATCATGAATCATGAATTGAATCATGAATCATGAATCATAAATTGAATCGTGAATTGAATCATGAATCATGAATTGAATCATGAATCATAAATTGAATCATGAATCATGAATTGAATCATGAATCATGAATCATGAATCATGAATTTAATCATGAATCATGAATCATGAATTGAATCATGAATCATGAATCATGAATTGAATCATGAATCATGAATTATGAATCATGAATTGATTCATGAATCATGAATCATGAATTGAATCATAAATCATGAATCATGAATCATGAATTGAATCATGAATCATGAATTATGAATTGAATCATGAATCATGAATTTAATCATGAATCATGAATAATGAATCATGAATCATGAATCATGAATTGAATCATGAATCATGAATCATGAATCGAATCATGAATCATGAATCATGAATTAAATCATGAATCATGAATTATGAATCGAATCATGAATCATGAATCATGAATTGAATCATAAATCATGAATTATGAATAATGAATTGAATCATGAATCATGAATCATTAATTGAATCATAAATCATGAATCAAATCATGAATCATGAATCTTGAATTGAATCATGAATCATGAATTGAATCATGAATCATGAATCATGAATCATGAATTGAATCATGAATCATGAATCGAATCATGAATCATGAATCATGAATTGAATCATGAATCATGAATCGTGAATTGAATCATGAATCATGCATCATGAATCATGACATGAATCATGAATCATAAATAGAATCATGAATCATAAATTGAATCAGGATTCGAATCATGAATTGAATCATGTATGATGAATTGAATCATGAATCATGAATCTTGAATCATGAATCATGAATTGAATCATGAATCATGAATTGAATCATGAATCATGAATTATGAATCATGAATTCAATAATGAATCATGAATTGATTCATGAATCATGAATCATGAATCATGAATTGAATCATGAATCATGAATCATAAATTGAATCGTGAATTGAATCATGAATCATGAATTGAATCATGAATCATAAATTGAATCATGAATCATGAATCGAATCATGAATCATGAATCATGAATCGAATCATGAATCATGAATTGAATCATGAATCATGAATTGAATCATGAATCATGAATCATAAATCATGAATCATGAATCATGAATCATGAATTGAATCATGAATTATGAATCATGAATTGATTCATGAATCATGAATCATGAATTGAATCATAAATCATGAATCATGAATCGAATCATGAATTATGAATCATGAATTGAATCATGAATCATGAATTTAATCATGAATCATGAATTGAATCATGAATCATGAATCATGAATCGAATCATGAATCATGAATTGAATCATGAATCATGAATTGAATCATGAATCATAAATCATGAATCATGAATCATGAATCATGAATTGAATCATGAATCATGAATCATGAATCGAATCATGAATCATGAATCATGAATTGAATCATGAATCATGAATCGTGAATTGAATCATGAATCATGAATCATGAACCAAATCATAAATCATGAATTATGAATCATGAATTGAATCATGAATCATGAATCATGATTTGAATCATGGATTGAATCATGAATCATGAATCATGAATTGAATCATGAATCATAAATTGAATCATGAATCATGATTAATGAATTGAATCATGAATCAAATCATGAATCATGAATTGAATCATGAATCATGAATCATGAATCATGAATTGAATTATGAATCATGAATCATGAATCATGAATTGAATTATGAATATTGAATCATGAATCGAATCATGAATCATGTATCAAGAATCATGAATCGAATCTTGAATCATGAATTGAATCATGAATCATGAATTATGAATCATGAATTGAATGATGTATCATGAATTGAATCATGAATCTTGAATCATGAATTGAATCATGAATCATGAATTATGAATTATGAATTGAATCATGAATCATGAATTGAATCATGAATCTTGAATCATGAATTGAATCATGAATCATGAATCATGAATCAAGAATCATGAATCGAATCTTGAATCATGAATTGAATCATGAATCATGAATTATGAATTGAATAATGAATCATAAATCATGAATCATGAATCATGAATCATGAATCATGAATTGAATCATGAATCATGAATCATGAATCATGAATTGAATCATGAATCATGAATCATGAATCGAATCATGAATCATGAATCAAGAATCATGAATCGAATCATGAATCATGAATTGAATCATGAATAATGAATTGAATCATGAATCATGAATCATGAATTGAATTATGAATCATGAATCATGAATCGAATCATGAATCATGAATCATGAATTGAATCATGAATCATGAATCATGACATGAATCATGAATCATGAATCATAAATCGAATCATGAATCATGAATTGAATCAGGATTCGAATCATGAATTGAATCATGTATCATGAATTGAATCATGAATCTTGAATCATGAATCATGAATTGAATCATGAATCATGAATCATGAATTGAATCATAAAACATGAATCATGAATTGAATCTTGAATGATGAATCATAAATCATGAATCATGACATGAATCATGAATCATGAATCATAAATCGAATCATGAATCATGAATTGAATCAGGATTCGAATCATGAATTGAATCATGAATCATGAATTGAATCATGAATCATGAATCATGAATCATGAATTGAATCAGGAATCATGAATTTTGAATCATGAATTGAATCATGAATCATAATTTCAATCATGAATCATGAATTGATTAATGAATCATGAATCATAAATCGAATCAGGAATCATGAATTGAATCATGAATCATAAATTGAATCATGAATTGAATCATGAATCATGAATCATGAATCACGAATCATAAATTGATTCATGAATCATGAATTGAATCATGAATCATAAATTGAATCATGAATCATGAATCATGAATTGAATCATGAATCGAATCATGAATCATGAATCATGAATTGAATCATGAATCATGAATTGAATCATGAATCATAATTTGAATCATGAATCATGAATTGATTAAAGAATAATGAATCATGAATCGAATCATGAATCATGAATTGAATCATGAATCATGCATTGAATCATGAATCATGAATCATGAATTGAATCATGAATCATGAATCATGAATCATGACATGAATCATGAATCATGAATCATAAATCGAATCATGAATCATGAATTGAATCAGGAATCGAACCATGAATTGAATCATGTATCATGAATTGAATCATGAATCTTGAATCATGAATCATGAATTGAATCATGAATCATGAATTATGAATCATGAATTGAATCATGTATCAAGAATTGAATCATGAATCTTGAATCATGAATTATGAATTGAATCATGAATCATGAATTATGAATCATGAATTGAATCATGAATCATAAATTGAATCATGAATCATGAATCATGAATTGAATCATGAATCATGAATCATGAATCATGAATCATGAATCATGACATGAATCATGAATCATGAATCATAAATCGAATCATGAATCATGAATTGAATCAGGATTCGAATCATGAATTGAATCATGAATCATGAATTGAATCATGAATCATGAATTGAATCATTAATCATGAATTATGAATCATGAATTGAATCATGAATCATGAATTGAATCATGAATCATGAATTGAATCATGAATCATGAATCATAAATCGAATAATGAATCATGAATTGAATCAGGATTCGAATCATGAATTGAATCATGAATCATGAATTGAATCATGAATCATGAATTGAATCATGAATCATGAATTATGAATCATGAATTGAATCATGAATCATGAATTGAATCATGAATCATGAATCATGAATTGAATCATGAATCATGAATTATGAATCATGAATTGTAACATGAATCATGAATTGAATCATGAATCATGAATTGAATCATGAATCATGAATTGAATAATGAATCATGAATCATGAATCATGAATTGAATCATGAATCATGAATCATGAATCGAATCATGAATCATAAATTGAATCATGAATCATGAATTGAATCATGAATCATGAATCATGAATTGAATCATGAATCATGAATCATGAATTGAATCATGAATCATGAATCATGAATTGAATCATGAATCATGAATTGAATCATGAATCATAAATCATGAATCATGACATGAATCATGATCCATAAATCGAATCATGAATCATAAATTGAATCAGGATTCGAATCATGAATTGAATCATGTATGATGAATTGAATCATAAATCATGAATTGAATCATGAATCATGAATTATGAATCATGAATTAATTCATGAATCATGAATCATGAATCATGAATTGAATCATGAATCATGAATCGAATCATGAATCATGAATTGAATCATGAATCATGAATCATAAATTGAATCGTGAATTGAATCATGAATCATGAATTGAATCATGAATCATAAATTGAATCATGAATCATGAATTGAATCATGAATCATGAATCATGAATCATGAATTTAATCATGAATCATGAATCATGAATTGAATCATAAATCATGAATCATGAATCATGAATTGAATCATGAATCATGAATTATGAATCATGAATTGATTCATGAATCATGAATCATGAATTGAATCATAAATCATGAATCATGAATCATGAATTGAATCATGAATCATGAATTATGAATTGAATCATGAATCATGAATTTAATCATGAATCATGAATAATGAATCATGAATCATGAATCATGAATCGAATCATGAATCATGAATCATGAATTAAATCATGAATCATGAATTATGAATCGAATCATGAATCATGAATCATGAATTGAATCATAAATCATGAATTATGAATAATGAATTGAATCATGAATCATGAATCATTAATTGAATCATAAATCATGAATCAAATCATGAATCATGAATCTTGAATTGAATCATGAATCATGAATTGAATCATGAATCATGAATCATGAATCGAATCATGAATCATGAATCATGAATTGAATCATGAATCATGAATCGTGAATTGAATCATGAATCATGCATCATGAATCATGAATCATGAATCATGAATCATGAATTGAATTATGAATCATGAATCATGAATCATGAATTGAATTATGAATATTGAATCATGAATCGAATCATGAATCATGTATCAAGAATCATGAATCGAATCTTGAATCATGAATTGAATCATGAATCATGAATTATGAATCATGAATTGAATGATGTATCATGAATTGAATCATGAATCTTGAATCATGAATTGAATCATGAATCATGAATTATGAATTATGAATTGAATCATGAATCATGAATCGAATCATGAATCATGAATCATGAATTGAATCATGAATCATGAATCGTGAATTGAATCATGAATCATGCATCATGAATCATGACATGAATCATGAATCATAAATCGAATCATGAATCATAAATTGAATCAGGATTCGAATCATGAATTGAATCATGTATGATGAATTGAATCATGAATCATGAATCTTGAATCATGAATCATGAATTGAATCATGAATCATGAATTATGAATCATGAATTCAATAATGAATCATGAATTGATTCATGAATCATGAATCATGAATCATGAATTGAATCATGAATCATGAATCATAAATTGAATCGTGAATTGAATCATGAATCATGAATTGAATCATGAATCATAAATTGAATCATGAATCATGAATCGAATCATGAATCATGAATCATGAATCGAATCATGAATCATGAATTGAATCATGAATCATGAATCATAAATCATGAATCATGAATCATGAATCATGAATTGAATCATGAATTATGAATCATGAATTGATTCATGAATCATGAATCATGAATTGAATCATAAATCATGAATCATGAATCGAATCATGAATCATGAATCATGAATTGAATCATGAATCATGAATTTAATCATGAATCATGAATTGAATCATGAATCATGAATCATGAATCGAATCATGAATCATGAATTGAATCATGAATCATGAATTGAATCATGAATCATGAATCATAAATCATGAATCATGAATCATGAATCATGAATTGAATCATGAATCATGAATTGAATTATGAATATTGAATCATGAATCGAATCATGAATCATGTATCAAGAATCATGAATCGAATCTTGAATCATGAATTGAATCATGAATCATGAATTATGAATCATGAATTGAATGATGTATCATGAATTGAATCATGAATCTTGAATCATGAATTGAATCATGAATCATGAATTATGAATTATGAATTGAATCATGAATCATGAATTGAATCATGAATCTTGAATCATGAATTGAATCATGAATCATGAATCATGAATCAAGAATCATGAATCGAATCTTGAATCATGAATTGAATCATGAATCATGAATCATGAATTGAATCATGAATCATGAATTATGAATCATGAATTGAATCATGAATCATGAATTGAATCATGAATCATGAATCATGAATCATGAATCATGAATTGAATCATGAATCATGAATAATGAATCGAATCATGAATCATGAATCAAGAATCATGAATCGAATCATGAATCATGAATTGAATCATGAATAATGAATTGAATCATGAATCATGAATCATGAATTGAATTATGAATCATGAATCATGAATCGAATCATGAATCATGAATCATGAATTGAATCATGAATCATGAATTGAATCATGAATCAAGAATTGAATCATGAATCATAAATCATGAATCATGACATGAATCATGAATCATGAATCATAAATCGAATCATGAATCTTGAATTGAATCAGGATTCGAATCATGAATTGAATCATGAATCATGAATTGAATCATGAATCATGAATCTTGAATCATAAATCATGAATTGAATCAGGAATCATGAATTATGAATCATGAATTGAATCATGAATCATAATTTGAATCATGAATCATGAATCATGAATCGAATCATGAATCATGAATTGAATCATGAATCATGAATTGAATCATGAATCATGAATCATGAATTGAATCATGAATCATGAATCATGAATCATGACATGAATCATGAATCATGAATCATAAATCGAATCATGAATCATGAATTGAATCATGATTCGAACCATGAATTGAATCATGTATCACGAATTTAATCATGAATCTTGAATCATGAATCATGAATTATGAATCATGAATTGAATCATGAATCTTGAATCATGAATTATGAATTGAATCATGTATCAAGAATTGAATCATGAATCTTGAATCATGAATTATGAATTGAATCATGAATCATGAATTATGAATCATGAATCATAAATTGAATCATGAATCATGAATCATGAATTGAATCATGAATCATGAATCATGAATCATGACATGAATCATAAATCGAATCATGAATCATGAATTTAATCAGGATTCGAATCATGAATTGAATCATGAATCATGAATTGAATCATGAATCATGAATTGAATCATGAATCATGAATTATGAATCATGAATTGAATCATGAATCATGAATTGAATCATGAATCATGAATTGAATCATGAATCATGAGTTATGAATCATGAATTGTAACATGAATCATGAATTGAATCATGAATCATGAATTGAATCATGAATCATGAATTGAATAATGAATCATGAATCATGAATTGAATCATGAATCATGAATCATGAATTGAATCATGAATCATGAATCATGAATCGAATCATGAATCATAAATTGAATCATGAATCATGAATTGAATCATGAATCATGAATCATGAATTGAATCATGAATCATGAATCATGAATTGAATCATGAATCATGAATTGAATCATGAATCATAAATCATGAATCATAAATTGAATCAGGATTCGAATCATGAATTGAATCATGTATGATGAATTGAATCATGAATCATGAATCTTGAATCATGAATCATGAATTGAATCATGAATCATGAATTATGAATCACGAATTCAATAATGAATCATGAATTGATTCATGAATCATGAATCATGAATCATGAATTGAATCATGAATCATGAATCATAAATTGAATCGTGAATTGAATCATGAATCATGAATTGAATCATGAATCATAAATTGAATCATGAATCATGAATCGAATCATGAATCATGAATCATGAATCGAATCATGAATCATGAATTGAATCATGAATCATGAATCATAAATCATGAATCATGAATCATGAATCATGAATTGAATCATGAATTATGAATCATGAATTGATTCATGAATCATGAATCATGAATTGAATCATAAATCATGAATCATGAATCGAATCATGAATCATGAATCATGAATTGAATCATGAATCATGAATTTAATCATGAATCATGAATCATGAATCATGAATCGAATCATGAATCATGAATTGAATCATGAATCATGAATTGAATCATGAATCATGAATCATAAATCATGAATCATGAATCATGAATCATGAATTGAATCATGAATCATGAATCATGAATCGAAACATGAATCATGAATCATGAATCATGAATTGAATCATGAATCATGAATCGTGAATTGAATCATGAATCATGAATCATGAACCAAATCATAAATCATGAATTATGAATCATGAATTGAATCATGAATCATGAATCATGATTTGAATCATGGATTGAATCATGAATCATGAATCATGAATTGAATCATGAATCATAAATTGAATCATGAATCATGATTAATGAATTGAATCATGAATCAAATCATGAATCATGAATCATGAATTGAATTATGAATCATGAATCATGAATCATGAATTGAATTATGAATATTGAATCATGAATCGAATCATGAATCATGTATCAAGAATCATGAATCGAATCTTGAATCATGAATTGAATCATGAATCATGAATTATGAATAATGAATTGAATGATGTATCATGAATTGAATCATGAATCTTGAATCATGAATTGAATCATGAATCATGAATTATGAATTGTGAATTGAATCATGAATCATGAATTGAATCATGAATCTTGAATCATGAATTGAATCATGAATCATGAATCATGAATCAAGAATCATGAATCGAATCTTGAATCATGAATTGAATCATGAATCATGAATCATGAATTATGAATTGAATCATGAATCATGAATCATGAATCATGAATCATGAATTGAATCATGAATCATGAATCATGAATCATGAATCATGAATCGAATCATGAATCATAAATTGAATCATGAATCATGAATTGAATCATGAATCATGAATCATGAATCATGACATGAATCATGAATCATGAATCATAAATCGAATCATGAATCATGAATTGAATCAGGATTCGAATCGTGAATTGAATCATGATTAATGAATTGAATCATGAATCATGAATTGAATCATGAATCATGAATTATGAATCATGAATTGAATCATGAATCATGAATTGAATCATGAATCATGAATCATGGATTGAATCATGAATCATGAATCATGAATTAAATCATGAATCATGAATCATAAATCGAATCATGAATCATGAATTGAATCAGGATTCGAATCATGAATTGAATCATGAATTGAATCAGGATTCGAATCATGAATTGAATCATGAATCATGAATTGAATCATGAATCATGAATTGAATCATGAATCATGAATTATGAATCATGAATTGAATCATGAATCATGAATTGAATCATGAATCATGAATTGAATCATGAATCATGAATCATGAATTGAATCATGAATCATGAATTGAATTATGAATCATGAATCATGAATCATGACATGAATCATGAATTATGAATCATAAATCGAATCATGAATCATGAATTGAATCAGGATTCGAATCATGAATTGAATCATGTATCATGAATTGAATCATGAATCTTGAATCATGAATCATGAATTGAATCATGAATCATGAATTATGAATCATGAATTAAATCATGTATCATGAATTGAATCATGTATCTTGAATCATGAATTGAATCATGAATTATGAATTATGAATTGAATCATGAATCATGAATTGAATCATGAATCATGAATTGAATCATGAATCATGAATCATGACATGAATCATGAATCATAAATCGAATCATGAATCATGAATTGAATCAGGATTCGAATCATGAATTGAATCATGAATCATGAATTGAATCATGAATCAAGAATTGAATCATGAATCATGAATTATGAATCATGAATTGAATCATGAATCATGAATTGATTAATGAATCATGATTCATGAATCGAATCATGAATCATGAATTGAATTATGAATGATGAATTGAATCATGAATCATGAATTGATTAATGAATCATGATTCATGAATCGAATCATGAATCATGAATTGAATCATGAATCATGAATTGAATCATGAATCATGAATCATGAATTGAATCATGAATTGAATCATGTATCACGAATCATGAATTGAATCATGAATCATGAATTGAATCATGAATCATAAATTGAATCATGAATCATGAATCATCAATTGAATCATGAATCGAATCATGAATCATGAATCATGAATTGAATCATGAATCATGAATTGAATCATGAATCATGAATTGAATCATGAATCATGAATCGGATCATGAATCATGAATTGAATCTTGAATAATGAATTGAATAATGAATCAAGAATCATGAATTGAATTATGAATCATGAATCATGAATCGAATCATGAATCATGAATCATGAATTGAATCATGAAACATGAATCATGAATTGAATCATGAATCATGAATCATGAATTGAATCATGAAACATGAATCATGAATTGAATCATGAATCATGAATCATAAATCGAATCATGAATCATGAATTGAATCAAGATTCGAATCATGAATTGAATCATGAATCATGAATTGAATCATGAATCGTGAATCTTGAATCATGAATCATGAATTGAATCAGGAATCATGAATTATGAATCATGAATTGAATCATGAATCATAATTTGAATCATGAATCATGAATTGATTAATGAATCATGAATCATGAATCAAATCATGAATCATGAATTGAATCATGAATCATGAATTTAATCATGAATCATGAATCATGAATTGAATCATGAATCATGAATCATGACATGAATCATGAATCATGAATCATAAATCGAATCATGAATCATGAATTGAATCAGGATTCGAATCATGAATTGAATCATGTATCATGAATTGAATCATGAATCTTGAATCATGAATCATGAATTGAATCATGAATCATGAATCATGAATTGAATCATAAAACATGAATCATGAATTGAATCTTGAATCATGAATCATAAATCATGAATCATGACATGAATCATGAATCATGAATCATAAATCGAATCATGAATCATGAATTGAATCAGGATTCGAATCATGAATTGAATCATGAATCATGAATTGAATCATGAATCATGAATCATGAGTCATGAATCATGAATCATGAATTGAATCAGGAATCATGAATTATGAATCATGAATTGAATCATGAATCATAATTTCAATCATGAATCATGAATTGATTAATGAATCATGAATCATAAATCGAATCAGGAATCATGAATTGAATCATGAATCATAAATTGAATCATGAATTGAATCATGAATCATGAATCATGAATCACGAATCATAAATTGATTCATGAATCATGAATTGAATCATGAATCATAAATTGAATCATGAATCATGAATCATGAATTGAATCATGAATCGAATCATGAATCATGAATCATGAATTGAATCATTAATCATGAATTGAATCATGAATCATAATTTGAATCATGAATCATGAATTGATTAAAGAATAATGAATCATGAATCGAATCATGAATCATGAATTGAATCATGAATCATGAATTGAATCATGAATCATGAATCATGAATTGAATCATGAATCATGAATCATGAATCATGAATCATGACATGAATCATGAATCATGAATCATAAATCGAATCATGAATCATGAATTGAATCAGGATTCGAACCATGAATTGAATCATGTATCATGAATTGAATCATGAATCTTGAATCATGAATCATGAATTGAATCATGAATCATGAATTATGAATCATGAATTGAATCATGTATCAAGAATTGAATCATGAATCTTGAATCATGAATTATGAATTGAATCATGAATCATGAATTATGAATCATGAATTGAATCATGAATCATAAATTGAATCATGAATCATGAATCATGAATTGAATCATGAATCATGAATCATGAATCATGACATGAATCATGAATCATGAATCATAAATCGAATCATGAATCATGAATTGAATCAGGATTCGAATCATGAATTGAATCAGGATTCGAATCATGAATTGAATCATGAATCATGAATTGAATCATGAATCATGAATTGAATCATGAATCATGAATTATGAATCATGAATTGAATCATGAATCATGAATTGAATCATGAATCATGAATTGAATCATGAATCATGAATTGAATCATGAATCATGAATCATAAATCGAATAATGAATCATGAATTGAATCAGGATTCGAATCATGAATTGAATCATGAATCATGAATTGAATCATGAATCATGAATTGAATCATGAATCATGAATTATGAATCATGAATTGAATCATGAATCATGAATTGAATCATGAATCATGAATTGAATCATGAATCATGAATTGAATCATGAATCATGAATCATGAATTGAATCATGAATCATGAATTGAATCATGAATCATGAGTTATGAATCATGAATTGTAACATGAATCATGAATTGAATCATGAATCATGAATTGAATCATGAATCATGAATTGAATAATGAATCATGAATCATGAATTGAATCATGAATCATGAATCATGAATTGAATCATGAATCATGAATCATGAATCGAATCATGAATCATGAATTGAATCATGAATCATGAATCATAAATTGAATCGTGAATTGAATCATGAATCATGAATTGAATCATGAATCATAAATTGAATCATGAATCATGAATTGAATCATGAATCATGAATCATGAATCATGAATTTAATCATGAATCATGAATCATGAATTGAATCATAAATCATGAATCATGAATCATGAATTGAATCATGAATCATGAATTATGAATCATGAATTGATTCATGAATCATGAATCATGAATTGAATCATAAATCATGAATCATGAATCATGAATTGAATCATGAATCATGAATTATGAATTGAATCATGAATCATGAATTTAATCATGAATCATGAATAATGAATCATGAATCATGAATTGAATAATGAATCATGAATCATGAATCGAATCATGAATCATGAATCATGAATTAAATCATGAATCATGAATTATGAATCGAATCATGAATCATGAATCATGAATTGAATCATAAATCATGAATTATGAATAATGAATTGAATCATGAATCATGAATCATTAATTGAATCATAAATCATGAATCAAATCATGAATCATGAATCTTAAATTTAATCATGAATCATGAATTGAATCATGAATCATGAATCATGAATCATGAATTGAATCATGAATCATGAATCGAATCATGAATCATGAATCATGAATTGAATCATGAATCATGAATCGTGAATTGAATCATGAATCATGCATCATGAATCATGACATGAATCATGAATCATAAATAGAATCATGAATCATAAATTGAATCAGGATTCGAATCATGAATTGAATCATGTATGATGAATTGAATCATGAATCATGAATCTTGAATCATGAATCATGAATTGAATCATGAATCATGAATTATGAATCATGAATTCAATAATGAATCATGAATTGATTCATGAATCATGAATCATGAATCATGAATTGAATCATGAATCATGAATCATAAATTGAATCGTGAATTGAATCATGAATCATGAATTGAATCATGAATCATAAATTGAATCATGAATCATGAATCGAATCATGAATCATGAATCATGAATCGAATCATGAATCATGAATTGAATCATGAATCATGAATTGAATCATGAATCATGAATCGGATCATGAATCATGAATTGAATCTTGAATAATGAATTGAATAATGAATCAAGAATCATGAATTGAATTATGAATCATGAATCATGAATCGAATCATGAATCATGAATCATGAATTGAATCATGAAACATGAATCATGAATTGAATCATGAATCATGAATCATGAATTGAATCATGAAACATGAATCATGAATTGAATCATGAATCATGAATCATAAATCGAATCATGAATCATGAATTGAATCAAGATTCGAATCATGAATTGAATCATGAATCATGAATTGAATCATGAATCGTGAATCTTGAATCATGAATCATGAATTGAATCAGGAATCATGAATTATGAATCATGAATTGAATCATGAATCATAATTTGAATCATGAATCATGAATTGATTAATGAATCATGAATCATGAATCAAATCATGAATCATGAATTGAATCATGAATCATGAATTTAATCATGAATCATGAATCATGAATTGAATCATGAATCATGAATCATGACATGAATCATGAATCATGAATCATAAATCGAATCATGAATCATGAATTGAATCAGGATTCGAATCATGAATTGAATCATGTATCATGAATTGAATCATGAATCTTGAATCATGAATCATGAATTGAATCATGAATCATGAATCATGAATTGAATCATAAAACATGAATCATGAATTGAATCTTGAATCATGAATCATAAATCGAATCATGAATCATGAATTGAATCTTGAATCATGAATCATAAATCGAATCATGAATCATGAATTGAATCAGGATTCGAATCATGAATTGAATCATGAATCATGAATTGAATCATGAATCATGAATCATGAGTCATGAATCATGAATCATGAATTGAATCAGGAATCATGAATTATGAATCATGAATTGAATCATGAATCATAATTTCAATCATGAATCATGAATTGATTAATGAATCATGAATCATAAATCGAATCAGGAATCATGAATTGAATCATGAATCATAAATTGAATCATGAATTGAATCATGAATCATGAATCATGAATCACGAATCATAAATTGATTCATGAATCATGAATTGAATCATGAATCATAAATTGAATCATGAATCATGAATCATGAATTGAATCATGAATCGAATCATGAATCATGAATCATGAATTGAATCATGAATCATGAATTGAATCATGAATCATAATTTGAATCATGAATCATGAATTGATTAAAGAATAATGAATCATGAATCGAATCATGAATCATGAATTGAATCATGAATCATGAATTGAATCATGAATCATGAATCATGAATTGAATCATGAATCATGAATCATGAATCATGACATGAATCATGAATCATGAATCATAAATCGAATCATGAATCATGAATTGAATCAGGATTCGAACCATGAATTGAATCATGTATCATGAATTGAATCATGAATCTTGAATCATGAATCATGAATTGAATCATGAATCATGAATTATGAATCATGAATTGAATCATGTATCAAGAATTGAATCATGAATCTTGAATCATGAATTATGAATTGAATCATGAATCATGAATTATGAATCATGAATTGAATCATGAATCATAAATTGAATCATGAATCATGAATCATGAATTGAATCATGAATCATGAATCATGAATCATGACATGAATCATGAATCATGAATCATAAATCGAATCATGAATCATGAATTGAATCAGGATTCGAATCATGAATTGAATCATGAATCATGAATTGAATCATGAATCATGAATTGAATCATGAATCATGAATTATGAATCATGAATTGAATCATGAATCATGAATTGAATCATGAATCATGAATTGAATCATGAATCATGAATTGAATCATGAATCATGAATCATAAATCGAATAATGAATCATGAATTGAATCAGGATTCGAATCATGAATTGAATCATGAATCATGAATTGAATCATGAATCATGAATTATGAATCATGAATTGAATCATGAATCATGAATTGAATCATGAATCATGAATTGAATCATGAATCATGAATTGAATCATGAATCATGAATCATGAATTGAATCATGAATCATGAATTGAATCATGAATCATGAGTTATGAATCATGAATTGTAACATGAATCATGAATTGAATCATGAATCATGAATTGAATCATGAATCATGAATTGAATAATGAATCATGAATCATGAATTGAATCATGAATCATGAATCATGAATTGAATCATGAATCATGAATCATGAATCGAATCATGAATCATAAATTGAATCATGAATCATGAATTGAATCATGAATCATGAATCATGAATTGAATCATGAATCATGAATCATGAATTGAATCATGAATCATGAATTGAATCATGAATCATAAATCATGAATCATGACATGAATCATGATCCATAAATCGAATCATGAATCATAAATTGAATCAGGATTCGAATCATGAATTGAATCATGTATGATGAATTGAATCATAAATCATGAATTGAATCATGAATCATGAATTATGAATCATGAATTGATTCATGAATCATGAATCATGAATCATGAATTGAATCATGAATCATGAATCATGAATCGAATCATGAATCATGAATTGAATCATGAATCATGAATCATAAATTGAATCGTGAATTGAATCATGAATCATGAATTGAATCATGAATCATAAATTGAATCATGAATCATGAATTGAATCATGAATCATGAATCATGAATCATGAATTTAATCATGAATCATGAATCATGAATTGAATCATAAATCATGAATCATGAATCATGAATTGAATCATGAATCATGAATTATGAATCATGAATTGATTCATGAATCATGAATCATGAATTGAATCATAAATCATGAATCATGAATCATGAATTGAATCATGAATCATGAATTATGAATTGAATCATGAATCATGAATTTAATCATGAATCATGAATAATGAATCATGAATCATGAATCATGAATTGAATCATGAATCATGAATCATGAATCGAATCATGAATCATGAATCATGAATTAAATCATGAATCATGAATTATGAATCGAATCATGAATCATGAATCATGAATTGAATCATAAATCATGAATTATGAATAATGAATTGAATCATGAATCATGAATCATTAATTGAATCATAAATCATGAATCAAATCATGAATCATGAATCTTGAATTGAATCATGAATCATGAATTGAATCATGAATCATGAATCATGAATCATGAATTGAATCATGAATCATGAATCGAATCATGAATCATGAATCATGAATTGAATCATGAATCATGAATCGTGAATTGAATCATGAATCATGCATCATGAATCATGACATGAATCATGAATCATAAATAGAATCATGAATCATAAATTGAATCAGGATTCGAATCATGAATTGAATCATGTATGATGAATTGAATCATGAATCATGAATCTTGAATCATGAATCATGAATTGAATCATGAATCATGAATTGAATCATGAATCATGAATTATGAATCATGAATTCAATAATGAATCATGAATTGATTCATGAATCATGAATCATGAATCATGAATTGAATCATGAATCATGAATCATAAATTGAATCGTGAATTGAATCATGAATCATGAATTGAATCATGAATCATAAATTGAATCATGAATCATGAATCGAATCATGAATCATGAATCATGAATCGAATCATGAATCATGAATTGAATCATGAATCATGAATTGAATCATGAATCATGAATCATGAATCATGAATCATGAATCATGAATTGAATCATGAATTATGAATCATGAATTGATTCATGAATCATGAATCATGAATTGAATCATAAATCATGAATCATGAATCGAATCATGAATTATGAATCATGAATTGAATCATGAATCATGAATTTAATCATGAATCATGAATTGAATCATGAATCATGAATCATGAATCGAATCATGAATCATGAATTGAATCATGAATCATGAATTGAATCATGAATCATAAATCATGAATCATGAATCATGAATCATGAATTGAATCATGAATCATGAATCATGAATCGAATCATGAATCATGAATCATGAATTGAATCATGAATCATGAATCGTGAATTGAATCATGAATCATGAATCATGAACCAAATCATAAATCATGAATTATGAATCATGAATTGAATCATGAATCATGAATCATGATTTGAATCATGGATTGAATCATGAATCATGAATCATGAATTGAATCATGAATCATAAATTGAATCATGAATCATGATTAATGAATTGAATCATGAATCAAATCATGAATCATGAATTGAATCATGAATCATGAATCATGAATTGAATTATGAATCATGAATCATGAATCATGAATTGAATTATGAATATTGAATCATGAATCGAATCATGAATCATGTATCAAGAATCATGAATCGAATCTTGAATCATGAATTGAATCATGAATCATGAATTATGAATCATGAATTGAATGATGTATCATGAATTGAATCATGAATCTTGAATCATGAATTGAATCATGAATCATGAATTATGAATTATGAATTGAATCATGAATCATGAATTGAATCATGAATCTTGAATTATGAATTGAATCATGAATCATGAATCATGAATCAAGAATCATGAATCGAATCTTGAATCATGAATTGAATCATGAATCATGAATTATGAATTGAATAATGAATCATGAATCATGAATCATGAATCATGAATCATGAATCATGAATTGAATCATGAATCATGAATCATGAATCATGAATCATGAATTGAATCATGAATCATGAATCATGAATCGAATCATGAATCATGAATCAAGAATCATGAATCGAATCATGAATCATGAATTGAATCATGAATAATGAATTGAATCATGAATCATGAATTGAATTATGAATCATGAATCATGAATCGAATCATGAATCATGAATCATGAATTGAATCATGAATCATGAATCATGACATGAATCATGAATCATGAATCATAAATCGAATCATGAATCATGAATTGAATCAGGATTCGAATCATGAATTGAATCATGTATCATGAATTGAATCATGAATCTTGAATCATGAATCATGAATTGAATCATGAATCATGAATCATGAATTGAATCATAAAACATGAATCATGAATTGAATCTTGAATCATGAATCATAAATCATGAATCATGACATGAATCATGAATCATGAATCATAAATCGAATCATGAATCATGAATTGAATCAGGATTCGAATCATGAATTGAATCATGAATCATGAATTGAATCATGAATCATGAATCATGAATCATGAATTGAATCAGGAATCATGAATTATGAATCATGAATTGAATCATGAATCATAATTTCAATCATGAATCATGAATTGATTAATGAATCATGAATCATAAATCGAATCAGGAATCATGAATTGAATCATGAATCATAAATTGAATCATGAATTGAATCATGAATCATGAATCATGAATCACGAATCATAAATTGATTCATGAATCATGAATTGAATCATGAATCATAAATTGAATCATGAATCATGAATCATGAATTGAATCATGAATCGAATCATGAATCATGAATTGAATCATGAATCATGAATTGAATCATGAATCATAATTTGAATCATGAATCATGAATTGATTAAAGAATAATGAATCATGAATCGAATCATGAATCATGAATTGAATCATGAATCATGCATTGAATCATGAATCATGAATCATGAATTGAATCATGAATCATGAATCATGAATCATGACATGAATCATGAATCATGAATCATAAATCGAATCATGAATCATGAATTGAATCAGGAATCGAACCATGAATTGAATCATGTATCATGAATTGAATCATGAATCTTGAATCATGAATCATGAATTGAATCATGAATCATGAATTATGAATCATGAATTGAATCATGTATCAAGAATTGAATCATGAATCTTGAATCATGAATTATGAATTGAATCATGAATCATGAATTATGAATCATGAATTGAATCATGAATCATAAATTGAATCATGAATCATGAATCATGAATTGAATCATGAATCATGAATCATGAATCATGAATCATGAATCATGACATGAATCATGAATCATGAATCATAAATCGAATCATGAATCATGAATTGAATCAGGATTCGAATCATGAATTGAATCATGAATCATGAATTGAATCATGAATCATGAATTGAATCATGAATCATGAATTATGAATCATGAATTGAATCATGAATCATGAATTGAATCATGAATCATGAATTGAATCATGAATCATGAATCATAAATCGAATAATGAATCATGAATTGAATCAGGATTCGAATCATGAATTGAATCATGAATCATGAATTGAATCATGAATCATGAATTGAATCATGAATCATGAATTATGAATCATGAATTGAATCATGAATCATGAATTGAATCATAAATCATGAATTGAATCATGAATCATGAATTGAATCATGAATCATGAATCATGAATTGAATCATGAATTGAATCATGAATCATGAGTTATGAATCATGAATTGTAACATGAATCATGAATTGAATCATGAATCATGAATTGAATCATGAATCATGAATTGAATAATGAATCATGAATCATGAATTGAATCATGAATCATGAATCATGAATTGAATCATGAATCATGAATCATGAATCGAATCATGAATCATAAATTGAATCATGAATCATGAATTGAATCATGAATCATGAATCATGAATTGAATCATGAATCATGAATCATGAATTGAATCATGAATCATGAATCATGAATTGAATCATGAATCATGAATTGAATCATGAATCATAAATCATGAATCATGACATGAATCATGATCCATAAATCGAATCATGAATCATAAATTGAATCAGGATTCGAATCATGAATTGAATCATGTATGATGAATTGAATCATAAATCATGAATTGAATCATGAATCATGAATTATGAATCATGAATTAATTCATGAATCATGAATCATGAATCATGAATTGAATCATGAATCATGAATCGAATCATGAATCATGAATTGAATCATGAATCATGAATCATAAATTGAATCGTGAATTGAATCATGAATCATGAATTGAATCATGAATCATAAATTGAATCATGAATCATGAATTGAATCATGAATCATGAATCATGAATCATGAATTTAATCATGAATCATGAATCATGAATTGAATCATAAATCATGAATCATGAATCATGAATTGAATCATGAATCATGAATTATGAATCATGAATTGATTCATGAATCATGAATCATGAATTGAATCATAAATCATGAATCATGAATCATGAATTGAATCATGAATCATGAATTATGAATTGAATCATGAATCATGAATTTAATCATGAATCATGAATAATGAATCATGAATCATGAATCATGAATTGAATCATGAATCATGAATCATGAATCGAATCATGAATCATGAATCATGAATTAAATCATGAATCATGAATTATGAATCGAATCATGAATCATGAATCATGAATTGAATCATAAATCATGAATTATGAATAATGAATTGAATCATGAATCATGAATCATTAATTGAATCATAAATCATGAATCAAATCATGAATCATGAATCTTGAATTGAATCATGAATCATGAATTGAATCATGAATCATGAATCATGAATCATGAATTGAATCATGAATCATGAATCATGAATCGAATCATGAATCATGAATCATGAATTGAATCATGAATCATGAATCGTGAATTGAATCATGAATCATGCATCATGAATCATGACATGAATCATGAATCAGAAATCGAATCATGAATCATAAATTGAATCAGGATTCGAATCATGAATTGAATCATGTATGATGAATTGAAAAATGAATCATGAATCTTGAATCATGAATCATGAATTGAATCATGAATCATGAATTATGAATCATGAATTCAATAATGAATCATGAATTGATTCATGAATCATGAATCATGAATCATGAATTGAATCATGAATCATGAATCATAAATTGAATCGTGAATTGAATCATGAATCATGAATTGAATCATGAATCATAAATTGAATCATGAATCATGAATCGAATCATGAATCATGAATCATGAATCGAATCATGAATCATGAATTGAATCATGAATCATGAATCATAAATCATGAATCATGAATCATGAATCATGAATTGAATCATGAATTATGAATCATGAATTGATTCATGAATCATGAATCATGAATTGAATCATAAATCATGAATCATGAATCGAATCATGAATCATGAATCATGAATTGAATCATGAATCATGAATTTAATCATGAATCATGAATTGAATCATGAATCATGAATCATGAATCGAATCATGAATCATGAATTGAATCATGAATCATGAATTGAATCATGAATCATGAATCATAAATCATGAATCATGAATCATGAATCATGAATTGAATCATGAATCATGAATCATGAATCATGAATCATGAATTGAATCATGAATCATGAATCATGAATCGAATCATGAATCATGAATCATGAATCATGAATTGAATCATGAATCATGAATCGTGAATTGAATCATGAATCATGAATCATGAACCAAATCATAAATCATGAATTATGAATCATGAATTGAATCATGAATCATGAATCATGATTTGAATCATGGATTGAATCATGAATCATGAATCATGAATTGAATCATGAATCATAAATTGAATCATGAATCATGATTAATGAATTGAATCATGAATCAAATCATGAATCATGAATTGAATCATGAATCATGAATCATGAATCATGAATCATGAATCATGAATTGAATTATGAATCATGAATCATGAATCATGAATTGAATTATGAATATTGAATCATGAATCGAATCATGAATCATGTATCAAGAATCATGAATCGAATCTTGAATCATGAATTGAATCATGAATCATGAATTATGAATCATGAATTGAATGATGTATCATGAATTGAATCATGAATCTTGAATCATGAATCGAATCATGAATCATGAATTGAATCATGAATCATGAATTGAATCATGAATCATGAATCATAAATCATGAATCATGAATCATGAATCATGAATTGAATCATGAATCATGAATCATGAATCGAATCATGAATCATGAATCATGAATCATGAATTGAATCATGAATCATGAATCGTGAATTGAATCATGAATCATGAATCATGAACCAAATCATAAATCATGAATTATGAATAATGAATTGAATCATGAATCATGAATCATGATTTGAATCATGGATTGAATCATGAATCATGAATCATGAATTGAATCATGAATCATAAATTGAATCATGAATCATGATTAATGAATTGAATCATGAATCAAATCATGAATCATGAATTGAATCATGAATCATGAATCATGAATCATGAATTGAATTATGAATCATGAATCATGAATCATGAATTGAATTATGAATATTGAATCATGAATCGAATCATGAATCATGTATCAAGAATCATGAATCGAATCTTGAATCATGAATTGAATCATGAATCATGAATTATGAATCATGAATTGAATGATGTATCATGAATTGAATCATGAATCTTGAATCATGAATTGAATCATGAATCATGAATTATGAATTATGAATTGAATCATGAATCATGAATTGAATCATGAATCTTGAATCATGAATTGAATCATGAATCATGAATCATGAATCAAGAATCATGAATCGAATCTTGAATCATGAATTGAATCATGAATCATGAATCATGAATTGAATCATGAATCATGAATTATGAATCATGAATTGAATCATGAATCATGAATTGAATCATGAATCATGAATCATGAATCATGAATCATGAATTGAATCATGAATCATGAATCATGAATCGAATCATGAATCATGAATCAAGAATCATGAATCGAATCATGAATCATGAATTGAATCATGAATAATGAATTGAATCATGAATCATGAATCATGAATTGAATTATGAATCATGAATCATGAATCGAATCATGAATCATGAATCATGAATTGAATCATGAATCATGAATTGAATCATGAATCAAGAATTGAATCATGAATCATAAATCATGAATCATGACATGAATCATGAATCATGAATCATAAATCGAATCATGAATCTTGAATTGAATCAGGATTCGAATCATGAATTGAATCATGAATCATGAATTGAATCATGAATCTTGAATCATAAATCATGAATTGAATCAGGAATCATGAATTATGAATCATGAATTGAATCATGAATCATAATTTGAATCATGAATCATGAATCATGAATCGAGTCATGAATCATGAATTGAATCATGAATCATGAATTGAATCATGAATCATGAATCATGAATTGAATCATGAATCATGAATCATGACATGAATCATGAATCATGAATCATAAATCGAATCATGAATCATGAATTGAATCAGGATTCGAACCATGAATTGAATCATGTATCACGAATTTAATCATGAATCTTGAATCATGAATCATGAATTATGAATCATGAATTGAATCATGAATCTTGAATCATGAATTATGAATTGAATCATGTATCAAGAATTGAATCATGAATCTTGAATCATGAATTATGAATTGAATCATGAATCATGAATTATGAATCATGAATCATAAATTGAATCATGAATCATGAATCATGAATTGAATCATGAATCATGAATCATGAATCATGACATGAATCATAAATCGAATCATGAATCATGAATTTAATCAGGATTCGAATCATGAATTGAATCATGAATCATGAATTGAATCATGAATCATGAATTGAATCATGAATCATGAATTATGAATCATGAATTGAATCATGAATCATGAATTGAATCATGAATCATGAATTGAATCATGAATCATGAATTGAATCATGAATCATGAGTTATGAATCATGAATTGTAACATGAATCATGAATTGAATCATGAATCATGAATTGAATCATGAATCATGAATTGAATAATGAATCATGAATCATGAATTGAATCATGAATCATGAATCATGAATTGAATCATGAATCATGAATCATGAATCGAATCATGAATCATAAATTGAATCATGAATCATGAATTGAATCATGAATCATGAATCATGAATTGAATCATGAATCATGAATCATGAATTGAATCATGAATCATGAATTGAATCATGAATCATAAATCATGAATCATAAATTGAATCAGGATTCGAATCATGAATTGAATCATGTATGATGAATTGAATCATGAATCATGAATCTTGAATCATGAATCATGAATTGAATCATGAATCATGAATTATGAATCACGAATTCAATAATGAATCATGAATTGATTCATGAATCATGAATCATGAATCATGAATTGAATCATGAATCATGAATCATAAATTGAATCGTGAATTGAATCATGAATCATGAATTGAATCATGAATCATAAATTGAATCATGAATCATGAATCGAATCATGAATCATGAATCATGAATCGAATCATGAATCATGAATTGAATCATGAATCATGAATCATAAATCATGAATCATGAATCATGAATCATGAATTGAATCATGAATTATGAATCATGAATTGATTCATGAATCATGAATCATGAATTGAATCATAAATCATGAATCATGAATCGAATCATGAATCATGAATCATGAATTGAATCATGAATCATGAATTTAATCATGAATCATGAATCATGAATCATGAATCGAATCATGAATCATGAATTGAATCATGAATCATGAATTGAATCATGAATCATGAATCATAAATCATGAATCATGAATCATGAATCATGAATTGAATCATGAATCATGAATCATGAATCGAATCATGAATCATGAATCATGAATCATGAATTGAATCATGAATCATGAATCGTGAATTGAATCATGAATCATGAATCATGAACCAAATCATAAATCATGAATTATGAATCATGAATTGAATCATGAATCATGAATCATGATTTGAATCATGGATTGAATCATGAATCATGAATCATGAATTGAATCATGAATCATAAATTGAATCATGAATCATGATTAATGAATTGAATCATGAATCAAATCATGAATCATGAATCATGAATCATGAATTGAATTATGAATCATGAATCATGAATCATGAATTGAATTATGAATATTGAATCATGAATCGAATCATGAATCATGTATCAAGAATCATGAATCGAATCTTGAATCATGAATTGAATCATGAATCATGAATTATGAATCATGAATTGAATGATGTATCATGAATTGAATCATGAATCTTGAATCATGAATTGAATCATGAATCATGAATTATGAATTGTGAATTGAATCATGAATCATGAATTGAATCATGAATCTTGAATCATGAATTGAATCATGAATCATGAATCATGAATCAAGAATCATGAATCGAATCTTGAATCATGAATTGAATCATGAATCATGAATCATGAATTATGAATTGAATCATGAATCATGAATCATGAATCATGAATCATGAATTGAATCATGAATCATGAATCATGAATCATGAATCATGAATTGAATCATGAATCATGAATCATGAATCGAATCATGAATCATGAATCAAGAATCATGAATCGAATCATGAATCATGAATTGAATCATGAATAATGAATTGAATCATGAATCATGAATCATGAATTGAATTATGAATCATGAATCATGAATCGAAT
The DNA here is from genome assembly GCA_036250195.1 of Mixophyes australis. Classification (NCBI taxonomy): domain Eukaryota; kingdom Metazoa; phylum Chordata; class Amphibia; order Anura; family Limnodynastidae; genus Mixophyes; species Mixophyes australis. Next base: position 818,271 of record JAVHZZ010000024.1, on the reverse strand, counting down.
CATGAATCATGAATCATGAATTGAATCATGAATCATGAATCATGAATTGAATCATGAATCAAGAATTGAATCATGAATCATAAATCATGAATCATGACATGAATCATGAATCATGAATCATAAATCGAATCATGAATCTTGAATTGAATCAGGATTCGAATCATGAATTGAATCATGAATCATGAATTGAATAATGAATCATGAATCTTGAATCATAAATCATGAATTGAATCAGGAATCATGAATTATGAATCATGAATTGAATCATGAATCATAATTTGAATCATGAATCATGAATCATGAATCGAATCATGAATCATGAATTGAATCATGAATTGAATCATGAATCATGAATCATGAATTGAATCATGAATCATGAATCAGGAATCATGACATGAATCATGAATCATGAATCATAAATCGAATCATGAATCATGAATTGAATCAGGATTCGAACCATGAATTGAATCATGTATCACGAATTTAATCATGAATCTTGAATCATGAATCATGAATTATGAATCATGAATTGAATCATGAATCTTGAATCATGAATTATGAATTGAATCATGTATCAAGAATTGAATCATGAATCTTGAATCATGAATTATGAATTGAATCATGAATCATGAATTATGAATCATGAATTGAATCATGAATCATAAATTGAATCATGAATCATGAATCATGAATTGAATCATGAATCATGAATCATGAATCATGACATGAATCATAAATCGAATCATGAATCATGAATTGAATCAGGATTCGAATCATGAATTGAATCATGAATCATGAATTGAATCATGAATCATGAATTGAATCATGAATCATGAATTATGAATCATGAATTGAATCATGAATCATGAATTGAATCATGAATCATGAATCATGAATTGAATCATGAATCATGAATCATAAATCGAATCATGAATCATGAATTGAATCAGGATTCGAATCATGAATTGAATCATGAATCATGAATTGAATCATGAATCATGAATTATGAATCATGAATTGAATCATGAATCATGAATTGAATCATGAATCATGAATCATGAATTGAATCATGAATTGAATCATGAATCATGAATTGAATCATGAATCATGAATTGAATCATGAATCATGAATCACGAATTGAATCATGAATCATGAATCATGAATTGAATCATGAATCATGAATCATGAATTGAATCATGAATCATGAATCATGAATCGAATCATGAATCATAAATTGAATCATGAATCATGAATTGAATCATGAATCATGAATCATGAATTGAATCATGAATCATGAATCATGAATCATGACATGAATCATGAATCATGAATCATAAATCGAATCATGAATCATGAATTGAATCAGGATTCGAATCGTGAATTGAATCATGAATCATGAATTGAATCATGAATCATGAATTGAATCATGAATCATGAATTATGAATCATGAATTGAATCATGAATCATGAATTGAATCATGAATCATGAATCATGGATTGAATCATGAATCATGAATCATGAATTAAATCATGAATCATGAATCATAAATCGATTCATGAATCATGAATTGAATCAGGATTCGAATCATGAATTGAATCATGAATTGAATCAGGATTCGAATCATGAATTGAATCATGAATCATGAATTGAATCATGAATCATGAATTGAATCATGAATCATGAATTATGAATCATGAATTGAATCATGAATCATGAATTGAATCATGAATCATGAATTGAATCATGAATCATGAATCATGAATTGAATCATGAATCATGAATTGAATTATGAATCATGAATCATGAATCATGACATGAATCATGAATTATGAATCATAAATCGAATCATGAATCATGAATTGAATCAGGATTCAAATCATGAATTGAATCATGTATCATGAATTGAATCATGAATCTTGAATCATGAATCATGAATTGAATCATGAATCATGAATTATGAATCATGAATTAAATCATGTATCATGAATTGAATCATGAATCTTGAATCATGAATTGAATCATGAATCATGAATTATGAATTATGAATTGAATCATGAATCATGAATTGAATCATGAATCATGAATCATGAATTGAATCATGAATCATGAATCATGACATGAATCATGAATCATGAATCATAAATTGAATCATGAATCATGAATTGAATCAGGATTCGAATCATGAATTGAATCATGAATCATGAATTGAATCATGAATCATGAATTGAATCATGAATCATGAATTATGAATCATGAATTGAATCATGAATCATGAATTGATTAATGAATCATGATTCATGAATCGAATCATGAATCATGAATTGAATCATGAATCATGAATTGAATCATGAATCATGAATCATGAATTGAATCATGAATTGAATCATGTATCACGAATCATGAATTGAATCATGAATCATGAATTGAATCATGAATCATAAATTGAATCATGAATCATGAATCATGAATTGAATCATGAATCGAATAATGAATCATGAATCATGAATTGAATCATGAATCATGAATCGGATCATGAATCATGAATTGAATCTTGAATAATGAATTGAATAATGAATCATGAATCATGAATTGAATTATGAATCATGAATCATGAATCGAATCATGAATCATGAATCATGAATCATGAATTGAATCATGAAACATGAATCTTGAATCATGAATCATGAATTGAATCATGAATCATGAATTATGAATCATGAATTCAATAATGAATCATGAATTGATTCATGAATCATGAATCATGAATCATGAATTGAATCATGAATCATGAATCATAAATTGAATCGTGAATTGAATCATGAATCATGAATTGAATCATGAATCATAAATTGAATCATGAATCATGAATCGAATCATGAATCATGAATCATGAATCGAATCATGAATCATGAATTGAATCATGAATCATGAATCATAAATCATGAATCATGAATCATGAATCATGAATTGAATCATGAATTATGAATCATGAATTGATTCATGAATCATGAATCATGAATTGAATCATAAATCATGAATCATGAATCGAATCATGAATCATGAATCATGAATTGAATCATGAATCATGAATTTAATCATGAATCATGAATTGAATCATGAATCATGAATCATGAATCGAATCATGAATCATGAATTGAATCATGAATCATGAATTGAATCATGAATCATGAATCATAAATCATGAATCATGAATCATGAATCATGAATTGAATCATGAATCATGAATCATGAATCGAATCATGAATCATGAATCATGAATCATGAATTGAATCATGAATCATGAATCGTGAATTGAATCATGAATCATGAATCATGAACCAAATCATAAATCATGAATTATGAATCATGAATTGAATCATGAATCATGAATCATGATTTGAATCATGGATTGAATCATGAATCATGAATCATGAATTGAATCATGAATCATAAATTGAATCATGAATCATGATTAATGAATTGAATCATGAATCAAATCATGAATCATGAATTGAATCATGAATCATGAATCATGAATCATGAATTGAATTCTGAATCATGAATCTTGAATCATAAATTATGAATTGAATCATGTATCAAGAATTGAATCATGAATCTTGAATCATGAATTATGAATTGAATCATGAATCATGAATTATGAATCATGAATCATAAATTGAATCATGAATCATGAATTGAATCATGAATCATGAATCATGAATCATGACATGAATCATAAATCGAATCATGAATCATGAATTTAATCAGGATTCGAATCATGAATTGAATCATGAATCATGAATTGAATCATGAATCATGAATTGAATCATGAATCATGAATTATGAATCATGAATTGAATCATGAATCATGAATTGAATCATGAATCATGAATCATGAATTGAATCATGAATCATGAATTGAATCATGAATCATGAGTTATGAATCATGAATTGTAACATGAATCATGAATTGAATCATGAATCATGAATTGAATCATGAATCATGAATTGAATAATGAATCATGAATCATGAATTGAATCATGAATCATGAATCATGAATTGAATCATGAATCATGAATCATAAATTGAATCATGAATCATGAATTGAATCATGAATCATGAATCATAAATCATGAATCATGAATCATGAATCATGAATTGAATCATGAATCATGAATCATGAATCGAATCATGAATCATGAATCATGAATTGAATCATGAATCATGAATCGTGAATTGAATCATGAATCATGAACCAAATCATAAATCATGAATTATGAATCATGAATTGAATCATGAATCATGAATCATGATTTGAATCATGGATTGAATCATGAATCATGAATCATGAATTGAATCATGAATCATAAATTGAATCATGAATCATGATTAATGAATTGAATCATGAATCAAATCATGAATCATGAATCATGAATCATGAATCATGAATCATGAATTGAATTATGAATCATGAATCATGAATCATGAATTGAATTATGAATATTGAATCATGAATCGAATGATGAATCATGTATCAAGAATCATGAATCGAATCTTGAATCATGAATTGAATCATGAATCATGAATTATGAATCATGAATTGAATGATGTATCATGAATTGAATCATGAATCTTGAATCATGAATTGAATCAAGAATCATGAATTATGAATTGTGAATTGAATCATGAATCATGAATTGAATCATGAATCTTGAATCATGAATTGAATCATGAATCATGAATCATGAATCAAGAATCATGAATCGAATCTTGAATCATGAATTGAATCATGAATCATGAATCATGAATTATGAATTGAATCATGAATCATGAATCATGAATCATGAATTGAATCATGAATCATGAATCATGAATCATGAATCATGAATTGAATCATGAATCATGAATCATGAATCGAATCATGAATCATGAATCAAGAATCATGAATCGAATCATGAATCATGAATTGAATCATGAATAATGAATTGAATCATGAATCATGAATCATGAATTGAATCATGAATCATGAATCATGAATTGAATCATGAATCAAGAATTGAATCATGAATCATAAATCATGAATCATGACATGAATCATGAATCATGAATCATAAATCGAATCATGAATCTTGAATTGAATCAGGATTCGAATCATGAATTGAATCATGAATCATGAATTGAATAATGAATCATGAATCTTGAATCATAAATCATGAATTGAATCAGGAATCATGAATTATGAATCATGAATTGAATCATGAATCATGAATCATGAATCGAATCATGAATCATGAATTGAATCATGAATTGAATCATGAATCATGAATCATGAATTGAATCATGAATCATGAATCATGAATCATGACATGAATCATGAATCATGAATCATAAATCGAATCATGAATCATGAATTGAATCAGGATTCGAACCATGAATTGAATCATGTATCACGAATTTAATCATGAATCTTGAATCATGAATCATGAATTATGAATCATGAATTGAATCATGAATCTTGAATCATGAATTATGAATTGAATCATGTATCAAGAATTGAATCATGAATCTTGAATCATGAATTATGAATTGAATCATGAATCATGAATTATGAATCATGAATTGAATCATGAATCATAAATTGAATCATGAATCATGAATCATGAATTGAATCATGAATCATGAATCATGAATCATGACATGAATCATAAATCGAATCATGAATCATGAATTGAATCAGGATTCGAATCATGAATTGAATCATGAATCATGAATTGAATCATGAATCATGAATTGAATCATGAATCATGAATTATGAATCATGAATTGAATCATGAATCATGAATTGAATCATGAATCATGAATCATGAATTGAATCATGAATCATGAATCATAAATCGAATCATGAATCATGAATTGAATCAGGATTCGAATCATGAATTGAATCATGAATCATGAATTGAATCATGAATCATGAATTATGAATCATGAATTGAATCATGAATCATGAATTGAATCATGAATCATGAATCATGAATTGAATCATGAATTGAATCATGAATCATGAATTGAATCATGAATCATGAATTGAATCATGAATCATGAATCATGAATTGAATCATGAATCATGAATCATGAATTGAATCATGAATCATGAATCATGAATTGAATCATGAATCATGAATCATGAATCGAATCATGAATCATAAATTGAATCATGAATCATGAATTGAATCATGAATCATGAATCATGAATTGAATCATGAATCATGAATCATGAATCATGACATGAATCATGAATCATGAATCATAAATCGAATCATGAATCATGAATTGAATCAGGATTCGAATCGTGAATTGAATCATGAATCATGAATTGAATCATGAATCATGAATTGAATCATGAATCATGAATTATGAATCATGAATTGAATCATGAATCATGAATTGAATCATGAATCATGAATCATGGATTGAATCATGAATCATGAATCATGAATTAAATCATGAATCATGAATCATAAATCGAATCATGAATCATGAATTGAATCAGGATTCGAATCATGAATTGAATCATGAATTGAATCAGGATTCGAATCATGAATTGAATCATGAATCATGAATTGAATCATGAATCATGAATTGAATCATGAATCATGAATTATGAATCATGAATTGAATCATGAATCATGAATTGAATCATGAATCATGAATTGAATCATGAATCATGAATCATGAATTGAATCATGAATCATGAATTGAATTATGAATCATGAATCATGAATCATGACATGAATCATGAATTATGAATCATAAATCGAATCATGAATCATGAATTGAATCAGGATTCAAATCATGAATTGAATCATGTATCATGAATTGAATCATGAATCTTGAATCATGAATCATGAATTGAATCATGAATCATGAATTATGAATCATGAATTAAATCATGTATCATGAATTGAATCATGAATCTTGAATCATGAATTGAATCATGAATCATGAATTATGAATTATGAATTGAATCATGAATCATGAAATGAATCATGAATCATGAATCATGAATTGAATCATGAATCATGAATCATGACATGAATCATGAATCATGAATCATAAATCGAATCATGAATCATGAATTGAATCAGGATTCGAATCATGAATTGAATCATGAATCATGAATTGAATCATGAATCATGAATTGAATCATGAATCATGAATTATGAATCATGAATTGAATCATGAATCATGAATTGATTAATGAATCATGATTCATGAATCGAATCATGAATCATGAATTGAATCATGAATCATGAATTGAATCATGAATCATGAATCATGAATTGAATCATGAATTGAATCATGTATCACGAATCATGAATTGAATCATGAATCATGAATTGAATCATGAATCATAAATTGAATCATGAATCATGAATCATGAATTGAATCATGAATCGAATCATGAATCATGAATCATGAATTGAATCATGAATCATGAATCGGATCATGAATCATGAATTGAATCTTGAATAATGAATTGAATAATGAATCATGAATCATGAATTGAATTATGAATCATGAATCATGAATCGAATCATGAATCATGAATCATGAATCATGAATTGAATCATGAAACATGAATCATGAATTGAATAATGAATCATGAATCATGAATTGAATCATGAATCATAAATCATGAATCATGACATGAATCATGAATCATGAATCATAAATCGAATCATGAATCATGAATTGAATCAAGATTCGAATCATGAATTGAATCATGAATCATGAATTGAATCATGAATCGTGAATCTTGAATCATGAATCATGAATTGAATCAGGAATCATGAATTATGAATCATGAATTGAATCATGAATCATAATTTGAATCATGAATCATGAATTGATTAATGAATCATGAATCATGAATCGAATCATGAATCATGAATTGAATCATGAATCATGAATTTAATCATGAATCATGAATCATGAATTGAATCATGAATCATGAATCATGACATGAATCATGAATCATGAATCATAAATCGAATCATGAATCATGAATTGAATCAGGATTCGAATCATGAATTGAATCATGTATCATGAATTGAATCATGAATCTTGAATCATGAATCATGAATTGAATCATGAATCATGAATCATGAATTGAATCATAAAACATGAATCATGAATTGAATCTTGAATCATGAATCATGAATTGAATCATGAATCATAAATCATGAATCATGACATGAATCATGAATCATGAATCATAAATCGAATCATGAATCATGAATTGAATCAGGATTCGAATCATGAATTGAATCATGAATCATGAATTGAATCATGAATCATGAATCATGAATCATGAATTGAATCAGGAATCATGAATTATGAATCATGAATTGAATCATGAATCATAATTTCAATCATGAATCATGAATTGATTAATGAATCATGAATCATAAATCGAATCAGGAATCATGAATTGAATCATGAATCATAAATTGAATCATGAATTGAATCATGAATCATGAATCATGAATCACGAATCATAAATTGATTCATGAATCATGAATTGAATCATGAATCATAAATTGAATCATGAATCATGAATCATGAATTGAATCATGAATCGAATCATGAATCATGAATCATGAATTGAATCATGAATCATGAATTGAATCATGAATCATGAATTGAATCATGAATCATGAATTGAATTATGAATCATGAATCATGAATCGAATCATGAATCATGAATCAAGAATCATGAATCGAATCCTGAATCATGAATTGAATCATGAATCATGAATCATGAAATATGAATTGAATCATGAATCATGAATCATGAATCATGAATTGAATCATGAATCATGAATCATGAATCATGAATTGAATCATGAATCATGAATCATGAATTGAATCATGAATCATGAATCAAGAATCATGAATCGAATCATGAATCATGAATTGAATCATGAATAATGAATTGAATCATGAATCATGAATCATGAATTCAATTATGAATCATGAATCATGAATCGAATCATGAATCATGAATCATGAATTGAATCATGAAACATGAATCATGAATTGAATCATGAATCATGAATCGTGAATTGAATCATGAATCATAAATCATGAATCATGACATGAATCATATATCATGAAGCATAAATCGAATCATGAATCATGAATTGAATCAGGATTCGAATCATGAATTGAATCATGAATCATGAATTGAATCATGAATCATGAATCTTGAATCATGAATCATGAATTGAATCAGGAATCATGAATTATGAATCATGAATTGAATCATGAATCATAATTTGAATCATGAATTGATTAATGAATCATGAATCACGAATCGAATCATGAATCATGAATTGAATCATGAATCATAAATTGATTCATGAATCATGAATCATGAATTGAATCATGAATCATGAATTGAATCATGAATCATGAATCATGAATCATGACATGAATCATGAATCATGAATCATAAATCGAATCATGAATCATGAATTGAATCAGGATTCGAATCATGAATTGAATCATGTATCATGAATTGAATCATGAATCTTGAATCATGAATCATGAATTGAATCATGAATCATGAATTATGAATCATGAATTAAATCATGTATCATGAATTGAATCATGAATCTTGAATCATGAATTGAATCATGAATCATGAATTATGAATTATGAATTGAATCATGAATCATGAATTGAATCATGAATCATGAATCATGAATTGAATCATGAATCATGAATCATGACATGATTCATGAATCATGAATCATAAATCGAATCATGAATCATGAATTGAATCAGGATTCGAATCATGAATTGAATCATGAATCATGAATTGAATCATGAATCATGAATTGAATCATGAATCATGAATTATGAATCATGAATTGAATCATGAATCATGAATCATGAATTGAATCATGAATCATGAATTGAATCATGAATCGAATCATGAATCATGAATTGAATCATGAATCATATATCATGAATTGAATCATGAATTGAATCATGAATCACGAATCATGAATTGAATCATGAATCATGAATTGAATCATGAATCATAAATTGAATCATGAATCATGAATCATGAATTGAAACATGAATCGAATCATGAATCATGAATCATGAATTGAATCATGAATCATGAATTATGAATCATGAATTGAATCATGAATCATGAATTGATTAATGAATCATGATTCATGAATCGAATCATGAATCATGAATTGAATCATGAATCATGAATTGAATCATGAATCATGAATCATGAATTGAATCATGAATTGAATCATGTATCACGAATCATGAATTGAATCATGAATCATGAATTGAATCATGAATCATAAATTGAATCATGAATCATGAATCATGAATTGAATCATGAATCGAATCATGAATCATGAATTGAATCATGAATCATGAATCGGATCATGAATCATGAATTGAATCTTGAATAATGAATTGAATAATGAATCATGAATCATGAATTGAATTATGAATCATGAATCATGAATCGAATCATGAATCATGAATCATGAATCATGAATTGAATCATGAAACATGAATCATGAATTGAATAATGAATCATGAATCATGAATTGAATCATGAATCATAAATCATGAATCATGACATGAATCATGAATCATGAATCATAAATCGAATCATGAATCATGAATTGAATCAAGATTCGAATCATGAATTGAATCATGAATCATGAATTGAATCATGAATCGTGAATCTTGAATCATGAATCATGAATTGAATCAGGAATCATGAATTATGAATCATGAATTGAATCATGAATCATAATTTGAATCATGAATCATGAATTGATTAATGAATCATGAATCATGAATCGAATCATGAATCATGAATTGAATCATGAATCATGAATTTAATCATGAATCATGAATCATGAATTGAATCATGAATCATGAATCATGACATGAATCATGAATCATGAATCATAAATCGAATCATGAATCATGAATTGAATCAGGATTCGAATCATGAATTGAATCATGTATCATGAATTGAATCATGAATCTTGAATCATGAATCATGAATTGAATCATGAATCATGAATCATGAATTGAATCATAAAACATGAATCATGAATTGAATCTTGAATCATGAATCATGAATTGAATCATGAATCATAAATCATGAATCATGACATGAATCATGAATCATGAATCATAAATCGAATCATGAATCATGAATTGAATCAGGATTCGAATCATGAATTGAATCATGAATCATGAATTGAATCATGAATCATGAATCATGAATCATGAATTGAATCAGGAATCATGAATTATGAATCATGAATTGAATCATGAATCATAATTTCAATCATGAATCATGAATTGATTAATGAATCATGAATCATAAATCGAATCAGGAATCATGAATTGAATCATGAATCATAAATTGAATCATGAATTGAATCATGAATCATGAATCATGAATCACGAATCATAAATTGATTCATGAATCATGAATTGAATCATGAATCATAAATTGAATCATGAATCATGAATCATGAATTGAATCATGAATCGAATCATGAATCATGAATCATGAATTGAATCATGAATCATGAATTGAATCATGAATCATGAATTGAATCATGAATCATGAATTGAATTATGAATCATGAATCATGAATCGAATCATGAATCATGAATCAAGAATCATGAATCGAATCCTGAATCATGAATTGAATCATGAATCATGAATCATGAAATATGAATTGAATCATGAATCATGAATCATGAATCATGAATTGAATCATGAATCATGAATCATGAATTGAATCATGAATCATGAATCATGAATTGAATCATGAATCATGAATCAAGAATCATGAATCGAATCATGAATCATGAATTGAATCATGAATAATGAATTGAATCATGAATCATGAATCATGAATTCAATTATGAATCATGAATCATGAATCGAATCATGAATCATGAATCATGAATTGAATCATGAAACATGAATCATGAATTGAATCATGAATCATGAATCGTGAATTGAATCATGAATCATAAATCATGAATCATGACATGAATCATATATCATGAAGCATAAATTGAATCATGAATCATGAATTGAATCAGGATTCGAATCATGAATTGAATCATGAATCATGAATTGAATCATGAATCATGAATCTTGAATCATGAATCATGAATTGAATCAGGAATCATGAATTATGAATCATGAATTGAATCATGAATCATAATTTGAATCATGAATTGATTAATGAATCATGAATCACGAATCGAATCATGAATCATGAATTGAATCATGAATCATAAATTGATTCATGAATCATGAATCATGAATTGAATCATGAATCATGAATTGAATCATGAATCATGAATCATGAATCATGACATGAATCATGAATCATGAATCATAAATCGAATCATGAATCATGAATTGAATCAGGATTCGAATCATGAATTGAATCATGTATCATGAATTGAATCATGAATCTTGAATCATGAATCATGAATTGAATCATGAATCATGAATTATGAATCATGAATTAAATCATGTATCATGAATTGAATCATGAATCTTGAATCATGAATTGAATCATGAATCATGAATTATGAATTATGAATTGAATCATGAATCATGAATTGAATCATGAATCATGAATCATGAATTGAATCATGAATCATGAATCATGACATGATTCATGAATCATGAATCATAAATCGAATCATGAATCATGAATTGAATCAGGATTCGAATCATGAATTGAATCATGAATCATGAATTGAATCATGAATCATGAATTGAATCATGAATCATGAATTATGAATCATGAATTGAATCATGAATCATGAATCATGAATTGAATCATGAATCATGAATTGAATCATGAATCGAATCATGAATCATGAATTGAATCATGAATCATATATCATGAATTGAATCATGAATTGAATCATGAATCACGAATCATGAATTGAATCATGAATCATGAATTGAATCATGAATCATAAATTGAATCATGAATCATGAATCATGAATTGAAACATGAATCGAATCATGAATCATGAATCATGAATTGAATCATGAGTCATGAATCGAATCATGAATCTTGAATCATGAATTGAATCATGAATCATGAATCATGAATCATGAATTGAATCATGAATCATGAATCATGAATTGAATCATGAATTGAATCATGAATCACGAATCATGAATTGAATCATGAATCATGAATTGAATCATGAATCATAAATTGAATCATGAATCATGAATCATGAATTGAATCATGAATCATGAATCATGAATTGAATCATGAATCATGAATCATGAATCATGACATGAATCATAAATCGAATCATGAATCATGAATTTAATCAGGATTTGAATCATGAATTGAATCATGAATCATGAATTGAATCATGAATCATGAATTGAATCATGAATCATGAATTATGAATCATGAATTGAATCATGAATCATGAATTGAATCATGAATCATGAATCATGAATTGAATCATGAATCATGAATTGAATCATGAATCATGAGTTATGAATCATGAATTGTAACATGAATCATGAATTGAATCATGAATCATGAATTGAATCATGAATCATGAATTGAATAATGAATCATGAATCATGAATTGAATCATGAATCATGAATCATGAATTGAATCATGAATCATGAATCATGAATCGAATCATGAATCATAAATTGAATCATGAATCATGAATTGAATCATGAATCATGAATCATGAATTGAATCATGAATCATGAATCATGAATTGAATCATGAATCATGAATTGAATCATGAATCATAAATCATGAATCATGACATGAATCATGATCCATAAATCGAATCATGAATCATAAATTGAATCAGGATTCGAATCATGAATTGAATCATGTATGATGAATTGAATCATAAATCATGAATTGAATCATGAATCATGAATTATGAATCATGAATTGATTCATGAATCATGAATCATGAATCATGAATTGAATCATGAATCATGAATCATGAATCGAATCATGAATCATGAATTGAATCATGAATCATGAATCATAAATTGAATCGTGAATTGAATCATGAATCATGAATTGAATCATGAATCATAAATTGAATCATGAATCATGAATTGAATCATGAATCATGAATCATGAATTGAATCATGAATCATGAATCATGAATTGAATCATAAATCATGAATCATGAATCATGAATTGAATCATGAATCATGAATTATGAATCATGAATTGATTCATGAATCATGAATCATGAATTGAATCATAAATCATGAATCATGAATCATGAATTGAATCATGAATCATGAATTATAAATTGAATCATGAATCATGAATTTAATCATGAATCATGAATAATGAATCATGAATCATGAATCATGAATTGAATCATGAATCATGAATCATGAATCGAATCATGAATCATGAATCATGAATTGAATCATAAATCATGAATTATGAATAATGAATTGAATCATGAATCATGAATCATTAATTGAATCATAAATCATGAATCAAATCATGAATCATGAATCTTGAATTGAATCATGAATCATGAATCATGAATCATGAATCATGAATTGAATCATGAATCATGAATCATGAATCGAATCATGAATCATGAATCATGAATTGAATCATGAATCATGAATCGTGAATTGAATCATGAATCATGCATCATGAATCATGACATGAATCATGAATCATAAATCAAATCATGAATCATAAATTGAATCAGGATTCGAATCATGAATTGAATCATGTATGATGAATTGAATCATGAATCATGAATCTTGAATCATGAATCATGAATTGAATCATGAATCATGAATTATGAATCATGAATTCAATAATGAATCATGAATCGAATCATGAATCATGAATTGAATCATGAATCATGAATCATAAATCATGAATCATGAATCATGAATCATGAATTGAATCATGAATTATGAATCATGAATTGATTCATGAATCATGAATCATGAATTGAATCATAAATCATGAATCATGAATCGAATCATGAATCATGAATCATGAATTGAATCATGAATCATGAATTTAATCATGAATCATGAATCATGAATCGAATCATGAATCATGAATTGAATCATGAATCATGAATTGAATCATGAATCATGAATCATAAATCATGAATCATGAATCATGAATCATGAATTGAATCATGAATCATGAATCATGAATCGAATCATGAATCATGAATCATGAATTGAATCATGAATCATGAATCGTGAATTGAATCATGAATCATGAATCATGAACCAAATCATAAATCATGAATTATGAATCATGAATTGAATCATGAATCATGAATCATGATTTGAATCATGGATTGAATCATGAATCATGAATCATGAATTGAATCATGAATCATAAATTGAATCATGAATCATGATTAATGAATTGAATCATGAATCAAATCATGAATCATGAATCATGAATCATGAATCATGAATCATGAATTGAATTATGAATCATGAATCATGAATCATGAATTGAATTATGAATATTGAATCATGAATCGAATCATGAATCATGTATCAAGAATCATGAATCGAATCTTGAATCATTAATTGAATCATGAATCATGAATTATGAATCATGAATTGAATGATGTATCATGAATTGAATCATGAATCTTGAATCATGAATTGAATCATGAATCATGAATTATGAATTGTGAATTGAATCATGAATCATGAATTGAATCATGAATCATGAATCATGAATCAAGAATCATGAATCGAATCTTGAATCATGAATTGAATCATGAATCATGAATCATGAATTATGAATTGAATCATGAATCATGAATCATGAATCATGAATCATGAATTGAATCATGAATCATGAATCATGAATCATGAATCATGAATTGAATCATGAATCATGAATCATGAATCGAATCATGAATCATGAATCAAGAATCATGAATCGAATCATGAATCATGAATTGAATCATGAATAATGAATTGAATCATGAATCATGAATCATGAATTGAATTATGAATCATGAATCATGAATCGAATCATGAATCATGAATCATGAATTGAATCATGAATCATGAATCATGAATTGAATCATGAATCAAGAATTGAATCATGAATCATAAATCATGAATCATGACATGAATCATGAATCATGAATCATAAATCGAATCATGAATCTTGAATTGAATCAGGATTCGAATCATGAATTGAATCATGAATCATGAATTGAATAATGAATCATGAATCTTGAATCATAAATCATGAATTGAATCAGGAATCATGAATTATGAATCATGAATTGAATCATGAATCATAATTTGAATCATGAATCATGAATCATGAATCGAATCATGAATCATGAATTGAATCATGAATTGAATCATGAATCATGAATCATGAATTGAATCATGAATTGAATCAGGATTCGAACCATGAATTGAATCATGTATCACGAATTTAATCATGAATCTTGAATCATGAATCATGAATTATGAATCATGAATTGAATCATGAATCTTGAATCATGAATTATGAATTGAATCATGTATCAAGAATTGAATCATGAATCTTGAATCATGAATTATGAATTGAATCATGAATCATGAATTATGAATCATGAATTGAATCATGAATCATAAATTGAATCATGAATCATGAATCATGAATTGAATCATGAATCATGAATCATGAATCATGACATGAATCATAAATCGAATCATGAATCATGAATTGAATCAGGATTCGAATCATGAATTGAATCATGAATCATGAATTGAATCATGAATCATGAATTGAATCATGAATCATGAATTATGAATCATGAATTGAATCATGAATCATGAATTGAATCATGAATCATGAATCATGAATTGAATCATGAATCATGAATCATAAATCGAATCATGAATCATGAATTGAATCAGGATTCGAATCATGAATTGAATCATGAATCATGAATTGAATCATGAATCATGAATTGAATCATGAATCATGAATTATGAATCATGAATTGAATCATGAATCATGAATTGAATCATGAATCATGAATCATGAATTGAATCATGAATTGAATCATGAATCATGAATTGAATCATGAATCATGAATTGAATCATGAATCATGAATCACGAATTGAATCATGAATCATGAATCATGAATTGAATCATGAATCATGAATCATGAATTGAATCATGAATCATGAATCATGAATCGAATCATGAATCATAAATTGAATCATGAATCATGAATTGAATCATGAATCATGAATCATGAATTGAATCATGAATCATGAATCATGAATCATGACATGAATCATGAATCATGAATCATAAATCGAATCATGAATCATGAATTGAATCAGGATTCGAATCGTGAATTGAATCATGAATCATGAATTGAATCATGAATCATGAATTGAATCATGAATCATGAATTATGAATCATGAATTGAATCATGAATCATGAATTGAATCATGAATCATGAATCATGGATTGAATCATGAATCATGAATCATGAATTAAATCATGAATCATGAATCATAAATCGAATCATGAATCATGAATTGAATCAGGATTCGAATCATGAATTGAATCATGAATTG
The DNA here is from genome assembly GCA_036250195.1 of Mixophyes australis. Classification (NCBI taxonomy): domain Eukaryota; kingdom Metazoa; phylum Chordata; class Amphibia; order Anura; family Limnodynastidae; genus Mixophyes; species Mixophyes australis. The sequence continues at coordinate 800,558 of JAVHZZ010000024.1, read as the reverse complement.
AATCAGGATTCGAATCATGAATTGAATCATGAATCATGAATTGAATCATGAATCATGAATTGAATCATGAATCATGAATTATGAATCATGAATTGAATCATGAATCATGAATTGAATCATGAATCATGAATTGAATCATGAATCATGAATCATGAATTGAATCATGAATCATGAATTGAATTATGAATCATGAATCATGAATCATGACATGAATCATGAATTATGAATCATAAATCGAATCATGAATCATGAATTGAATCAGGATTCAAATCATGAATTGAATCATGTATCATGAATTGAATCATGAATCTTGAATCATGAATCATGAATTGAATCATGAATCATGAATTATGAATCATGAATTAAATCATGTATCATGAATTGAATCATGAATCTTGAATCATGAATTGAATCATGAATCATGAATTATGAATTATGAATTGAATCATGAATCATGAATTGAATCATGAATCATGAATCATGAATTGAATCATGAATCATGAATCATGACATGAATCATGAATCATGAATCATAAATCGAATCATGAATCATGAATTGAATCAGGATTCGAATCATGAATTGAATCATGAATCATGAATTGAATCATGAATCATGAATTGAATCATGAATCATGAATTATGAATCATGAATTGAATCATGAATCATGAATCATGAATTGAATCATGAATCATGAATTGAATCATGAATCGAATCATGAATCATGAATTGAATCATGAATCATATATCATGAATTGAATCATGAATTGAATCATGAATCACGAATCATGAATTGAATCATGAATCATGAATTGAATCATGAATCATAAATTGAATCATGAATCATGAATCATGAATTGAAACATGAATCGAATCATGAATCATGAATCATGAATTGAATCATGAATCATGAATCGAATCATGAATCTTGAATCATGAATTGAATCATGAATCATGAATCATGAATTGAATCATGAATTGAATCATGAATCACGAATCATGAATTGAATCATGAATCATGAATTGAATCATGAATCATAAATTGAATCATGAATCATGAATCATGAATTGAATCATGAATCATGAATTGAATCATGAATCATGAATCGAATCATGAATCTTGAATCATGAATTGAATCATGAATCATGAATCATGAATCATGAATCATGAATTGAATTATGAATCATGAATCATGAATCGAATCATGAATCATGAATCAAGAATCATGAATCGAATCTTGAATCATGAATTGCATCATGAATCATGAATCATGAATTATGAATTGAATCATGAATCATGAATCATGAATCATGAATTGAATCATGAATCATGAATCATGAATCATGAATCATGAATTAAATTATGAATCATGAATCATGAATCGAATCATGAATCATGAATTATGAATCATGACATGAATCATGAATCATGAATCATAAATCGCATCATGAATCATGAATTGAATCAGGATTCGAATCATGAATTGAATCATGAATCATAATTTGAATCATGAATCATGAATTGATTAATGAATCATGAATCATGAATCGAATCATGAATCATGAATTGAATCATGAATCATGAATTGAATCATGAATAATGAATCATGAATTGAATCATGAATTGAATCATGTATCACGAATCATGAATTGAATCATGAATCATAAATTGAATCATGAATCATGAATTGAATCATTAATCGAATCATGAATCATGAATCATGAATTGAATCATGAATCATGAATCGAATCATGAATCTTGAATCATGAATTGAATCATGAATCATGAATCATGAATTGAATTATGAATCATGAATCGAATCATGAATAATGAATCAAGAATCATGAATCGAATCTTGAATCATGAATTGAATCATGAATCATGAATCATGAATTATGAATTGAATCATGAATCATGAATCATGAATTGAATCATGAATCATGAATCATGAATCATGAATCATGAATTGAACCATGAATCATAAATCATGAATCGAATCATGAATCATGAATCAAGAATCATGAATCGAATCATGAATCATGAATTGAATCATGAATAATGAATTGAATCATGAATCATGAATCATGAATTGAATTATGAATCATGAATCATGAATCGAATCATGAATCATGAATCATGAATCATGAATTGAATCATGAATCATGAATCATGAATTGAATCATGAATCATGAATCATGAATTGAATCATGAATCATGAATCATGAATTGAATCATGAATCATAAATCATGAATCATGACATGAATCATAAATCATGAATCATAAATCGAATCATGAATCTTGAATTGAATCAGGATTCGAATCATGAATTGAATCATGAATCATGAATTGAATCATGAATCATGAATCTTGAATCATAAATCATGAATTGAATCAGGAATCATGAATTATGAATCATGAATTGAATCATGAATCATAATTTGAATCATGAATCATGAATTGATTAATGAATCATGAATCATGAATCGAATCATGAGTCATGAATTGAATCATGAATCATGAATTGAATCATGAATCATGAATCATGAATTGAATCATGAATCATGAATCATGACATGAATCATGAATCATGAATCATAAATCGAATCATGAATCATGAATTGAATCAGGATTCGAACCATGAATTGAATCATGTATCATGAATTGAATCATGAATCATGAATCATGAATCATGACATGAATCATGAATTATGAATCATAAATCGAATCATGAATCATGAATTGAATCAGGATTCAAATCATGAATTGAATCATGTATCATGAATCATGAATTGAATCATGAATTGAATCATGAATCATGAATCATGAATCATGACATGAATCATGACATGAATCATGAATCATGAATCATAAATCGAATCATGAATAAGGAATTGAATCAGGATTCAAATCATGAATTGAATCATGAATCATGAATCTTGAATCATGAATCATGAATTGAATCAGGAATCATGAATTATGAATCATGAATTGAATCATGAATCATGAATTGAATCATGAATCATGAATCATGAATTGAATCATGAATTGAATCATGAATCATGAATCATGAATTGAATCATGAATCGAATCATGAATCATGAATCATGAATTGAATCATGAATCATGAATCGAATCATGAATCTTGAATCATGAATCATGAATCGAATCATGAATCATGAATCATGAATTGAATTATGAATCTTGAATCATGAATCGAATCATGAATCATGAATCATGAATCGAATCTTGAATCATGAATTGAATCATGAATCATGAATCATGAATTATGAATTGAATCATGAATCATGAATCATGAATCATGAATTGAATCATGAATCATGAATCATGAATCGAATCATGAATCATGAATCAAGAATCATGAATTGAATCATGAATCATGAATTGAATCTTGAATAATGAATTGAATCATGAATCATGAATCATGAATTGAATTATGAATCATGAATCATGAATCGAATCATGAATCATGAATCTTGAATCATGAATTGAATCATGAAACATGAATCATGAATTAAATCATAATTCATGAATCATGAATTGAATCATGAATCATAAATCATGAATCATGACATGAATCATGAATCATGAATCATAAATCGAATCATGAATCATGAATTGAATCAAGATTCGAATCATGAATTGAATCATGAATCATGAATTGAATCATGAATCGTGAATCTTGAATCATGAATCATGAATTGAATCAGGAATCATGAATTATGAATCATGAATTGAATCATGAATCATAATTTGAATCATGAATCATGAATTGATTAATGAATCATGAATCGAATCATGAATCATGAATTGATTCATGAATCATGAATTGAATCATGAATCATGAATCATGAATCATGACATGAATCATGAATCATGAATCATAAATCGAGTCATGAATCATGAATTGAATCAGGATTCGAATCATGAATTGAATCATGTATCATGAATTGAATCATGAATCTTGAATCATGAATCATGAATTGAATCACGAATCATGAATCGTGAATTGAATCAGGATTCGAATCATGAATTGAATCATGAATCATGAATTGAATCATGAATCATGAATCTTGAATCATGAATCATGAATTGAATCAGGAATCATGAATTATGAATCATGAATTGAATCATGAATCATAATTTGAATCATGAATTGATTAATGAATCATGAATCACGAATCATGAATCATGAATCATAAATCGAATCATGAATCATGAATTGAATCATGAATCATGAATCATGAATTGAATCATGAATCATGAATTGAATCATGAATCATGAATCATGAATCATGACATGAATCATGAATCATGAATCATAAATCGAATCATGAATCATGAATTGAATCATGAATCGAATCATGAATCATGAATCAAGAATTGAATCATGAATCATGAATTGAATCATGAATCATGAATTGAATCATGAATCATGAATTGAATTATGAATCATGAATCATGAATCGAATCATGAATCATGAATTGAATCATGAATCATGAATCATGAAATATGAATTGAATCATGAATCATGAATCATGAATCATGAATTGAATCATGAATCATGAATCATGAATCATGAATTGAATCATGAATCATGAATCATGAATTGAATCATGAATCATGAATCAAGAATCATGAATCGAATCATGAATCATGAATTGAATCATGCATAATGAATTGAATCATGAATCATGAATCATGAATTGAATTATGAATCATGAATCATGAATCGAATCATGAATCATGAATCATGAATCATGAATTGAATCATGAAACATGAATCATGAATTGAATCATGAATCATGAATCATGAATTGAATCATGAATCATGACATGAATCATAAATCATGAATCATAAATCGAATCATGAATCATGAATTGAATCAGGATTCGAATCATGAATTGAATCATGAATCATGAATTGAATCATGAATCTTGAATCATGAATCATGAATTGAATCAGGAATCATGAATTATGAATCATGAATTGAATCATGAATCATAATTTGAATCATGAATTGATTAATGAATCATGAATCACGAATCGAATCATGAATCATGAATTGAATCATGAATCATGAATTGAATCATGAATCATGAATCATGAATTGAATCATGAATCATGAATTGAATCATGAATCATGAATCATGAATCATGACATGAATCATGAATCATGAATCATAAATCAAATCATGAATCATGAATTGAATCAGGATTCGAATCATGAATTGAATCATGAATCATGAATTGAATCATGAATCATGAATTGAATCATGAATCATGAATTATGAATCATGAATTGAATCATGAATCATGAATCATGAATTGAATCATGAATCATGAATTGAATCATGAATCGAATCATGAATCATGAATTGAATCATGAATCATAAATTGAATCATGAATCATGAATTGAAACATGAATCGAATCATGAATCATGAATCATGAATTGAATCATGAATCATGAATCGAATCATGAATCTTGAATCATGAATTGAATCATGAATCATGAATCATGAATTGAATCATGAATCATGAATCATGAATTGAATCATGAATTGAATCATGAATCACGAATCATGGATTGAATCATGAATCATGAATTGAATCATGAATCATAAATTGAATCATGAATCATGAATCATGAATCATGAATTATGAATTGAATCATGAATCATGAATCGAATCATGAATCTTGAATCATGAATTGAATCATGAATCATGAATCATGAATTGAATTATGAATCATGAATCATGAATCGAATCATGAATCATGAATCAAGAATCATGAAACGAATCTTGAATCATGAATTGCATCATGAATCATGAATCATGAATTATGAATTGAATCATGAATCATGAATCATGAATCATGAATTGAATTATGAATCATGAATCATGAATCATGAATCATGAATTGAATCATGAATCATGAATCATGAATCGAATCATGAATCATGAATCAAGAATCATGAATCGAATCATGAATCATGAATTGAATCATGAATAATGAATTGAATCATGAATCATGAATCATGACATGAATCATGAATCATGAATCATAAATCGAATCATGAATCATGAATTGAATCAGGATTCGAATCATGAATTGAATCATGAATCATAATTTGAATCATGAATCATGAATTGATTAATGAATCATGAATCATGAATCGAATCATGAATCATGAATTGAATCATGAATCATGAATTGAATCATGAATCATGAATCATGAATTGAATCATGAATTGAATCATGTATCACGAATCATGAATTGAATCATGAATCATGAATTGAATCATGAATCATAAATTGAATCATTAATCATGAATCATGAATTGTATCATGAATCGAATCATGAATCATGAATCATGAATTGAATCATGAATCATGAATCGAATCATGAATCTTGAATCATGAATTGAATCATGAATCATGAATCATGAATTGAATTATGAATCATGAATCATGAATCGAATCATGAATCATGAATCAAGAATCATGAATCGAATCTTGAATCATGAATTGAATCATGAATCATGAATTGAATCATGAATCATGAATCATGAATCATGAATTAAATCATGAATCATGAATCATGAATCATGAATTGAATCATGAATCATGAATCAAGAATCATGAATCGAATCTTGAATCATGAATTGAATCATGAATCATGAATCATGAATTATGAATTGAATCATGAATCATGAATCATGAATCATGAATTAAATCATGAATCATGAATCATGAATCATGAATTGAATCATGAATCATGAATCATGAATCGAATCATGAATCATGAATCAAGAATCATGAATCGAATCATGAATCATGAATTGAATCATGAATCATGAATTGAATCATGAATCATGAATCATGAATCGAATAATGAATCATGAATCAAGAATCATGAATCGAATCATGAATCATGAATTGAATCATGAATAATGAATTGAATCATGAATCATGAATCATGACATGAATCATGAATCATGAATCATAAATCGAATCATGAATCATGAATTGAATCAGGATTCGAATCATGAATTGAATCATGAATTGAATCATGAATCATGAATCATGAATCGAATCATGAATCATGAATTGAATCATGAATCATGAATTGAATCATGAATCATGAATCATGAATTGAATCATGAATTGAATCATGTATCACGAATCATGAATTGAATCATGAATCATGAATTGAATCATGAATCATAAATTGAATCATTAATCATGAATCATGAATTGTATCATGAATCGAATCATGAATCATGAATCATGAATTGAATCATGAATCATGAATCGAATCATGAATCTTGAATCATGAATTGAATCATGAATCATGAATCATGAATTGAATTATGAATCATGAATCATGAATCGAATCATGAATCATGAATCAAGAATCATGAATCGAATCTTGAATCATGAATTGAATCATGAATCATGAATCATGAATTATGAATTGAATCATGAATCATGAATCATGAATCATCAATTAAATCATGAATCATGAATCATGAATCATGAATTGAATCATGAATCATGAATCATGAATCGAATCATGAATCATGAATCAAGAATCATGAATCGAATCATGAATCATGAATTGAATCATGAATAATGAATTGAATCATGAATCATGAATCATGAATTGAATTATGAATCATGAATCATGAATCGAATCATGAATCATGAATCATGAATTGAATCATGAATCATAAATCATGAATCATGACATGAATCATGAATCATGAATCATAAATCGAATCATGAATCATGAATTGAATCATGAATCATGAATTGAATCATGAATCATGAATCATGAATCATGAATTGAATCATGAATTGAATCATGTATCACGAATCATGAATTGAATCATGAATCATGAATTGAATCATGAATCATAAATTGAATCATTAATCATGAATCATGAATTGTATCATGAATCGAATCATGAATCATGAATCATGAATTGAATCATGAATCATGAATCGAATCATGAATCTTGAATCATGAATTGAATCATGAATCATGAATCATGAATTGAATTATGAATCATGAATCATGAATCGAATCATGAATCATGAATCAAGAATCATGAATCGAATCTTGAATCATGAATTGAATCATGAATCATGAATCATGAATCATGAATTATGAATTATGAATTGAATCATGAATCATGAATCATGAATCATGAATTAAATCATGAATCATGAATCATGAATCATGAATTGAATCATGAATCATGAATCAAGAATCATGAAGCGAATCTTGAATCATGAATTGAATCATGAATCATGAATCATGAATTATGAATTGAATCATGAATCATGAATCATGAATCATGAATTAAATCATGAATCATGAATCATGAATCATGAATTGAATCATGAATCATGAATCATGAATCGAATCATGAATCATGAATTAAATCATGAATCATGAATCATGAATTGAATCATGAATCATGAATCATGAATCGAATCATGAATCATGAATCAAGAATCATGAATCGAATCATGAATCATGAATTGAATCATGAATCATGAATTGAATCATGAATCATGAATCATGAATCGAATCATGAATCATGAATCAAGAATCATGAATCGAATCATGAATCATGAATTGAATCATGAATAATGAATTGAATCATGAATCATGAATCATGACATGAATCATGAATCATGAATCATAAATCGAATCATGAATCATGAATTGAATCAGGATTCGAATCATGAATTGAATCATGAATCATAATTTGAATCATGAATCATGAATTGATTAATGAATCATGAATCATGAATCGAATCATGAATCATGAATTGAATCATGAATCATGAATTGAATCATGAATCATGAATCATGAATTGAATCATGTATCACGAATCATGAATTGAATCATGAATTGAATCATGAATCATAAATTGAATCATTAATCATGAATCATGAATTGTATCATGAATCGAATCATGAATCATGAATCATGAATTGAATCATGAATCATGAATCGAATCATGAATCTTGAATCATGAATTGAATCTTGAATCATGAATCATGAATTGAATTATGAATCATGAATCATGAATCGAATCATGAATCATGAATCAAGAATCATGAATCGAATCTTGAATCATGAATTGAATCATGAATCATGAATCATGAATTATGAATTGAATCATGAATCATGAATCATGAATTAAATCATGAATCATGAATCATGAATCATGAATTGAATCATGAATCATGAATCATGAATCGAATCATGAATCATGAATCAAGAATCATGCATCGAATCATGAATCATGAATTGAATTATGAATAATGAATTGAATCATGAATCATGAATCATGAATTGAATTATGAATCATGAATCATGAATCGAATCATGAATCATGAATCATGAATTGAATCATGAATCATAAATCATGAATCATGACATAAATCATGAATCATGAATCATAAATCGAATCATGAATCTTGAATTGAATAAGGATTCGAATCATGAATTGAATCATGAATCATGAATTGAATCATGAATCATGAATCTTGAATCATAAATCATGAATTGAATCAGGAATCATGAATTATGAATCATGAATTGAATCATGAATCATAATTTGAATCATGAATTGATTAATGAATCATGAATCATGAATTGAATCATGAATCATGAATTGAATCATGAATCATGAATTGAATCATGAATCATGAATCATGAATTGAATCATGAATCATGAATCATGAATCATGACATGAATCATGAATCATGAATCATAAATCCAATCATGAATCATGAATTGAATCAGGATTCGAACCATGAATTGAATCATGTATCATGAATTGAATCATGAATCTTGAATCATGTATCATGAATCATGAATTGAATCATGAATCGAATCATGAATCATGAATCATGAATCATGACATGAATCATGACATGAATCATGAATCATGAATCATAAATCGAATCATGAATTATGAATTGAATCAGGATTCGAATCATGAATTGAATCATGAATCATGAATCTTGAATCATAATTCATGAATTGAATCAGGAATCATGAATTATGAATCATGAATTGAATCATGAATCATGAATTGAATCATGAATCATGAATCATGAATTGAATCATGAATTGAATCATGAATCATGAATCATGAATTGAATCATGAATCGAATCATGAATCATGAATCATGAATTGAATCATGAATCATGAATCGAATCATGAATCTTGAATCATGAATCATGAATCGAATCATGAATCATGAATCATGAATTGAATTATGAATCTTGAATCATGAATCGAATCATGAATCATGAATCATGAATCGAATCTTGAATCATGAATTGAATCATGAATCATGAATCATGAATTATGAATTGAATCATGAATCATGAATCATGAATCATGAATCATGAATTGAATCATGAATCATGAATCATGAATCGAATCATGAATCATGAATCAAGAATCATGAATTGAATCATGAATCATGAATTGAATCTTGAATAATGAATTGAATCATGAATCATGAATCATGCATTGAATTATGAATCATGAATCATGAATCGAATCATGAATCATGAATCATGAATCATGAATTGAATCATGAAACATGAATCATGAATTGAATCATGAATCATGAATCATGAATTGAATCATGAATCATAAATCATGAATCATGACATGAATCATGAATCATGAATCATAAATCGAATCATGAATCATGAATTGAATCAAGATTCGAATCATGAATTAAATCATGAATCATGAATTGAATCATGAATCGTGAATCTTGAATCATGAATCATGAATTGAATCAGGAATCATGAATTATGAATCATGAATTGAATCATGAATCATAATTTGAATCATGAATCATGAATTGATTAATGAATCATGAATCGAATCATGAATCATGAATTGAATCATGAATCATGAATTGAATCATGAATCATGAATTGAATCATGAATCATGAATCATGACATGAATCATGAATCATGAATCATAAATCGAATCATGAATCATGAATTGAATCAGGATTCGAATCATGAATTGAATCATGTATCATGAATTGAATCATGAATCTTGAATCATGAATCATGAATTGAATCACGAATCATGAATCATGAATTGAATCAGGATTCGAATCATGAATTGAATCATGAATCATGAATTGAATCATGAATCATGAATCTTGAATCATGAATCATGAATTGAATCAGGAATCATGAATTATGAATCATGAATTGAATCATGAATCATAATTTGAATCATGAATTGATTAATGAATCATGAATCACGAATCGAATCATGAATCATGAATTGAATCATGAATCATGAATTGAATCATGAATCATGAATCATGAATTGAATCATGAATCGAATCATGAATCATGAATCATGAATTGAGTCATGAATCATGAATTGAATCATGAATCATGAATTGAATTATGAATCATGAATCATGAATCGAATCATGAATCATGAATTGAATCATGAATCATGAATCATGAAATATGAATTGAATCATGAATCATGAATCATGAATCATGAATCATGAATCATGAATCATGAATTGAATTATGAATCATGAATCATGAATCGAATCATGAATCATGAATCAAGAATCATGAAACGAATCTTGAATCATGAATTGCATCATGAATCATGAATCATGAATTGAATCATGAATCATGAATCATGAATCATGAATTGAATTATGAATCATGAATCATGAATCATGAATCATGAATTGAATCATGAATCATGAATCATGAATCGAATCATGAATCATGAATCAAGAATCATGAATCGAATCATGAATCATGAATTGAATCATGAATAATGAATTGAATCATGAATCATGAATCATGACATGAATCATGAATCATGAATCATAAATCGAATCATGAATCATGAATTGAATCAGGATTCGAATCATGAATTGAATCATGAATCATAATTTGAATCATGAATCATGAATTGATTAATGAATCATGAATCATGAATCGAATCATGAATCATGAATTGAATCATGAATCATGAATTGAATCATGAATCATGAATCATGAATTGAATCATGAATTTAATCATGTATCACGAATCATGAATTGAATCATGAATCATGAATTGAATCATGAATCATAAATTGAATCATTAATCATGAATCATGAATTGTATCATGAATCGAATCATGAATCATGAATCATGAATTGAATCATGAATCATGAATCGAATCATGAATCTTGAATCATGAATTGAATCATGAATCATGAATCATGAATTGAATTATGAATCATGAATCATGAATCGAATCATGAATCATGAATCAAGAATCATGAATCGAATCTTGAATCATGAATTGAATCATGAATCATGAATTGAATCATGAATCATGAATCATGAATCATGAATTAAATCATGAATCATGAATCATGAATCATGAATTGAATCATGAATCATGAATCAAGAATCATGAATCGAATCTTGAATCATGAATTGAATCATGAATCATGAATCATGAATTATGAATTGAATCATGAATCATGAATCATGAATCATGAATTAAATCATGAATCATGAATCATGAATCATGAATTGAATCATGAATCATGAATCATGAATCGAATCATGAATCATGAATCAAGAATCATGAATCGAATCATGAATCATGAATTGAATCATGAATCATGAATTGAATCATGAATCATGAATCATGAATCGAATAATGAATCATGAATCAAGAATCATGAATCGAATCATGAATCATGAATTGAATCATGAATAATGAATTGAATCATGAATCATGAATCATGACATGAATCATGAATCATGAATCATAAATCGAATCATGAATCATGAATTGAATCAGGATTCGAATCATGAATTGAATCATGAATTGAATCATGAATCATGAATCATGAATCGAATCATGAATCATGAATTGAATCATGAATCATGAATTGAATCATGAATCATGAATCATGAATTGAATCATGAATTGAATCATGTATCACGAATCATGAATTGAATCATGAATCATGAATTGAATCATGAATCATAAATTGAATCATTAATCATGAATCATGAATTGTATCATGAATCGAATCATGAATCATGAATCATGAATTGAATCATGAATCATGAATCGAATCATGAATCTTGAATCATGAATTGAATCATGAATCATGAATCATGAATTGAATTATGAATCATGAATCATGAATCGAATCATGAATCATGAATCAAGAATCATGAATCGAATCTTGAATCATGAATTGAATCATGAATCATGAATCATGAATTATGAATTGAATCATGAATCATGAATCATGAATCATGAATTAAATCATGAATCATGAATCATGAATCATGAATTGAATCATGAATCATGAATCATGAATCGAATCATGAATCATGAATCAAGAATCATGAATCGAATCATGAATCATGAATTGAATCATGAATAATGAATTGAATCATGAATCATGAATCATGAATTGAATTATGAATCATGAATCATGAATCGAATCATGAATCATGAATCATGAATTGAATCATGAATCATAAATCATGAATCATGACATGAATCATGAATCATGAATCATAAATCGAATCATGAATCATGAATTGAATCATGAATCATGAATTGAATCATGAATCATGAATCATGAATTGAATCATGAATTGAATCATGTATCACGAATCATGAATTGAATCATGAATCATGAATTGAATCATGAATCATAAATTGAATCATTAATCATGAATCATGAATTGTATCATGAATCGAATCATGAATCATGAATCATGAATTGAATCATGAATCATGAATCGAATCATGAATCTTGAATCATGAATTGAATCATGAATCATGAATCATGAATTGAATTATGAATCATGAATCATGAATCGAATCATGAATCATGAATCAAGAATCATGAATCGAATCTTGAATCATGAATTGAATCATGAATCATGAATCATGAATTATGAATTATGAATTGAATCATGAATCATGAATCATGAATCATGAATTAAATCATGAATCATGAATCATGAATCATGAATTGAATCATGAATCATGAATCAAGAATCATGAAGCGAATCTTGAATCATGAATTGAATCATGAATCATGAATCATGAATTATGAATTGAATCATGAATCATGAATCATGAATCATGAATTAAATCATGAATCATGAATCATGAATCATGAATTGAATCATGAATCATGAATCATGAATCGAATCATGAATCATGAATTAAATCATGAATCATGAATCATGAATCATGAATTGAATCATGAATCATGAATCATGAATCGAATCATGAATCATGAATCAAGAATCATGAATCGAATCATGAATCATGAATTGAATCATGAATCATGAATTGAATCATGAATCATGAATCATGAATCGAATCATGAATCATGAATCAAGAATCATGAATCGAATCATGAATCATGAATTGAATCATGAATAATGAATTGAATCATGAATCATGAATCATGACATGAATCATGAATCATGAATCATAAATCGAATCATGAATCATGAATTGAATCAGGATTCGAATCATGAATTGAATCATGAATCATAATTTGAATCATGAATCATGAATTGATTAATGAATCATGAATCATGAATCGAATCATGAATCATGAATTGAATCATGAATCATGAATTGAATCATGAATCATGAATCATGAATTGAATCATGAATTGAATCATGTATCACGAATCATGAATTGAATCATGAATTGAATCATGAATCATAAATTGAATCATTAATCATGAATCATGAATTGTATCATGAATCGAATCATGAATCATGAATCATGAATTGAATCATGAATCATGAATCGAATCATGAATCTTGAATCATGAATTGAATCTTGAATCATGAATCATGAATTGAATTATGAATCATGAATCATGAATCGAATCATGAATCATGAATCAAGAATCATGAATCGAATCTTGAATCATGAATTGAATCATGAATCATGAATCATGAATTATGAATTGAATCATGAATCATGAATCATGAATTAAATCATGAATCATGAATCATGAATCATGAATTGAATCATGAATCATGAATCATGAATCGAATCATGAATCATGAATCAAGAATCATGAATCGAATCATGAATCATGAATTGAATTATGAATAATGAATTGAATCATGAATCATGAATCATGAATTGAATTATGAATCATGAATCATGAATCGAATCATGAATCATGAATCATGAATTGAATCATGAATCATAAATCATGAATCATGACATAAATCATGAATCATGAATCATAAATCGAATCATGAATCTTGAATTGAATAAGGATTCGAATCATGAATTGAATCATGAATCATGAATTGAATCATGAATCATGAATCTTGAATCATAAATCATGAATTGAATCAGGAATCATGAATTATGAATCATGAATTGAATCATGAATCATAATTTGAATCATGAATTGATTAATGAATCATGAATCATGAATCGAATCATGAATCATGAATTGAATCATGAATCATGAATTGAATCATGAATCATGAATCATGAATTGAATCATGAATCATGAATCATGAATCATGACATGAATCATGAATCATGAATCATAAATCCAATCATGAATCATGAATTGAATCAGGATTCGAACCATGAATTGAATCATGTATCATGAATTGAATCATGAATCTTGAATCATGTATCATGAATCATGAATTGAATCATGAATCGAATCATGAATCATGAATCATAAATCCAATCATGAATCATGAATTGAATCAGGATTCGAACCATGAATTGAATCATGTATCATGAATTGAATCATGAATCTTGAATCATGTATCATGAATCATAAATCGAATCATGAATTATGAATTGAATCAGGATTCGAATCATGAATTGAATCATGAATCATGAATCTTGAATCATAATTCATGAATTGAATCAGGAATCATGAATTATGAATCATGAATTGAATCATGAATCATGAATTGAATCATGAATCATGAATCATGAATTGAATCATGAATTGAATCATGAATCATGAATCATGAATTGAATCATGAATCGAATCATGAATCATGAATCATGAATTGAATCATGAATCATGAATCGAATCATGAATCTTGAATCATGAATCATGAATCGAATCATGAATCATGAATCATGAATTGAATTATGAATCTTGAATCATGAATCGAATCATGAATCATGAATCATGAATCGAATCTTGAATCATGAATTGAATCATGAATCATGAATCATGAATTATGAATTGAATCATGAATCATGAATCATGAATCATGAATCATGAATTGAATCATGAATCATGAATCATGAATCGAATCATGAATCATGAATCAAGAATCATGAATTGAATCATGAATCATGAATTGAATCTTGAATAATGAATTGAATCATGAATCATGAATCATGCATTGAATTATGAATCATGAATCATGAATCGAATCATGAATCATGAATCATGAATCATGAATTGAATCATGAAACATGAATCATGAATTGAATCATGAATCATGAATCATGAATTGAATCATGAATCATAAATCATGAATCATGACATGAATCATGAATCATGAATCATAAATCGAATCATGAATCATGAATTGAATCAAGATTCGAATCATGAATTAAATCATGAATCATGAATTGAATCATGAATCGTGAATCTTGAATCATGAATCATGAATTGAATCAGGAATCATGAATTATGAATCATGAATTGAATCATGAATCATAATTTGAATCATGAATCATGAATTGATTAATGAATCATGAATCGAATCATGAATCATGAATTGAATCATGAATCATGAATTGAATCATGAATCATGAATCATGAATTGAATCATGAATCATGAATCATGACATGAATCATGAATCATGAATCATAAATCGAATCATGAATCATGAATTGAATCAGGATTCGAATCATGAATTGAATCATGTATCATGAATTGAATCATGAATCTTGAATCATGAATCATGAATTGAATCACGAATCATGAATCATGAATTGAATCAGGATTCGAATCATGAATTGAATCATGAATCATGAATTGAATCATGAATCATGAATCTTGAATCATGAATCATGAATTGAATCAGGAATCATGAATTATGAATCATGAATTGAATCATGAATCATAATTTGAATCATGAATTGATTAATGAATCATGAATCACGAATCGAATCATGAATCATGAATTGAATCATGAATCATGAATTGAATCATGAATCATGAATCATGAATTGAATCATGAATCGAATCATGAATCATGAATCATGAATTGAGTCATGAATCATGAATTGAATCATGAATCATGAATTGAATTATGAATCATGAATCATGAATCGAATCATGAATCATGAATTGAATCATGAATCATGAATCATGAAATATGAATTGAATCATGAATCATGAATCATGAATCATGAATCATGAATTGAATCATGAATCATGAATCATGAATCATGAATTGAATCATGAATCATGAATCATGAATTGAATTATGAATCATGAATCATGAATCGAATCATGAATCATGAATCATGAATCATGAATTGAATCATGAAACATGAATCATGAATTGAATCATGAATCATGAATCATGAATTGAATCATGAATCATGACATGAATCATAAATCATGAATCATAAATCGAATCATGAATCATGAATTGAATCAGGATTCGAATCATGAATTGAATCATGAATCATGAATTGAATCATGAATCATGAATCTTGAATCATGAATCATGAATTGAATCAGGAATCATGAATTATGAATCATGAATTGAATCATGAATCATAATTTGAATCATGAATTGATTAATGAATCATGAATCACGAATCGAATCATGAATCATGAATTGAATCATGAATCATGAATTGAATCATGAATCATGAATCATGAATTGAATCATGAATCATGAATTGAATCATGAATCATGAATCATGACATGAATCATGAATCATGAATCATAAATCGAATCATGAATCATGAATTGAATCAGGATTCGAATCATGAATTGAATCATGAATCATGAATTGAATCATGAATCATGAATTGAATCATGAATCATGAATTATGAATCATGAATTGAATCATGAATCATGAATCATGAATTGAATCATGAATCATGAATTGAATCATGAATCGAATCATGAATCATGAATTGAATCATGAATCATAAATTGAATCATGAATCATGAATCATGAATTGAAACATGAATCGAATCATGAATCATGAATCATGAATTAAATCATGAATCATGAATCGAATCATGAATCTTGAATCATGAATTGAATCATGAATCATGAATCATGAATCATGAATTGAATCATGAATCATGAATCATGAATTGAATCATGAATTGAATCATGAATCACGAATCATGGATTGAATCATGAATCATGAATTGAATCATGAATCATAAATTGAATCATGAATCATGAATCATGAATTGAATCATGAATTATGAATTGAATCATGAATCATGAATCGAATCATGAATATTGAATCATGAATTGAATCATGAATCATGAATCATGAATCATGAATTGAATTATGAATCATGAATCATGAATCGAATCATGAATCATGAATCAAGAATCATGAAACGAATCATGAATCATGAATTGAATCATGAATAATGAATTGAATCATGAATCATGAATCATGACATGAATCATGAATCATGAATCATAAATCGAATCATGAATCATGAATTGAATCAGGATTCGAATCATGAATTGAATCATGAATCATAATTTGAATCATGAATCATGAATTGATTAATGAATCATGAATCATGAATCGAATCATGAATCATGAATTGAATCATGAATCATGAATTGAATCATGAATCATGAATCATGAATTAAATCATGAATTGAATCATGTATCACGAATCATGAATTGAATCATGAATCATGAATTGAATCATGAATCATAAATTGAATCATTAATCATGAATCATGAATTGTATCATGAATCGAATCATGAATCATGAATCATGAATTGAATCATGAATCATGAATCAAATCATGAATCTTGAATCATGAATTGAATTATGAATCATGAATCATGAATTGAATTATGAATCATGAATCATGAATCGAATCATGAATCATGAATCAAGAATCATGAATCGAATCTTGAATCATGAATTGAATCATGAATCATGAATCATGAATTATGAATTGAACCATGAATCATGAATCATGAATCATGAATTAAATCATGAATCATGAATCATGAATCATGAATTGAATCATGAATCATGAATCATGAATCGAATCATGAATCATGAATCAAGAATCATGAATCGAATCATGAATCATGAATTGAATCATGAATAATGAATTGAATCATGAATCATGAATCATGAATTGAATTATGAATCATGAATCATGAATCGAATCATGAATCATGAATCATGAATCATGAATTGAATCATGAATCATGAATCATGAATTGAATCATGAATCATGAATCATGAATTGAATCATGAATCATAAATCATGAATCATGACATGAATCATGAATCATGAATCATAAATCGAATCATGAATCTTGAATTGAATCAGGATTCGAATCATGAATTGAATCATGAATCATGAATTGAATCATGAATCATAAATCTTGAATCATAAATCATGAATTGAATCAGGAATCATGAATTATGAATCATGAATTGAATCATGAATCATAATTTGAATCATGAATCATGAATTGATTAATGAATCATGAATCATGAATCGAATCATGAATCATGAATTGAATCATGAATCATGAATTGAATCATGAATCATGAATCATGAATTGAATCATGAATCATGAATCATGAATCATGACATGAATCATGAATCATGAATCATAAATCGAATCATGAATCATGAATTGAATCAGGATTCGAACCATGAATTGAATCATGTATCATGAATTGAATCATGAATCATGAATTATGAATCATGAATTGAATCATGTATCAAGAATTGAATCATGAATCTTGAATCATGAATTATGAATTGAATCATGAATCATGAATTATGAATCATGAATTGAATCATGAATCATAAATTGAATCATGAATCATGAATTGAATCATGAATCATGAATCATGACATGAATCATGAATCATGAATCATAAATCGAATCATGAATCATGAATTGAATCAGGATTCGAATCATGAATTGAATCATGAATCATGAATTGAATCATGAATCATGAATTGAATCATGAATCATGAATTATGAATCATGAATTGAATCATGAATCATGAATTGAATCATGAATTATGAATCATGAATTGAATCATGAATCATGAATCATGAATTAAATCATGAATCATGAATCATAAATCGAATCATGAATCATGAATTGAATCAGGATTCGAATCATGAATTGAAAAATGAATTGAATCAGGATTCGAATCATGAATTGAATCATGAATCATGAATTGAATCATGAATCATGAATTGAATCATGAATCATGAATTATGAATCATGAATTGAATCATGAATCATGAATTGAATCATGATTAATGAATTGAATCATGAATCATGAATTGAATCATGAATCATGAATCATGAATTGAATCATGAATCATGAATCATGAATTGAATCATGAATCATGAATCATGAATCGAATCATGAATCATAAATTGAATCATGAATCATGAATTGAATCATGAATCATGAATCATGAATTGAATAATGAATCATGAATCATGAATTGAATCATGAATCATGAATTGAATCATGAATCATGAATCATGAATTGAATCATGAATCATAAATCATGAATCATGACATGAATCATGATCCATAAATCGAATCATGAATCACAAATTGAATCAGGATTCGAATCATGAATTGAATCATGTATGATGAATTGAATCATGAATCATGAATCTTGAATCATGAATCATGAATTGAATCATGAATCATGAATTATGAATCATGAATTGATTCATGAATAATGAATCATGAATTGAATCATGAATCATAAATTGAATCATGAATCATGAATCATGAATTGAATCATGAATCATGAATTCAATCATGAATCATAAATCGAATCATGAATCTTGAATCATGAATTGAATCATGAATCATGAATCATGAATCATGAATTGAATTATGAATTATGAATCATGAATCTAATCATGAATCATGAATCAAGAATCATGAATTGAATCTTGAATCATGAATTGCATCATGAATCATGAATCATGAATTATGAATTGAATCATGAATCATGAATCATGAATCATGAATTGAATCATGAATCATGAATCATGAATCATGAATCATGAATTGAATCATGAATCATGAATCATGAATCGAATCATGAATCATGAATCAAGAATCATGAATCAAATCATGAATCATGAATTGAATCATGAATAATGAATTGAATCATGAATCATGAATCATGAATTGAATTATGAATCATGAATCATGAATCGAATCATGAATCATGAATCATGAATCATGACATGAATCATGAATCATGAATCATAAATCGAATCATAAATCATGAATTGAATGAGGATTCGAATCAAGAATTGAATCATGAATCATAATTTGAATCATGAATCATGAATTGATTAATGAATCATGAATCATGAATTGAATCATGAATCATGAATTGAATCATGAATCATGAATTGAATCATGAATTGAATCATGTATCACGAATCATGAATTGAATCATGAATCATGAATTGAATCATGAATCATAAATTGAATCATGAATCATGAATCATGAATTGAATCATGAATCGAATCATGAATCATGAATTGAATCATGAATCATGAATCGAATCATGAATCTTGAATCATGAATTGAATCATGAATCATGAATCATGAATTGAATTATGAATCATGAATCATGAATCGAATCATGAATCATGAATCAAGAATCATGAATCGAATCTTGAATCATGAATTGAATCAGGATTCGAATCATGAATTGAAAAATGAATTGAATCAGGATTCGAATCATGAATTGAATCATGAATCATGAATTGAATCATGAATCATGAATTGAATCATGAATCATGAATTATGAATCATGAATTGAATCATGAATCATGAATTGAATCATGATTAATGAATTGAATCATGAATCATGAATTGAATCATGAATCATGAATCATGAATTGAATCATGAATCATGAATCATGAATTGAATCATGAATCATGAATCATGAATCGAATCATGAATCATAAATTGAATCATGAATCATGAATTGAATCATGAATCATGAATCATGAATTGAATAATGAATCATGAATCATGAATTGAATCATGAATCATGAATTGAATCATGAATCATGAATCATGAATTGAATCATGAATCATAAATCATGAATCATGACATGAATCATGATCCATAAATCGAATCATGAATCACAAATTGAATCAGGATTCGAATCATGAATTGAATCATGTATGATGAATTGAATCATGAATCATGAATCTTGAATCATGAATCATGAATTGAATCATGAATCATGAATTATGAATCATGAATTGATTCATGAATAATGAATCATGAATTGAATCATGAATCATAAATTGAATCATGAATCATGAATCATGAATTGAATCATGAATCATGAATTGAATCATGAATCATAAATCGAATCATGAATCTTGAATCATGAATTGAATCATGAATCATGAATCATGAATCATGAATTGAATTATGAATTATGAATCATGAATCTAATCATGAATCATGAATCAAGAATCATGAATTGAATCTTGAATCATGAATTGCATCATGAATCATGAATCATGAATTATGAATTGAATCATGAATCATGAATCATGAATCATGAATTGAATCATGAATCATGAATCATGAATCATGAATCATGAATTGAATCATGAATCATGAATCATGAATCGAATCATGAATCATGAATCAAGAATCATGAATCAAATCATGAATCATGAATTGAATCATGAATAATGAATTGAATCATGAATCATGAATCATGAATTGAATTATGAATCATGAATCATGAATCGAATCATGAATCATGAATCATGAATCATGACATGAATCATGAATCATGAATCATAAATCGAATCATAAATCATGAATTGAATGAGGATTCGAATCAAGAATTGAATCATGAATCATAATTTGAATCATGAATCATGAATTGATTAATGAATCATGAATCATGAATTGAATCATGAATCATGAATTGAATCATGATTCATGAATTGAATCATGAATCATGAATTGAATCATGAATTGAATCATGTATCACGAATCATGAATTGAATCATGAATCATGAATTGAATCATGAATCATAAATTGAATCATGAATCATGAATCATGAATTGAATCATGAATCGAATCATGAATCATGAATTGAATCATGAATCATGAATCGAATCATGAATCTTGAATCATGAATTGAATCATGAATCATGAATCATGAATTGAATTATGAATCATGAATCATGAATCGAATCATGAATCATGAATCAAGAATCATGAATCGAATCTTGAATCATGAATTGAATCATGAATCATGAATTATGAATTGAATCATGAATCATGAATCATGAATCATGAATCATAATTTGAATCATGAATCATGAATCATGAATCATGAATTGAATCATGAATCATGAATCGAATCATGAATCATGAATCAAGAATCATGAATCGAATCATGAATCATGAATTGAATCATGAATAATGAATTGAATCATGAAACATGAATCATGAATTGAATTATGAATCATGAATCATGAATCGAATCATGAATCATGAATCATGAATCATGAATTGAATCATGAATCATGAATCATGAATTGAATCATGAATCATGAATCATGAATTGAATCATGAATCATAAATCATGAATCATGACATGAATCATGAATCATGAATCATAAATTGAATCATGAATCTTGAATTGAATCAGGATTCGAATCATGAATTGAATCATGAATCATGAATTGAATCATGAATCATGAATCTTGAATCATAAATCATGAATTAAATCAGGAATCATGAATTATGAATTGAATCATGAATCATAATTTGAATCATGAATCATGAATTGATTAATGAATCATGAATCATGAATCGAATCATGAATCATAAATTGAATCATGAATCATGAATTGAATCATGAATCATGAATTGAATCATGAATCATGAATCATGTATCATGACATGAATCATGAATCATGAATCATAAATCGAATCATGAATCATGAATTGAATCAGGATTCGAACCATGAATTGAATCGTGTATCATGAATTGAATCATGAATCTTGAATCATGAATCATGAATTGAATCATGAATCATGAATTATGAATCATGAATTGAATCATGTATCAAGAATTGAATCATTAATCTTGAATCATGAATTATGAATTGAATCATGAATCATGAATTATGAATCATGAATTGAATCATGAATCATAAATTGAATCATGAATCATGAATCATGAATTGAATCATGAATCATGAATCATGAATCATGACATGAATCATGTATCATGAATCATAAATCGAATCATGAATCATGAATTGAATGAGGATTTGAATCATGAATTGAATCATGAATCATGAATTGAATCATGAATCATGAATTGAATCATGAATCATGAATTATGAATCATGAATTGAATCATGAATCATGAATTGAATCATGAATCATGAATCATGAATTGAATCATGAATCATGAATCATGAATTAAATCATGAATCATGAATCATAAATCGAATCATGAATCATGAATTGAATCAGGATTCGAATCATGAATTGAATCATGAATCATGAATTGAATCATGAATCATGAATTGAATCATGAATCATGAATTATGAATCATGAATTGAATCATGAATCATGAATTGAATCATGAATCATGAATTGAATCATGAATCATGAATTGAATCATGAATCATGAATCATGAATTGAATCATGAATCATGAATCATGAATTGAATCATGAATCATGAATCATGAATCGAATCATGAATCATAAATTGAATCATGAATCATGAATTGAATCATGAATCATGAATCATGAATTAAATCATGAATCATGAATCATGAATTGAATCATGAATCATGAATTGAATCATGAATCATAAATCATGAATCATGACATGAATCATGATCCATAAATTGAATCATGAATCACAAAATGAATCAGGATTCGAATCATGAATTGAATCATGTATGATGAATTGAATCATGAATCATGAATCTTGAATCATGAATCATGAATTGAATCATGAATCATGAATTATGAATCATGAATTGATTCATGAATCATGAATCATGAATCATGAATTGAATCAGGATTCGAATCATGAATTGAATCATGTATGATGAATTGAATCATGAATCATGAATCTTGAATCATGAATCATGAATTGAATCATGAATCATGAATTATGAATCATGAATTGATTCATGAATAATGAATCATGAATTGAATCATGAATCATAAATTGAATCATGAATCATGAATCATGAATTGAATCATGAATCATGAATTGAATCATGAATCATAAATCGAATCATGAATCTTGAATCATGAATTGAATCATGAATCATGAATCATGAATCATGAATTGAATTATGAATTATGAATCATGAATCTAATCATGAATCATGAATCAAGAATCATGAATTGAATCTTGAATCATGAATTGCATCATGAATCATGAATCATGAATTATGAATTGAATCATGAATCATGAATCATGAATCATGAATTGAATCATGAATCATGAATCATGAATCATGAATCATGAATCATGAATTGAATCATGAATCATGAATCATGAATCGAATCATGAATCATGAATCAAGAATCATGAATCAAATCATGAATCATGAATTGAATCATGAATAATGAATTGAATCATGAATCATGAATCATGAATTGAATTATGAATCATGAATCATGAATCGAATCATGAATCATGAATCATGACATGAATCATGAATCATGAATCATAAATCGAATCATAAATCATGAATTGAATGAGGATTCGAATCAAGAATTGAATCATGAATCATAATTTGAATCATGAATCATGAATTGATTAATGAATCATGAATCATGAATTGAATCATGAATCATGAATTGAATCATGAATCATGAATTGAATCATGAATCATGAATTGAATCATGAATTGAATCATGTATCACGAATCATGAATTGAATCATGAATCATGAATTGAATCATGAATCATAAATTGAATCATGAATCATGAATCATGAATTGAATCATGAATCGAATCATGAATCATGAATTGAATCATGAATCATGAATCGAATCATGAATCTTGAATCATGAATTGAATCATGAATCATGAATCATGAATTGAATTATGAATCATGAATCATGAATCGAATCATGAATCATGAATCAAGAATCATGAATCGAATCTTGAATCATGAATTGAATCATGAATCATGAATCATGAATTATGAATTGAATCATGAATCATGAATCATGAATCATGAATCATGAATTGAATCATGAATCATGAATCATGAATCATGAATTGAATCATGAATCATGAATCGAATCATGAATCATGAATCAAGAATCATGAATCGAATCATGAATCATGAATTGAATCATGAATAATGAATTGAATCATGAAACATGAATCATGAATTGAATTATGAATCATGAATCATGAATCGAATCATGAATCATGAATCATGAATCATGAATTGAATCATGAATCATGAATCATGAATTGAATCATGAATCATGAATCATGAATTGAATCATGAATCATAAATCATGAATCATGACATGAATCATGAATCATGAATCATAAATTGAATCATGAATCTTGAATTGAATCAGGATTCGAATCATGAATTGAATCATGAATCATGAATTGAATCATGAATCATGAATCTTGAATCATAAATCATGAATTAAATCAGGAATCATGAATTATGAATTGAATCATGAATCATAATTTGAATCATGAATCATGAATTGATTAATGAATCATGAATCATGAATCGAATCATGAATCATAAATTGAATCATGAATCATGAATTGAATCATGAATCATGAATTGAATCATGAATCATGAATCATGTATCATGACATGAATCATGAATCATGAATCATAAATCGAATCATGAATCATGAATTGAATCAGGATTCGAACCATGAATTGAATCGTGTATCATGAATTGAATCATGAATCTTGAATCATGAATCATGAATTGAATCATGAATCATGAATTATGAATCATGAATTGAATCATGTATCAAGAATTGAATCATTAATCTTGAATCATGAATTATGAATTGAATCATGAATCATGAATTATGAATCATGAATTGAATCATGAATCATAAATTGAATCATGAATCATGAATCATGAATTGAATCATGAATCATGAATCATGAATCATGACATGAATCATGTATCATGAATCATAAATCGAATCATGAATCATGAATTGAATGAGGATTTGAATCATGAATTGAATCATGAATCATGAATTGAATCATGAATCATGAATTGAATCATGAATCATGAATTATGAATCATGAATTGAATCATGAATCATGAATTGAATCATGAATCATGAATCATGAATTGAATCATGAATCATGAATCATGAATTAAATCATGAATCATGAATCATAAATCGAATCATGAATCATGAATTGAATCAGGATTCGAATCATGAATTGAATCATGAATCATGAATTGAATCATGAATCATGAATTGAATCATGAATCATGAATTATGAATCATGAATTGAATCATGAATCATGAATTGAATCATGAATCATGAATTGAATCATGAATCATGAATTGAATCATGAATCATGAATCATGAATTGAATCATGAATCATGAATCATGAATTGAATCATGAATCATGAATCATGAATCGAATCATGAATCATAAATTGAATCATGAATCATGAATTGAATCATGAATCATGAATCATGAATTAAATCATGAATCATGAATCATGAATTGAATCATGAATCATGAATTGAATCATGAATCATAAATCATGAATCATGACATGAATCATGATCCATAAATTGAATCATGAATCACAAATTGAATCAGGATTCGAATCATGAATTGAATCATGTATGATGAATTGAATCATGAATCATGAATCTTGAATCATGAATCATGAATTGAATCATGAATCATGAATTATGAATCATGAATTGATTCATGAATCATGAATCATGAATTGAATCATGAATCATGAATCGAATCATGAATCATGAATTGAATCATGAATCATGAATCATAAATTGAATCGTGAATTGAATCATGAATCATGAATTGAATCATGAATCATAAATTGAATCATGAATCATGAATTGAATCATGAATCATGAATCATGAATCATGAATTGAATCATGAATCATGAATCATGAATTGAATCATGAATCATGAATCATGAATCATGAATTGAATCATGAATCATGAATTATGAATCATGAATTGATTCATGAATCATGAATCATGAATTGAATCATAAATCATGAATCATGAATCGAATCATGAATCATGAATCATGAATTGAATCATGAATCATGAATTTAATCATGAATCATGAATCATGAATTGAATCATGAATCATGAATTTAATCATGAATCATGAATCATGAATTGAATCATGAATCATGAATCATGAATCATGAATCGAATCATGAATCATGAATCATGAATTGAATCATAAATCATGAATCATGAATCAAATCATGAATCATGAATCATGAATCATGAATCATGAATCATGAATTGAATCATGAATCATGAATCATGAATCATGAATTGAATCATGAATCATGAATCATGAATCATGAATCGAATCATGAATCATGAATCATGAATTGAATCATGAATCATGAATCATGAATCATGACATGAATCATGAATCATAAATCGAATCATGAATCATAAATTGAATCAGGATTCGAATCATGAATTGAATCATGTATGATGAATTGAATCATGAATCATGAATCTTGAATCATGAATTGAATCATGTATCAAGAATTGAATCATGAATCTTGAATCATGAATTATGAATTGAATCATGAATCATGAATTATGAATCATGAATTGAATCATGAATCATAAATTGAATCATGAATCATGAATCATGAATTGAATCATGAATCATGAATCATGACATGAATCATGAATCATGAATCATAAATCGAATCATGAATCATGAATTGAATCAGGATTCGAATCATGAATTGAATCATGAATCATGAATTGAATCATGAATCATGAATTGAATCATGAATCATGAATTATAAATCATGAATTGAATCATGAATCATGAATTGAATCATGAATTATGAATCATGAATTGAATCATGAATCATGAATCATGAATTAAATCATGAATCATGAATCATAAATCGAATCATGAATCATGAATTGAATCAGGATTCGAATCATGAATTGAATCATGAATTGAATCAGGATTCGAATCATGAATTGAATCATGAATTGAATCATGAATCATGAATTGAATCATGAATCATGAATTATGAATCATGAATTGAATCATGAATCATGAATTGAATCATGAATCATGAATTGAATCATGAATCATGAATTGAATCATGAATCATGAATCATGAATTGAATCATGAATCATGAATCATGAATCGAATCATGAATCATAAATTGAATCATGAATCATGAATTGAATCATGAATCATGAATCATGAATTGAATAATGAATCATGAATCATGAATTGAATCATGAATCATGAATTGAATCATGAATCATGAATCATGTATTGAATCATGAATCATAAATCATGAATCATGACATGAATCATGATCCATAAATCGAATCATGAATCACAAATTGAATCAGGATTCGAATCATGAATTGAATCATGTATGATGAATTGAATCATGAATCATGAATCTTGAATCATGAATCATGAATTGAATCATGAATCATGAATTATGAATCATGAATTGATTCATGAATCATGAATCATGAATTGAATCATGAATCATAAATTGAATCATGAATCATGAATCATGAATTGAATCATGAATCATGAATTGAATCATGAATCATAAATCGAATCATGAATCTTGAATCATGAATTGAATCATGAATCATGAATCATGAATCATGAATTGAATTATGAATTATGAATCATGAATCTAATCATGAATCATGAATCAAGAATCATGAATTGAATCTTGAATCATGAATTGCATCATGAATCATGAATCATGAATTATGAATTGAATCATGAATCATGAATCATGAATTGAATCATGAATCATGAATCATGAATCATGAATCATGAATTGAATCATGAATCATGAATCATGAATCGAATCATGAATCATGAATCAAGAATCATGAATCAAATCATGAATCATGAATTGAATCATGAATAATGAATTGAATCATGAATCATGAATCATGAATTGAATTATGAATCATGAATCATGAATCGAATCATGAATCATGAATCATGAATCATGACATGAATCATGAATCATGAATCATAAATCGAATCATGAATCATGAATTGAATGAGGATTCGAATCAAGAATTGAATCATGAATCATAATTTGAATCATGAATCATGAATTGATTAATGAATCATGAATCATGAATTGAATCATGAATCATGAATTGAATCATGAATCATGAATTGAATCATGAATCATGAATCATGAATTGAATCATGAATTGAATCATGTATCACGAATCATGAATTGAATCATGAATCATGAATTGAATCATGAATCATAAATTGAATCATGAATCATGAATCATGAATTGAATCATGAATCGAATCATGAATCATGAATCATGAATTGAATCATGAATCATGAATCGAATCATGAATCATGAATCTTGAATCATGAATCATGAATTGAATCATGAATCATGAATTATGAATCATGAATTGATTCATGAATCATGAATCATGAATCATGAATTGAATCATGAATCATGAATCGAATCATGAATCATGAATTGAATCATGAATCATGAATCATAAATTGAATCGTGAATTGAATCATGAATCATGAATTGAATCATGAATCATAAATTGAATCATGAATCATGAATTGAATCATGAATCATGAATCATGAATCATGAATTGAATCATGAATCATGAATCATGAATTGAATCATGAATCATGAATCATGAATCATGAATTGAATCATGAATCATGAATTATGAATCATGAATTGATTCATGAATCATGAATCATGAATTGAATCATAAATCATGAATCATGAATCGAATCATGAATCATGAATCATGAATTGAATCATGAATCATGAATTTAATCATGAATCATGAATCATGAATTGAATCATGAATCATGAATTTAATCATGAATCATGAATCATGAATTGAATCATGAATCATGAATCATGAATCATGAATCGAATCATGAATCATGAATCATGAATTGAATCATAAATCATGAATCATGAATCAAATCATGAATCATGAATCATGAATCATGAATCATGAATCATGAATTGAATCATGAATCATGAATCATGAATCATGAATTGAATCATGAATCATGAATCATGAATCATGAATCGAATCATGAATCATGAATCATGAATTGAATCATGAATCATGAATCATGAATCATGACATGAATCATGAATCATAAATCGAATCATGAATCATAAATTGAATCAGGATTCGAATCATGAATTGAATCATGTATGATGAATTGAATCATGAATCATGAATCTTGAATCATGAATTGAATCATGTATCAAGAATTGAATCATGAATCTTGAATCATGAATTATGAATTGAATCATGAATCATGAATTATGAATCATGAATTGAATCATGAATCATAAATTGAATCATGAATCATGAATCATGAATTGAATCATGAATCATGAATCATGACATGAATCATGAATCATGAATCATAAATCGAATCATGAATCATGAATTGAATCAGGATTCGAATCATGAATTGAATCATGAATCATGAATTGAATCATGAATCATGAATTGAATCATGAATCATGAATTATAAATCATGAATTGAATCATGAATCATGAATTGAATCATGAATTATGAATCATGAATTGAATCATGAATCATGAATCATGAATTAAATCATGAATCATGAATCATAAATCGAATCATGAATCATGAATTGAATCAGGATTCGAATCATGAATTGAATCATGAATTGAATCAGGATTCGAATCATGAATTGAATCATGAATTGAATCATGAATCATGAATTGAATCATGAATCATGAATTATGAATCATGAATTGAATCATGAATCATGAATTGAATCATGAATCATGAATTGAATCATGAATCATGAATTGAATCATGAATCATGAATCATGAATTGAATCATGAATCATGAATCATGAATCGAATCATGAATCATAAATTGAATCATGAATCATGAATTGAATCATGAATCATGAATCATGAATTGAATAATGAATCATGAATCATGAATTGAATCATGAATCATGAATTGAATCATGAATCATGAATCATGTATTGAATCATGAATCATAAATCATGAATCATGACATGAATCATGATCCATAAATCGAATCATGAATCACAAATTGAATCAGGATTCGAATCATGAATTGAATCATGTATGATGAATTGAATCATGAATCATGAATCTTGAATCATGAATCATGAATTGAATCATGAATCATGAATTATGAATCATGAATTGATTCATGAATCATGAATCATGAATTGAATCATGAATCATAAATTGAATCATGAATCATGAATCATGAATTGAATCATGAATCATGAATTGAATCATGAATCATAAATCGAATCATGAATCTTGAATCATGAATTGAATCATGAATCATGAATCATGAATCATGAATTGAATTATGAATTATGAATCATGAATCTAATCATGAATCATGAATCAAGAATCATGAATTGAATCTTGAATCATGAATTGCATCATGAATCATGAATCATGAATTATGAATTGAATCATGAATCATGAATCATGAATTGAATCATGAATCATGAATCATGAATCATGAATCATGAATTGAATCATGAATCATGAATCATGAATCGAATCATGAATCATGAATCAAGAATCATGAATCAAATCATGAATCATGAATTGAATCATGAATAATGAATTGAATCATGAATCATGAATCATGAATTGAATTATGAATCATGAATCATGAATCGAATCATGAATCATGAATCATGAATCATGACATGAATCATGAATCATGAATCATAAATCGAATCATGAATCATGAATTGAATGAGGATTCGAATCAAGAATTGAATCATGAATCATAATTTGAATCATGAATCATGAATTGATTAATGAATCATGAATCATGAATTGAATCATGAATCATGAATTGAATCATGAATCATGAATTGAATCATGAATCATGAATCATGAATTGAATCATGAATTGAATCATGTATCACGAATCATGAATTGAATCATGAATCATGAATTGAATCATGAATCATAAATTGAATCATGAATCATGAATCATGAATTGAATCATGAATCGAATCATGAATCATGAATCATGAATTGAATCATGAATCATGAATCGAATCATGAATCTTGAATCATGAATTGAATCATGAATCATGAATCATGAATTGAATTATGAATCATGAATCATGAATCGAATCATGAATCATGAATCAAGAATCATGAATCGAATCTTGAATCATGAATTGAATCATGAATCATGAATCATGAATTATGAATTGAATCATGAATCATGAATCATGAATCATGAATCATGAATTGAATCATGAATCATGAATCATGAATCATGAATTGAATCATGAATCATGAATCGAATCATGAATCATGAATCAAGAATCATGAATCGAATCATAAATCATGAATTGAATCATGAATAATGAATTGAATCATGAAACATGAATCATGAATTGAATTATGAATCATGAATCATGAATCGAATCATGAATCATGAATCATGAATCATGAATTGAATCATGAATCATGAATCATGAATTGAATCATGAATCATGAGTCATGAATTGAATCATGAATCATAAATCATGAATCATGACATGAATCATGAATCATGAATCATAAATTGAATCATGAATCTTGAATTGAATCAGGATTCGAATCATGAATTGAATCATGAATCATGAATTGAATCATGAATCATGAATCTTGAATCATAAATCATGAATTGAATCAGGAATCATGAATTATGAATCATGAATTGAATCATGAATCATAATTTGAATCATGAATCATGAATTGATTAATGAATCATGAATCATGAATCGAATCATGAATCATAAATTGAATCATGAATCATGAATTGAATCATGAATCATGAATTGAATCATGAATCATGAATCATGTATCATGACATGAATCATGAATCATGAATCATAAATCGAATCATGAATCATGAATTGAATCAGGATTCGAACCATGAATTGAATCATGTATCATGAATTGAATCATGAATCTTGAATCATGAATCATGAATTGAATCATGAATCATGAATTATGAATCATGAATTGAATCATGTATCAAGAATTGAATCATTAATCTTGAATCATGAATTATGAATTGAATCATGAATCATGAATTATGAATCATGAATTGAATCATGAATCATAAATTGAATCATGAATCATGAATCATGAATTGAATCATGAATCATGAATCATGAATCATGACATGAATCATGTATCATGAATCATAAATCGAATCATGAATCATGAATTGAATGAGGATTTGAATCATGAATTGAATCATGAATCATGAATTGAATCATGAATCATGAATTGAATCATGAATCATGAATTATGAATCATGAATTGAATCATGAATCATGAATTGAATCATGAATCATGAATCATGAATTGAATAATGAATCATGAATCATGAATTAAATCATGAATCATGAATCATAAATCGAATCATGAATCATGAATTGAATCAGGATTCGAATCATGAATTGAATCATGAATCATGAATTGAATCATGAATCATGAATTGAATCATGAATCATGAATTATGAATCATGAATTGAATCATGAATCATGAATTGAATTATGAATCATGAATCATGAATCGAATCATAAATCATGAATCATGAATCATGACATGAATCATGAATCATGAATCATAAATCGAATCATGAATCATGAATTGAATGAGGATTCGAATCAAGAATTGAATCATGAATCATAATTTGAATCATGAATCATGAATTGATTAATGAATCATGAATCATGAATTGAATCATGAATCATGAATTGAATCATGAATCATGAATTGAATCATGAATCATGAATCATGAATTGAATCATGTATCACGAATCATGAATTGAATCATGAATCATGAATTGAATCATGAATCATAAATTGAATCATGAATCATGAATCATGAATTGAATCATGAATCGAATCATGAATCATGAATCATGAATTGAATCATGAATCATGAATCGAATCATGAATCTTGAATCATGAATTGAATCATGAATCATGAATCATGAATTGAATTATGAATCATGAATCATGAATCGAATCATGAATCATGAATCAAGAATCATGAATCGAATCTTGAATCATGAATTGAATCATGAATCATGAATCATGAATTATGAATTGAATCATGAATCATGAATCATGAATCATGAATCATGAATTGAATCATGAATCATGAATCATGAATCATGAATTGAATCATGAATCATGAATTGAATCATGAATCATGAATCAAGAATCATGAATCGAATCATAAATCATGAATTGAATCATGAATAATGAATTGAATCATAAAACATGAATCATGAATTGAATTATGAATCATGAATCATGAATCGAATCATGAATCATGAATCATGAATCATGAATTGAATCATGAATCATGAATCATGAATTGAATCATGAATCATGAATCATGAATTGAATCATGAATCATAAATCATGAATCATGACATGAATCATGAATCATGAATCATAAATTGAATCATGAATCTTGAATTGAATCAGGATTCGAATCATGAATTGAATCATGAATCATGAATTGAATCATGAATCATGAATCTTATATCATAAATCATGAATTGAATCAGGAATCATGAATTATGAATCATGAATTGAATCATGAATCATAATTTGAATCATGAATCATGAATTGATTAATGAATCATGAATCATGAATCGAATCATGAATCATAAATTGAATCATGAATCATGAATTGAATCATGAATCATGAATTGAATCATGAATCATGAATCATGTATCATGACATGAATCATGAATCATGAATCATAAATCGAATCATGAATCATGAATTGAATCAGGATTCGAACCATGAATTGAATCATGTATCATGAATTGAATCATGAATCTTGAATCATGAATCATGAATTGAATCATGAATCATGAATTATGAATCATGAATTGAATCATGTATCAAGAATTGAATCATTAATCTTGAATCATGAATTATGAATTGAATCATGAATCATGAATTATGAATCATGAATTGAATCATGAATCATAAATTGAATCATGAATCATGAATCATGAATTGAATCATGAATCATGAATCATGAATCATGACATGAATCATGTATCATGAATCATAAATCGAATCATGAATCATGAATTGAATGAGGATTTGAATCATGAATTGAATCATGAATCATGATTTGAATCATGAATCATGAATTGAATCATGAATCATGAATTATGAATCATGAATTGAATCATGAATCATGAATTGAATCATGAATCATGAATCATGAATTGAATAATGAATCATGAATCATGAATTAAATCATGAATCATGAATCATAAATCGAATCATGAATCATGAATTGAATCAGGATTCGAATCATGAATTGAATCATGAATCATGAATTGAATCATGAATCATGAATTGAATCATGAATCATGAATTATGAATCATGAATTGAATCATGAATCATGAATTGAATCATGAATCATGAATTGAATCATGAATCATGAATTGAATCATGAATCATGAATCATGAATTGAATCATGAATCATGAATCATGAATTGAATCATGAATCATGAATCATGAATCGAATCATGAATCATAAATTGAATCATGAATCATGAATTGAATCATGAATCATGAATCATGAATTAAATCATGAATCATGAATCATGAATTGAATCATGAATCATGAATTGAATCATGAATCATAAATCATGAATCATGACATGAATCATGATCCATAAATTGAATCATGAATCACAAATTGAATCAGGATTCGAATCATGAATTGAATCATGTATGATGAATTGAATCATGAATCATGAATCTTGAATCATGAATCATGAATTGAATCATGAATCATGAATTATGAATCATGAATTGATTCATGAATCATGAATCATGAATCATGAATTGAATCATGAATCATGAATCGAATCATGAATCATGAATTGAATCATGAATCATGAATCATAAATTGAATCGTGAATTGAATCATGAATAATGAATTGAATCATGAATCATAAATTGAATCATGAATCATGAATTGAATCATGAATCATGAATCATGAATCATGAATTGAATCATGAATCATGAATCATGAATTGAATCATGAATCATGAATCATGAATCATGAATTGAATCATGAATCATGAATTATGAATCATGAATTGATTCATGAATCATGAATCATGAATTGAATCATAAATCATGAATCATGAATCGAATCATGAATCATGAATCATGAATTGAATCATGAATCATGAATTTAATCATGAATCATGAATCATGAATTGAATCATGAATCATGAATTGAATCATGAATCATGAATTGAATCATGAATCATGAATTTAATCATGAATCATGAATCATGAATTGAATCATGAATCATGAATCATGAATCATGAATCGAATCATGAATCATGAATCATGAATTGAATCATAAATCATGAATCATGAATCAAATCATGAATCATGAATCATGAATTTAATCTTGAATCATGAATCATGAATCATGAATCATGAATCGAATCATGAATCATGAATCATGAATTGAATCATGAATCATGAATCATGAATCATGAATCATGCATCATGAATCATGACATGAATCATGAATCATAAATCGAATCATGAATCATAAATTGAATCAGGATTCGAATCATGAATTGAATCATGTATGATGAATTGAATCATGAATCATGAATCTTGAATCATGAATCATGAATTGAATCATGAATCATGAATTATGAATCATGAATTCAATAATGAATCATGAATTGATTCATGAATCATGAATCATGAATCATGAATTGAATCATGAATCATGAATCATGAATCGAATCATGAATCATGAATTGAATCATGAATCATGAATCATAAATTGAATCGTGAATTTAATCATGAATCATGAATTGAATCATGAATCATAAATTGAATCATGAATCATGAATTGAATCATGAATCATGAATCATGAATCGAATCATGAATCATGAATTGAATCATGAATCATGAATCATGAATTGAATCATGAATCATGAATCATAAATCATGAATCATGAATCATGAATCATGAATTGAATCATGAATTATGAATCATGAATTGATTCATGAATCATGAATCATGAATTGAATCATAAATCATGAATCATGAATCGAATCATGAATCATGAATCATGAATTGAATCATGAATCATGAATTTAATCATGAATCATGAATTTAATCATGAATCATAAATAATGAATCATGAATCATGAATTATGAATTGAATCATGAATCATGAATCATGAATTGAATCATGAATCATGAATCATGAATTGAATCATGAATCATGAATCATGAATCGAATCATGAATCATGAATTGAATCATGAATCATGAATCATGAGTCATGAATCATGAATCATGAATTGAATCATAAATCATGAATTATGAATTGAATCATGAATCATGAATTATGAATCATGAATTGATTCATGAATCATGAATCATGAATTGAATCATAAATCATGAATCATGAATCGAATCATGAATCATGAATCATGAATTGAATCATGAATCATGAATTTAATCATGAATCATGAATCATGAATTGAATCATGAATCATGAATTGAATCATGAATCATGAATTGAATCATGAATCATGAATTTAATCATGAATCATGAATCATGAATTGAATCATGAATCATGAATCATGAATCATGAATCGAATCATGAATCATGAATCATGAATTGAATCATAAATCATGAATCATGAATCAAATCATGAATCATGAATCATGAATTGAATCTTGAATCATGAATCATGAATCATGAATCATGAATCGAATCATGAATCATGAATCATGAATTGAATCATGAATCATGAATCATGAATCATGAATCATGCATCATGAATCATGACATGAATCATGAATCATAAATCGAATCATGAATCATAAATTGAATCAGGATTCGAATCATGAATTGAATCATGTATGATGAATTGAATCATGAATCATGAATCTTGAATCATGAATCATGAATTGAATCATGAATCATGAATTATGAATCATGAATTCAATAATGAATCATGAATTGATTCATGAATCATGAATCATGAATCATGAATTGAATCATGAATCATGAATCATGAATCGAATCATGAATCATGAATTGAATCATGAATCATGAATCATAAATTGAATCGTGAATTTAATCATGAATCATGAATCATGAATCGAATCATGAATCATGAATTGAATCATGAATCATGAATCATAAATTGAATCGTGAATTTAATCATGAATCATGAATTGAATCATGAATCATAAATTGAATCATGAATCATGAATTGAATCATGAATCATGAATCATGAATCGAATCATGAATCATGAATTGAATCATGAATCATGAATCATGAATTGAATCATGAATCATGAATCATAAATCATGAATCATGAATCATGAATCATGAATTGAATCATGAATTATGAATCATGAATTGATTCATGAATCATGAATCATGAATTGAATCATAAATCATGAATCATGAATCGAATCATGAATCATGAATCATGAATTGAATCATGAATCATGAATTTAATCATGAATCATGAATTTAATCATGAATCATAAATAATGAATCATGAATCATGAATTATGAATTGAATCATGAATCATGAATCATGAATCGAATCATGAATCATGAATCATGAATTGAATCATGAATCATGAATCATGAATCGAATCATGAATCATGAATTGAATCATGAATCATGAATCATGAGTCATGAATCATGAATCATGAATTGAATCATAAATCATGAATTATGAATAATGAATTGAATCATGAATCATGAATCTTAAATCATGAATCATGAATTGAATCATGAATCATGAATTATGAATCATGAATTCAATAATGAATTATGAATTGATTCATGAATCATGAATCATGAATCATGAATTGAATCATGAATCATGAATCATGAATCGAATCATGAATCATGAATTGAATCATGAATCATGAATCATAAATTGAATCGTGAATTTGATCATGAATCATGAATTGAATCATGAATCATAAATTGAATCATGAATCATGAATTGAATCATGAATCATGAATCATGAATCGAATCATGAATCATGAATTGAATCATGAATCATGAATCATGAATTGAATCATGAATCATGAATCATAAATCATGAATCATGAATCATGAATCATGAATTGAATCATGAATTATGAATCATGAATTTATTCATGAATCATGAATCATGAATTGAATCATAAATCATGAATCATGAATCGAATCATGAATCATGAATTGAATCATGAATCATGAATCATGAATCGAATCATGAATCATGAATCATGAATTGAATCATGAATCATGAATCATGAATCATGAATCATGGATTGAATCATAAATCATGAATTATGAATAATGAATTGAATCATGAATCATGAATTGAATCATAAATCATGAATCATGAATTGAATCATGAATCATGAATTGAATCATGAATCATGAATCATGAATCGAATCATGAATCATGAATCATGAATCGAATCATGAATCATGAATCATGAATTGAATCATGAATCATGAATCATGAATTGAATCATGAATCATGAATCATGATTTGAATCATGGATTGAATCATGAATCATGAATCATGAATTGAATCATGAATCATAAATTGAATCATGAATCATGATTAATGAATTGAATCATGAATCATGAATCATGAATTGAATCATGAATCATGAATCATGAATCATGAATTGAATTATGAATCATGAATCATGAATCATGAATTGAATTATGAATATTGAATCATGAATCGAATCATGAATCATGTATCAAGAATCATGAATCGAATCTTGAATCATGAATTGAATCATGAATCATGAATTATGAATCATGAATTGAATCATGTATCATGAATTGAATCATGAATCTTGAATCATGAATTGAATCATGAATCATGAATTGAATCATGAATTGAATCATGAATCACGAATCATGAATTGAATCATGAATCATGAATTGAATCATGAATCATAAATTGAATCATGAATCATGAATCATGAATTGAATCATGAATCGAATCATGAATCATGAATCATGAATTGAATCATGAATCATGAATCGAATCATGAATCTTGAATCATGAATTGAATCATGAATCATGAATCATGAATCATGAATTGAATAATGAATCATGAATCATGAATTGAATCATGAATTGAATCATGAATCACGAATCATGAATTGAATCATGAATCATGAATTGAATCATGAATCATAAATTGAATCATGAATCATGAATCATGAATTGAATCATGAATCATGAATTGAATCATGAATCATGAATCGAATCATGAATCTTGAATCATGAATTGAATCATGAATCATGAATCATGAATCATGAATTGAATTATGAATCATGAATCATGAATCGAATCATGAATCATGAATCAAGAATCATGAATCGAATCTTGAATCATGAATTGCATCATGAATCATGAATCATGAATTATGAATTGAATCATGAATCATGAATCATGAATTGAATCATGAATCATGAATCATGAATTGAATCATGAATCATGAATTATGAATCATGAATCATGAATTGAATCATGAATCATGAATTTAATCATGAATCATGAATCATGAATTGAATCATGAATCATGAATTGAATCATGAATCATGAATTGAATCATGAATCATGAATTTAATCATGAATCATGAATCATGAATTGAATCATGAATCATGAATCATGAATCATGAATCAAATCATGAATCATGAATCATGAATTGAATCATAAATCATGAATCATGAATCAAATCATGAATCATGAATCATGAATTGAATCATGAATCATGAATTGAATCATGAATCATGAATCATGAATCATGAATCGAATCATGAATCATGAATCATAAATTGAATCATGAATCATGAATCATGAATCATGAATCATGCATCATGAATCATGACATGAATCATGAATCATAAATCGAATCATGAATCATAAATTGAATCAGGATTCGAATCATGAATTGAATCATGTATGATGAATTGAATCATGAATCATGAATCTTGAATCATGAATCATGAATTGAATCATGAATCATGAATTATGAATCATGAATTCAATAATGAATCATGAATTGATTCATGAATTATGAATCATGAATCATGAATTGAATCATGAATCATGAATCATGAATCGAATCATGAATCATGAATTGAATCATGAATCATGAATCATAAATTGAATCGTGAATTTAATCATGAATCATGAATTGAATCATGAATCATAAATTGAATCATGAATCATGAATTGAATCATGAATCATGAATCATGAATCGAATCATGAATCATGAATTGAATCATGAATCATGAATCATGAATTGAATCATGAATCATGAATCATAAATCATGAATCATGAATCATGAATCATGAATTGAATCATGAATTATGAATCATGAATTGATTCATGAATCATGAATCATGAATTGAATCATAAATCATGAATCATGAATCGAATCATGAATCATGAATCATGAATTGAATCATGAATCATGAATTTAATCATGAATCATGAATTTAATCATGAATCATAAATAATGAATCATGAATCATGAATTATGAATTGAATCAT
Source organism: Mixophyes australis (assembly GCA_036250195.1). Taxonomy (NCBI): domain Eukaryota; kingdom Metazoa; phylum Chordata; class Amphibia; order Anura; family Limnodynastidae; genus Mixophyes; species Mixophyes australis. The sequence goes on along the minus strand of JAVHZZ010000024.1, from coordinate 757,183 downwards.
GAATCATGAATCATGAATCGAATCATGAATCATGAATCATGAATTGAATCATGAATCATGAATCATGAATCGAATCATGAATCATGAATTGAATCATGAATCATGAATCATGAGTCATGAATCATGAATCATGAATTGAATCATAAATCATGAATTATGAATAATGAATTGAATCATGAATCATGAATCTTAAATCATGAATCATGAATTGAATCATGAATCATGAATTATGAATCATGAATTCAATAATGAATTATGAATTGATTCATGAATCATGAATCATGAATCATGAATTGAATCATGAATCATGAATCATGAATCGAATCATGAATCATGAATTGAATCATGAATCATGAATCATAAATTGAATCGTGAATTTGATCATGAATCATGAATTGAATCATGAATCATAAATTGAATCATGAATCATGAATTAAATCATGAATCATGAATCATGAATCGAATCATGAATCATGAATTGAATCATGAATCATGAATCATGAATTGAATCATGAATCATGAATCATAAATCATGAATCATGAATCATGAATCATGAATTGAATCATGAATTATGAATCATGAATTTATTCATGAATCATGAATCATGAATTGAATCATAAATCATGAATCATGAATCGAATCATGAATCATGAATTGAATCATGAATCATGAATCATGAATCGAATCATGAATCATGAATCATGAATTGAATCATGAATCATGAATCATGAATCATGAATCATGGATTGAATCATAAATCATGAATTATGAATAATGAATTGAATCATGAATCATGAATTGAATCATAAATCATGAATCATGAATTGAATCATGAATCATGAATTGAATCATGAATCATGAATCATGAATCGAATCATGAATCATGAATCATGAATTGAATCATGAATCATGAATCGTGAATTGAATCATGAATCATGAATCATGAACCAAATCATAAATCATGAATTATGAATCATGAATTGAATCATGAATCATGAATCATGATTTGAATCATGGATTGAATCATGAATCATGAATCATGAATTGAATCATGAATCATAAATTGAATCATGAATCATGATTAATGAATTGAATCATGAATCATGAATCATGAATTGAATCATGAATCATGAATCATGAATCATGAATTGAATTATGAATCATGAATCATGAATCATGAATTGAATTATGAATATTGAATCATGAATCGAATCATGAATCATGTATCAAGAATCATGAATCGAATCTTGAATCATGAATTGAATCATGAATCATGAATTATGAATCATGAATTGAATCATGTATCATGAATTGAATCATGAATCTTGAATCATGAATTGAATCATGAATCATGAATTGAATCATGAATCGAATCATGAATCATGAATTGAATCATGAATTGAATCATGAATCACGAATCATGAATTGAATCATGAATCATGAATTGAATCATGAATCATAAATTGAATCATGAATCATGAATTGAATCATGAATCGAATCATGAATCATGAATCATGAATTGAATCATGAATCATGAATCGAATCATGAATCTTGAATCATGAATTGAATCATGAATCATGAATCATGAATCATGAATTGAATAATGAATCATGAATCATGAATTGAATCATGAATTGAATCATGAATCACGAATCATGAATTGAATCATGAATCATGAATTGAATCATGAATCATAAATTGAATCATGAATCATGAATCATGAATTGAATCATGAATCATGAATTGAATCATGAATCATGAATCGAATCATGAATCTTGAATCATGAATTGAATCATGAATCATGAATCATGAATCATGAATTGAATTATGAATCATGAATCATGAATCGAATCATGAATCATGAATCAAGAATCATGAATCGAATCTTGAATCATGAATTGCATCATGAATCATGAATCATGAATTATGAATTGAATCATGGATCATGAATCATGAATCATGAATTGAATCATGAATCATGAATCATGAATTGAATCATGAATCATGAATTATGAATCATGAATCATGAATTGAATCATGAATCATGAATCATGAATCGAATCATGAATCATGAATCAAGAATCATGAATCGAATCATGAATCATGAATTGAATCATGAATAATGAATTGAATCATGAATCATGAATCATGAATTGAATTATGAATCATGAATCATGAATCGAATCATGAATCATGAATCATGAATCATGACATGAATCATGAATCATGAATCATAAATCGAATCATGAATCATGAATTGAATCAGGATTCGAATCATGAATTGAATCATGAATCATAATTTGAATCATGAATCATGTATTGATTAATGAATCATGAATCATGAATCGAATCATAAATCATGAAATGAATCATGAATCATGAATTGAATCATGAATCATGAATCATGAATTGAATCATGAATTGAATCATGTATCACGAATCATGAATTGAATCATGAATCATGAATTGAATCATGAATCATAAATTGAATCATGAATCATGAATCATGAATTGAATCATGAATCGAATCATGAATCATGAATCATGAATTGAATCATGAATCATGAATCGAATCATGAATCTTGAATCATGAATTGAATCATGAATCATGAATCATGAGTTGAATTATGAATCATGAATCATGAATCGAATCATGAATCATGAATCAAGAATCATGAATCGAATCTTGAATCATGAATTGAATCATGAATCATGAATCATGAATTATAAATTGAATCATGAATCATGAATCATGAATCATGAATCATGAATTGAATCATGAATCATGAATCATGAATCATGAATTGAATCATGAATCATGAATCGAATCATGAATCATGAATCAAGAATCATGAATCGAATCATGAATCATGAATTGAATCATGAATAATGAATTGAATCATGAAACATGAATCATGAATTGAATTATGAATCATGAATTGAATCATGAATCATGAATCATGAATTGAATCATGAATCATGAATCATGAATTGAATCATGAATCATGAATCATGAATTGAATCATGAATCATAAATCATGAATCATGACATGAATCATGAATCATGAATCATAAATTGAATCATGAATCTTGAATTGAATCAGGATTCGAATCATGAATTGAATCATGAATCATGAATTGAATCATGAATCATAAATCTTGAATCATAAATCATGAATTGAATCAGGAATCATGAATTATGAATCATGAATTGAATCATGAATCATAATTTGAATCATGAATCATGAATTGATTAATGAATCATGAATCATGAATCGAATCATGAATCATAAATTGAATCATGAATCATGAATTGAATCATGAATCATGAATTGAATCATGAATCATGAATCATGTATCATGACATGAATCATGAATCATGAATCATAAATCGAATCATGAATCATGAATTGAATCAGGATTCGAACCATGAATTGAATCATGTATCATGAATTGAATCATGAATCTTGAATCATGAATTGAATCATGAATCATGAATTATGAATCATGAATTGAATCATGTATCAAGAATTGAATCATTAATCTTGAATCATGAATTATGAATTGAATCATGAATCATGAATTATGAATCATGAATTGAATCATGAATCATAAATTGAATCATGAATCATGAATCATGAATTGAATCATGAATCATGAATCATGACATGAATCATGTATCATGAATCATAAATCGAATCATGAATCATGAATTGAATGAGGATTTGAATCATGAATTGAATCATGAATCATGAATTGAATCATGAATCATGAATTGAATCATGAATCATGAATTATGAATCATGAATTGAATCATGAATCATGAATTGAATCATGAATCATGATTAATGAATTGAATCATGAATCATGAATCATGAATTGAATCATGAATCATGAATCATGAATCATGAATTGAATTATGAATCATGTATCATGAATCATGAATTGAATTATGAATATTGAATCATGAATCGAATCATGAATCATGTATCAAGAATCATGAATCGAATCTTGAATCATGAATTGAATCATGAATCATTAATTATGAATCATGAATTGAATCATGTATCATGAATTGAATCATGAATCTTGAATCATGAATTGAATCATGAATCATGAATTGAATCATGAATCGAATCATGAATCATGAATTGAATCATGAATTGAATCATGAATCACGAATCATGAATTGAATCATGAATCATGAATTGAATCATGAATCATAAATTGAATCATGAATCATGAATCATGAATTGAATCATGAATCGAATCATGAATCATGAATCATGAATTGAATCATGAATCATGAATCGAATCATGAATCTTGAATCATGAATTGAATTATGAATCATGAATCATGAATCATGAATTGAATAATGAATCATGAATCATGAATTGAATCATGAATTGAATCATGAATCATGAATCATGAATTGAATCATGAATCATGAATTGAATCATGAATCATAAATTGAATCATGAATCATGAATCATGAATTGAATCATGAATCATGAATTGAATCATGAATCATGAATCGAATCATGAATCTTGAATCATGAATTGAATCATGAATCATGAATCATGAATCATGAATTGAATTATGAATCATGAATCATGAATCGAATCATGAATCATGAATTTAAGAATCATGAATCGAATCTTGAATCATGAATTGCATCATGAATCATGAATCATGAATTATGAATTGAATCATGAATCATGAATCATGAATCATGAATTGAATCATGAATCATGAATCATGAATTGAATCATGAATCATGAATTATGAATCATGAATCATGAATTGAATCATGAATCATGAATCATGAATCGAATCATGAATCATGAATCAAGAATCATGAATCGAATCATGAATCATGAATTGAATCATGAATAATGAATTGAATCATGAATCATGAATCATGAATTGAATTATGAATCATGAATCATGAATCGAATCATGAATCATGAATCATGAATCATGACATGAATCATGAATCATGAATCATAAATCGAATCATGAATCATGAATTGAATCAGGATTCGAATCATGAATTGAATCATGAATCATAATTTGAATCATGAATCATGTATTGATTAATGAATCATGAATCATGAATCGAATCATAAATCATGAAATGAATCATAAATCATGAAATGAATCATGAATCATGAATTGAATCATGAATCATGAATCATGAATTGAATCATGAATTGAATCATGTATCACGAATCATGAATTGAATCATGAATCATGAATTGAATCATGAATCATAAATTGAATCATGAATCATGAATCATGAATTGAATCATGAATCGAATCATGAATCATGAATCATGAATTGAATCATGAATCATGAATCGAATCATGAATCTTGAATCATGAATTGAATCATGAATCATGAATCATGAATTGAATTATGAATCATGAATCATGAATCGAATCATGAATCATGAATCAAGAATCATGAATCGAATCTTGAATCATGAATTGAATCATGAATCATGAATCATGAATTATAAATTGAATCATGAATCATGAATCATGAATCATGAATCATGAATTGAATCATGAATCATGAATCATGAATCATGAATTGAATCATGAATCATGAATCGAATCATGAATCATGAATCAAGAATCATGAATCGAATCATGAATCATGAATTGAATCATGAATAATGAATTGAATCATGAAACATGAATCATGAATTGAATTATGAATCATGAATCATGAATCGAATCATGAATCATGAATCATGAATTGAATCATGAATCATGAATCATGAATTGAATCATGAATCATGAATCATGAATTGAATCATGAATCATAAATCATGAATCATGACATGAATCATGAATCATGAATCATAAATTGAATCATGAATCTTGAATTGAATCAGGATTCGAATCATGAATTGAATCATGAATCATGAATTGAATCATGAATCATGAATCTTGAATCATAAATCATGAATTGAATCAGGAATCATGAATTATGAATCATGAATTGAATCATGAATCATAATTTGAATCATGAATCATGAATTGATTAATGAATCATGAATCATGAATCGAATCATGAATCATAAATTGAATCATGAATCATGAATTGAATCATGAATCATGAATTGAATCATGAATCATGAATCATGTATCATGACATGAATCATGAATCATGAATTGAATCAGGATTCGAACCATGAATTGAATCATGTATCATGAATTGAATCATGAATCTTGAATCATGAATTGAATCATGAATAATGAATTATGAATCATGAATTGAATCATGTATCAAGAATTGAATCATTAATCTTGAATCATGAATTATGAATTGAATCATGAATCATGAATTATGAATCATGAATTGAATCATGAATCATAAATTGAATCATGAATCATGAATCATGAATTGAATCATGAATCATGAATCATGAATCATGACATGAATCATGTATCATGAATCATAAATCGAATCATGAATCATGAATTGAATGAGGATTTGAATCATGAATTGAATCATGAATCATGAATTGAATCATGAATCATGAATTGAATCATGAATCATGAATTATGAATCATGAATTGAATCATGAATCATGAATTGAATCATGAATCATGAATCATGAATTGAATCATGAATCATGAATCATGAATTAAATCATGAATCATGAATCATAAATCAAATCATGAATCATGAATTGAATCAGGATTCGAATCATGAATTGAATCATGAATCATGAATTGAATCATGAATCATGAATTGAATCATGAATCATGAATTATGAATCATGAATTGAATCATGAATCATGAATTGAATCATGAATCATGAATTGAATCATGAATCATGAATCATGAATTGAATCATGAATCATGAATCATGAATTGAATCATGAATCATGAATCATGAATCGAATCATGAATCATAAATTGAATCATGAATCATGAATTGAATCATGAATCATGAATCATGAATTGAATCATGAATCATGAATCATGAATTGAATCATGAATCATGAATTGAATCATGAATCATAAATCATGAATCATGACATGAATCATGATCCATAAATTGAATCATGAATCACAAATTGAATCAGGATTCGAATCATGAATTGAATCATGTATGATGAATTGAATCATGAATCATGAATCTTGAATCATGAATCATGAATTGAATCATGAATCATGAATTATGAATCATGAATTGATTCATGAATCATGAATCATGAATCATGAATTGAATCATGAATCATGAATCGAATCATGAATCATGAATTGAATCATGAATCATGAATCATAAATTGAATCGTGAATTGAATCATGAATCATGAATTGAATCATGAATCATAAATTGAATCATGAATCATGAATTGAATCATGAATCATGAATCATGAATCATGAATTGAATCATGAATCATGAATCATGAATTGAATCATGAATCATGAATTGAATCATGAATCATGAAACATGAATCATGAATTGAATTATGAATCATGAATCATGAATCGAATCATGAATCATGAATCATGAATTGAATCATGAATCATGAATCATGAATTGAATCATGAATCATGAATCATGAATTGAATCATGAATCATAAATCATGAATCATGACATGAATCATGAATCATGAATCATAAATTGAATCATGAATCTTGAATTGAATCAGGATTCGAATCATGAATTGAATCATGAATCATGAATTGAATCATGAATCATGAATCTTGAATCATAAATCATGAATTGAATCAGGAATCATGAATTATGAATCATGAATTGAATCATGAATCATAATTTGAATCATGAATCATGAATTGATTAATGAATCATGAATCATGAATCGAATCATGAATCATAAATTGAATCATGAATCATGAATTGAATCATGAATCATGAATTGAATCATGAATCATGAATCATGTATCATGACATGAATCATGAATCATGAATTGAATCAGGATTCGAACCATGAATTGAATCATGTATCATGAATTGAATCATGAATCTTGAATCATGAATTGAATCATGAATCATGAATTATGAATCATGAATTGAATCATGTATCAAGAATTGAATCATTAATCTTGAATCATGAATTATGAATTGAATCATGAATCATGAATTATGAATCATGAATTGAATCATGAATCATAAATTGAATCATGAATCATGAATCATGAATTGAATCATGAATCATGAATCATGAATCATGACATGAATCATGTATCATGAATCATAAATCGAATCATGAATCATGAATTGAATGAGGATTTGAATCATGAATTGAATCATGAATCATGAATTGAATCATGAATCATGAATTGAATCATGAATCATGAATTATGAATCATGAATTGAATCATGAATCATGAATTGAATCATGAATCATGAATCATGAATTGAATCATGAATCATGAATTGAATCATGAATCATGAATCATGAATCGAATCATGAATCATAAATTGAATCATGAATCATGAATTGAATCATGAATCATGAATCATGAATTGAATCATGAATCATGAATCATGAATTGAATCATGAATCATGAATTGAATCATGAATCATGAATCATGAATTGAATCATGAATCATGAATTGAATCATGAATCATAAATCATGAATCATGACATGAATCATGATCCATAAATTGAATCATGAATCACAAATTGAATCAGGATTCGAATCATGAATTGAATCATGTATGATGAATTGAATCATGAATCATGAATCTTGAATCATGAATCATGAATTGAATCATGAATCATGAATTATGAATCATGAATTGATTCATGAATCATGAATCATGAATTGAATCATGAATCATGAATCGAATCATGAATCATGAATTGAATCATGAATCATGAATCATAAATTGAATCGTGAATTGAATCATGAATCATGAATTGAATCATGAATCATAAATTGAATCATGAATCATGAATTGAATCATGAATCATGAATCATGAATCATGAATTGAATCATGAATCATGAATCATGAATTGAATCATGAATCATGAATCATGAATCATGAATTGAATCATGAATCATGAATTATGAATCATGAATTGATTCATGAATCATGAATCATGAATTGAATCATAAATCATGAATCATGAATCGAATCATAAATCATGAATCATGAATTGAATCATGAATCATGAATTTAATCATGAATCATGAATCATGAATTGAATCATGAATCATGAATTGAATCATGAATCATGAATTTAATCATGAATCATGAATCATGAATTGAATCATGAATCATGAATCATGAATCATGAATCGAATCATGAATCATGAATCATGAATTGAATCATAAATCATGAATCATGAATCAAATCATGAATCATGAATCATGAATTGAATTATGAATCATGAATTGAATCATGAATCATGAATCATGAATCATGAATCATGAATTGAATCATGAATCATGAATCATGAATCATGAATCGAATCATGAATCATGAATCATGAATTGAATCATGAATCATGAATCATGAATCATGAATCATGCATCATGAATCATGACATGAATCATGAATCATAAATCGAATCATGAATCATAAATTGAATCAGGATTCGAATCATGAATTGAATCATGTATGATGAATTGAATCATGAATCATGAATCTTGAATCATGAATCATGAATTGAATCATGAATCATGAATTATGAATCATGAATTCAATAATGAATCATGAATTGATTCATGAATCATGAATCATGAATCATGAATTGAATCATGAATCATGAATCATGAATCGAATCATGAATCATGAATTGAATCATGAATCATGAATCATAAATTGAATCGTGAATTTAATCATGAATCATGAATTGAATCATGAATCATAAATTGAATCATGAATCATGAATTGAATCATGAATCATGAATCATGAATCGAATCATGAATCATGAATTGAATCATGAATCATGAATCATGAATAGAATCATGAATCATGAATCATAAATCATGAATCATGAATCATGAATCATGAATTGAATCATGAATCATGAATCATGAATTGAATCATAAATCATGAATCATGAATCGAATCATGAATCATGAATCATGAATTGAATCATGAATCATGAATTTAATCATGAATCATGAATTTAATCATGAATCATAAATAATGAATCATGAATCATGAATTATGAATTGAATCATGAATCATGAATCATGAATCGAATCATGAATCATGAATCATGAATTGAATCATGAATCATGAATCATGAATCGAATCATGAATCATGAATTGAATCATGAATCATGAATCATGAGTCATGAATCATGAATCATGAATTGAATCATAAATCATGAATTATGAATAATGAATTGAATCATGAATCATGAATCTTGAATCATGAATCATGAATTGAATCATGAATCATGAATTATGAATCATGAATTCAATAATGAATTATGAATTGATTCATGAATCATGAATCATGAATCATGAATTGAATCATGAATCATGAATCATGAATCGAATCATGAATCATGAATTGAATCATGAATCATGAATCATAAATTGAATCGTGAATTTGATCATGAATCATGAATTGAATCATGAATCATAAATTGAATCATGAATCATGAATTGAATCATGAATCATGAATCATGAATCGAATCATGAATCATGAATTGAATCATGAATCATGAATCATGAATTGAATCATGAATCATGAATCATAAATCATGAATCATGAATCATGAATCATGAATTGAATCATGAATTATGAATCATGAATTGATTCATGAATCATGAATCATGAATTGAATCATAAATCATGAATCATGAATCGAATCATGAATCATGAATTGAATCATGAATCATGAATCATGAATCGAATCATGAATCATGAATCATGAATTGAATCATGAATCATGAATCATGAATCATGAATCATGAATTGAATCATAAATCATGAATTATGAATAATGAATTGAATCATGAATCATGAATTGAATCATAAATCATGAATCATGAATTGAATCATGAATCATGAATTGAATCATGAATCATGAATCATGAATCGAATCATGAATCATGAATCATGAATTGAATCATGAATCATGAATCGTGAATTGAATCATGAATCATGAATCATGAACCAAATCATAAATCATGAATTATGAATCATGAATTGAATCATGAATCATGAATCATGATTTGAATCATGGATTGAATCATGAATCATGAATCATGAATTGAATCATGAATCATAAATTGAATCATGAATCATGATTAATGAATTGAATCATGAATCATGAATCATGAATTGAATCATGAATCATGAATCATGAATCATGAATTGAATTATGAATCATGAATCATGAATCATGAATTGAATTATGAATATTGAATCATGAATCGAATCATGAATCATGTATCAAGAATCATGAATCGAATCTTGAATCATGAATTGAATCATGAATCATGAATTATGAATCATGAATTGAATCATGTATCATGAATTGAATCATGAATCTTGAATCATGAATTGAATCATGAATCATGAATTGAATCATGAATCGAATCATGAATCATGAATTGAATCATGAATTGAATCATGAATCACGAATCATGAATTGAATCATGAATCATGAATTGAATCATGAATCATAAATTGAATCATGAATCATGAATCATGAATTGAATCATGAATCGAATCATGAATCATGAATTGAATCATGAATCATGAATCGAATCATGAATCTTGAATCATGAATTGAATCATGAATCATGAATCATGAATTGAATAATGAATCATGAATCATGAATTGAATCATGAATTGAATCATGAATCACGAATCATGAATTGAATCATGAATCATGAATTGAATCATGAATCATAAATTGAATCATGAATCATGAATCATGAATTGAATCATGAATCATGAATTGAATCATGAATCATGAATCGAATCATGAATCTTGAATCATGAATTGAATCATGAATCATGAATCATGAATCATGAATTGAATTATGAATCATGAATCATGAATCGAATCATGAATCATGAATCTTGAATCATGAATCGAATCTTGAATCATGAATTGCATCATGAATCATAAATCATGAATTATGAATTGAATCATGAATCATGAATCATGAATCATGAATTGAATCATGAATCATGAATCATGAATTGAATCATGAATCATGAATTATGAATCATGAATCATGAATTGAATCATGAATCATGAATCATGAATCGAATCATGAATCATGAATCAAGAATCATGAATCGAATCATGAATCATGAATTGAATCATGAATAATGAATTGAATCATGAATCATGAATCATGAATTGAATTATGAATCATGAATCATGAATCGAATCATGAATCATGAATCATGAATCATGACATGAATCATGAATCATGAATCATAAATCGAATCATGAATCATGAATTGAATCAGGATTCGAATCATGAATTGAATCATGAATCATAATTTGAATCATGAATCATGTATTGATTAATGAATCATGAATCATGAATCGAATCATAAATCATGAATTGAATCATGAATCATGAATTGAATCATGAATCATGAATCATGAATTGAATCATGAATCATGAATTGAATCATGAATCATAAATCATGAATCATGACATGAATCATGATCCATAAATTGAATCATGAATCACAAATTGAATCAGGATTCGAATCATGAATTGAATCATGTATGATGAATTGAATCATGAATCATGAATCTTGAATCATGAATCATGAATTGAATCATGAATCATGAATTATGAATCATGAATTGATTCATGAATCATGAATCATGAATCATGAATTGAATCATGAATCATGAATCGAATCATGAATCATGAATTGAATCATGAATCATGAATCATAAATTGAATCGTGAATTGAATCATGAATCATGAATTGAATCATGAATCATAAATTGAATCATGAATCATGAATTGAATCATGAATCATGAATCATGAATCATGAATTGAATCATGAATCATGAATCATGAATTGAATCATGAATCATGAATTGAATCATGAATCATGAAACATGAATCATGAATTGAATTATGAATCATGAATCATGAATCGAATCATGAATCATGAATCATGAATTGAATCATGAATCATGAATCATGAATTGAATCATGAATCATGAATCATGAATTGAATCATGAATCATAAATCATGAATCATGACATGAATCATGAATCATGAATCATAAATTGAATCATGAATCTTGAATTGAATCAGGATTCGAATCATGAATTGAATCATGAATCATGAATTGAATCATGAATCATGAATCTTGAATCATAAATCATGAATTGAATCAGGAATCATGAATTATGAATCATGAATTGAATCATGAATCATAATTTGAATCATGAATCATGAATTGATTAATGAATCATGAATCATGAATCGAATCATGAATCATAAATTGAATCATGAATCATGAATTGAATCATGAATCATGAATTGAATCATGAATCATGAATCATGTATCATGACATGAATCATGAATCATGAATTGAATCAGGATTCGAACCATGAATTGAATCATGTATCATGAATTGAATCATGAATCTTGAATCATGAATTGAATCATGAATCATGAATTATGAATCATGAATTGAATCATGTATCAAGAATTGAATCATTAATCTTGAATCATGAATTATGAATTGAATCATGAATCATGAATTATGAATCATGAATTGAATCATGAATCATAAATTGAATCATGAATCATGAATCATGAATTGAATCATGAATCATGAATCATGAATCATGACATGAATCATGTATCATGAATCATAAATCGAATCATGAATCATGAATTGAATGAGGATTTGAATCATGAATTGAATCATGAATCATGAATTGAATCATGAATCATGAATTGAATCATGAATCATGAATTATGAATCATGAATTGAATCATGAATCATGAATTGAATCATGAATCATGAATCATGAATTGAATCATGAATCATGAATTGAATCATGAATCATGAATCATGAATCGAATCATGAATCATAAATTGAATCATGAATCATGAATTGAATCATGAATCATGAATCATGAATTGAATCATGAATCATGAATCATGAATTGAATCATGAATCATGAATTGAATCATGAATCATGAATCATGAATTGAATCATGAATCATGAATTGAATCATGAATCATAAATCATGAATCATGACATGAATCATGATCCATAAATTGAATCATGAATCACAAATTGAATCAGGATTCGAATCATGAATTGAATCATGTATGATGAATTGAATCATGAATCATGAATCTTGAATCATGAATCATGAATTGAATCATGAATCATGAATTATGAATCATGAATTGATTCATGAATCATGAATCATGAATTGAATCATGAATCATGAATCGAATCATGAATCATGAATTGAATCATGAATCATGAATCATAAATTGAATCGTGAATTGAATCATGAATCATGAATTGAATCATGAATCATAAATTGAATCATGAATCATGAATTGAATCATGAATCATGAATCATGAATCATGAATTGAATCATGAATCATGAATCATGAATTGAATCATGAATCATGAATCATGAATCATGAATTGAATCATGAATCATGAATTATGAATCATGAATTGATTCATGAATCATGAATCATGAATTGAATCATAAATCATGAATCATGAATCGAATCATAAATCATGAATCATGAATTGAATCATGAATCATGAATTTAATCATGAATCATGAATCATGAATTGAATCATGAATCATGAATTGAATCATGAATCATGAATTTAATCATGAATCATGAATCATGAATTGAATCATGAATCATGAATCATGAATCATGAATCGAATCATGAATCATGAATCATGAATTGAATCATAAATCATGAATCATGAATCAAATCATGAATCATGAATCATGAATTGAATTATGAATCATGAATTGAATCATGAATCATGAATCATGAATCATGAATCATGAATTGAATCATGAATCATGAATCATGAATCATGAATCGAATCATGAATCATGAATCATGAATTGAATCATGAATCATGAATCATGAATCATGAATCATGCATCATGAATCATGACATGAATCATGAATCATAAATCGAATCATGAATCATAAATTGAATCAGGATTCGAATCATGAATTGAATCATGTATGATGAATTGAATCATGAATCATGAATCTTGAATCATGAATCATGAATTGAATCATGAATCATGAATTATGAATCATGAATTCAATAATGAATCATGAATTGATTCATGAATCATGAATCATGAATCATGAATTGAATCATGAATCATGAATCATGAATCGAATCATGAATCATGAATTGAATCATGAATCATGAATCATAAATTGAATCGTGAATTTAATCATGAATCATGAATTGAATCATGAATCATAAATTGAATCATGAATCATGAATTGAATCATGAATCATGAATCATGAATCGAATCATGAATCATGAATTGAATCATGAATCATGAATCATGAATAGAATCATGAATCATGAATCATAAATCATGAATCATGAATCATGAATCATGAATTGAATCATGAATCATGAATCATGAATTGAATCATAAATCATGAATCATGAATCGAATCATGAATCATGAATCATGAATTGAATCATGAATCATGAATTTAATCATGAATCATGAATTTAATCATGAATCATAAATAATGAATCATGAATCATGAATTATGAATTGAATCATGAATCATGAATCATGAATCGAATCATGAATCATGAATCATGAATTGAATCATGAATCATGAATCATGAATCGAATCATGAATCATGAATTGAATCATGAATCATGAATCATGAGTCATGAATCATGAATCATGAATTGAATCATAAATCATGAATTATGAATAATGAATTGAATCATGAATCATGAATCTTGAATCATGAATCATGAATTGAATCATGAATCATGAATTATGAATCATGAATTCAATAATGAATTATGAATTGATTCATGAATCATGAATCATGAATCATGAATTGAATCATGAATCATGAATCATGAATCGAATCATGAATCATGAATTGAATCATGAATCATGAATCATAAATTGAATCGTGAATTTGATCATGAATCATGAATTGAATCATGAATCATAAATTGAATCATGAATCATGAATTGAATCATGAATCATGAATCATGAATCGAATCATGAATCATGAATTGAATCATGAATCATGAATCATGAATTGAATCATGAATCATGAATCATAAATCATGAATCATGAATCATGAATCATGAATTGAATCATGAATTATGAATCATGAATTGATTCATGAATCATGAATCATGAATTGAATCATAAATCATGAATCATGAATCGAATCATGAATCATGAATTGAATCATGAATCATGAATCATGAATCGAATCATGAATCATGAATCATGAATTGAATCATGAATCATGAATCATGAATCATGAATCATGAATTGAATCATAAATCATGAATTATGAATAATGAATTGAATCATGAATCATGAATTGAATCATAAATCATGAATCATGAATTGAATCATGAATCATGAATTGAATCATGAATCATGAATCATGAATCGAATCATGAATCATGAATCATGAATTGAATCATGAATCATGAATCGTGAATTGAATCATGAATCATGAATCATGAACCAAATCATAAATCATGAATTATGAATCATGAATTGAATCATGAATCATGAATCATGATTTGAATCATGGATTGAATCATGAATCATGAATCATGAATTGAATCATGAATCATAAATTGAATCATGAATCATGATTAATGAATTGAATCATGAATCATGAATCATGAATTGAATCATGAATCATGAATCATGAATCATGAATTGAATTATGAATCATGAATCATGAATCATGAATTGAATTATGAATATTGAATCATGAATCGAATCATGAATCATGTATCAAGAATCATGAATCGAATCTTGAATCATGAATTGAATCATGAATCATGAATTATGAATCATGAATTGAATCATGTATCATGAATTGAATCATGAATCTTGAATCATGAATTGAATCATGAATCATGAATTGAATCATGAATCGAATCATGAATCATGAATTGAATCATGAATTGAATCATGAATCACGAATCATGAATTGAATCATGAATCATGAATTGAATCATGAATCATAAATTGAATCATGAATCATGAATCATGAATTGAATCATGAATCGAATCATGAATCATGAATTGAATCATGAATCATGAATCGAATCATGAATCTTGAATCATGAATTGAATCATGAATCATGAATCATGAATTGAATAATGAATCATGAATCATGAATTGAATCATGAATTGAATCATGAATCACGAATCATGAATTGAATCATGAATCATGAATTGAATCATGAATCATAAATTGAATCATGAATCATGAATCATGAATTGAATCATGAATCATGAATTGAATCATGAATCATGAATCGAATCATGAATCTTGAATCATGAATTGAATCATGAATCATGAATCATGAATCATGAATTGAATTATGAATCATGAATCATGAATCGAATCATGAATCATGAATCTTGAATCATGAATCGAATCTTGAATCATGAATTGCATCATGAATCATAAATCATGAATTATGAATTGAATCATGAATCATGAATCATGAATCATGAATTGAATCATGAATCATGAATCATGAATTGAATCATGAATCATGAATTATGAATCATGAATCATGAATTGAATCATGAATCATGAATCATGAATCGAATCATGAATCATGAATCAAGAATCATGAATCGAATCATGAATCATGAATTGAATCATGAATAATGAATTGAATCATGAATCATGAATCATGAATTGAATTATGAATCATGAATCATGAATCGAATCATGAATCATGAATCATGAATCATGACATGAATCATGAATCATGAATCATAAATCGAATCATGAATCATGAATTGAATCAGGATTCGAATCATGAATTGAATCATGAATCATAATTTGAATCATGAATCATGTATTGATTAATGAATCATGAATCATGAATCGAATCATAAATCATGAATTGAATCATGAATCATGAATTGAATCATGAATCATGAATCATGAATTGAATCATGAATTGAATCATGTATCACGAATCATGAATTGAATCATGAATCATGAATTGAATCATGAATCATAAATTGAATCATGAATCATGAATCATGAATTGAATCATGAATTGAATCATGAATCATGAATCATGAATTGAATCATGAATCATGAATCGAATCATGAATCTTAAATCATGAATTGAATCATGAATCATGAATCATGAATTGAATTATGAATCATGAATCATGAATCGAATCATGAATCATGAATCAAGAATCATGAATCGAATCTTAAATCATGAATTGAATCATGAATCATGAATCATGAATTATGAATTGAATCATGAATCATGAATCATGAATCATGAATCATGAATCATGAATTGAATCATGAATCATGAATCATGAATCATGAATCATAAATTGAATCATGAATCATGAATCATGAATCTAATCATGAATCATGAATCAAGAATCATGAATCGAATCATGAATCATGAATTGAATCATGAATAATGAATTGAATCATGAATCATGAATCATGAATTGAATTATGAATCATGAATCATGAATCGAATCATGAATCATGAATCATGAATCATGAATTGAATCATGAATCATGAATCATGAATTGAATCATGAATCATGAATCATGAATTGAATCATGAATCATGAATCATGAATTGAATCATGAATCATGAATCATGAATTGAATCATGAATCATAAATCATGAATCATGACATGAATTATGAATCATGAATCATAAATCGAATCATGAATCTTGAATTGAATCAGGATTCGAATCATGGATTGAATCATGAATCATGAATTGAATCATGAATCATGAATCTTGAATCATAAATCATGAATTGAATCAGGAATCATGAATTATGAATCATGAATTGAATCATGAATCATAATTTGAATCATGAATCATGAATTGATTAATGAATCATGAATCATGAATCGAATCATGAATCATGAATTGAATCATGAATCATGAATTGAATCATGAATCATGAATCATGAATTGAATCATGAATCATGAATCATGAATCATGACATGAATCATGAATCATGAATCATAAATCGAATCATGAATCATGAATTGAATCAGGATTCGAACCATGAATTGAATCATGTATCATGAATTGAATCATGAATCTTGAATCATGAATCATAAATTGAATCATGAATCATGAATTATGAATCATGAATTGAATCATGTATCAAGAATTGAATCATGAATCTTGAATCATGAATTATGAATTGAATCATGAATCATGAATTATGAATCATGAATTGAATTATGAATCATGAATTATGAATCATGAATTGAATCATGAATCATGAATCATGAATCATGACATGAATCATGAATCATGAATCATAAATCGAATCATGAATCATGAATTGAATCAGGATTCGAATCATGAATTGAATCATGAATCATGAATCATGAATTATGAATCATGAATTGAATCATGAATCATGAATTATGAATCATGAATTGAATCATGAATCATGAATTGAATCATGAATCATGAATCATGAATCATGAATTGAATCATGAATCATGAATCATGAATTGAATCATGAATCATGAATCATAAATCGAATCATGAATCATGAATTGAATCAGGATTCGAATCATGAATTGAATCATGAATCATGAATTGAATCATGAATCATGAATTATGAATCATGAATTGAATCATGAATCATGAATTGAATCATGAATCATGAATTGAATCATGAATCATGAATCATGAATTGAATCATGAATCATGAATCATGAATTGAATCATGAATCATGAATCATGAATCGAATCATGAATCATAAATTGAATCATAAATCATGAATTGAATCATGAATCATGAATCATGAATTGAATCATGAATCATGAATCATGAATTGAATCATGAATCATGAATTGAATCATAAATCATGAATCATGACATGAATCATGATCCATAAATCGAATCATGAATCACAAATTGAATCAGGATTCGAATCATGAATTGAATCATGTATGATGAATTGAATCATGAATCATGAATCTTGAATCATGAATCATGAATTGAATCATGAATCATGAATCATAAATTGAATCGTGAATTGAATCATGAATCATGAATTGAATCATGAATCATGAATCTTGAATCATGAATCATGAATTATGAATCATGAATTGATTCATGAATCATGAATCATGAATCATGAATTGAATGATGAATCATGAATCATGAATCGAATCATGAATCATGAATTGAATCATGAATCATGAATCATAAATTGAATCGTGAATTGAATCATGAATCATGAATTGAATCATGAATCATAAATTGAATCATGAATCATGAATTGAATCATGAATCATGAATCATAATTCATGAATTGAATCATGAATCATAAAGCATGAATTGAGTCATAAATCATGAATCATGAATCATGAATTGAATCATGAATCATGAATTATGAATCATGAATTGATTCATGAATCATAATTCATGAATTGAATCATAAATCATGAATCATGAATCGAATCATGAATCATGAATCATGAATTGAATCATGAATCATGAATTTAATCATGAATCATTAATAATGAATCATGAATCATGAATTGAATCATGAATCATGAATCATGAATCGAATCATGAATCATGAATCATGAATTAAATCATGAATCATGAATTATGAATCGAATCATGAATCATGAATCATGAATTGAATCATAAATCATGAATTATGAATAATGAATTGAATCATGAATCATGAATCATTAATTGAATAATAAATCATGAATCATGAATCAAATCATGAATCATGAATCATGAATTGAATCATGAATCATGAATTGAATCATGAATCATGAATCATGAATCATGAATCATGAATCATGAATTGAATCATGAATCATGAATCATGAATCGAATCATGAATCATGAATCATGAATCATGAATCATGAATCTTGAATCATGAATCATGACATGAATCATGAATCATGAATTATGAATCATGAATTCAATAATGAATCATGAATTGATTCATGAATCATGAATCATGAATCATGAATTGAATCATGAATCATGAATCATGAATCTTGAATCATGAATCATGAATTGAATCATGAATCATGAATTATGAATCATGAATTCAATAATGAATCATGAATTGATTCATGAATCATGAATCATGAATCATGAATTGAATCATGAATCATGAATCATGAATCGAATCATGAATCATGAATTAAATCATGAATCATGAATCATAAATCGAATCGTGAATTGAATCATGAATCATGAATTGAATCATGAATCATAAATTGAATCATGAATCATGAATTAAATCATGAATCATGAATCATGAATCGAATCATGAATCATGAATTGAATCATGAATCATGAATCATGAATTGAATCATGAATCATGAATCATAAATCATGAATCATGAATCATGATTTGAA
Source organism: Mixophyes australis (assembly GCA_036250195.1). Classification (NCBI taxonomy): domain Eukaryota; kingdom Metazoa; phylum Chordata; class Amphibia; order Anura; family Limnodynastidae; genus Mixophyes; species Mixophyes australis. The sequence continues at coordinate 735,524 of JAVHZZ010000024.1, read as the reverse complement.
TCATGAATTATGAATCATGAATTGATTCATGAATCATGAATCATGAATTGAATCATAAATCATGAATCATGAATCGAATCATGATCCATGAATCATGAATTGAATCATGAATCATGAATTTAATCATGAATCATAAATAATGAATCATGAATCATGAATCATGAATTGAATCATGAATCATGAATCATGAATCGAATCATGAATCATGAATCATGAATTGAATCATGAATCATGAATCATGAATCGAATCATGAATCATGAATCATAATTTGAATCATGAATCATGAATCATGAATCATGAATTGAATCATAAATCATGAATTATGAATAATGAATTGAATCATGAATCATGAATTGAATCATGAATCATGAATCATGAATCGAATCATGAATCTTGAATCATGAATTGAATCATGAATCATGAATCGTGAATTGAATCATGAATCATGAATCATGAACCAAATCATAAATCATGAATTATGAATCATGAATTGAATCATGAATCATGAATCATGATTTGAATCATGGATTGAATCATGAATCATGAATCATGAATTGAATCATAAATCATAAATTGAATCATGAATCATGATTAATGAATTGAATCATGAATCAAATCATGTATCATGAATCATGAATTGAATCATGAATCATGAATCATGAATTGAATTATGAATCATGAATCATGAATCATGAATTGAATTATGAATATTGAATCATGAATCGAATCATGAATCATGTATCAAGAATCATGAATTGAATCTTGAATCATGAATTGAATCATGAATCATGAATTATGAATCATGAATTGAATCATGTATCATGAATTGAATCATGAATCTTAAATCATGAATTGAATCATGAATCATGAATTATGAATTATGAATTGAATCGTGAATCATGAATTGAATCATGAATCTTGAATCATGAATTGAATCATGAATCATGAATCATGAATCAAGAATCATGAATCGAAACTTGAATCATGAATTGAATCATGAATCATGAATCATGAATTATGAATTGAATCATGAATCATGAATCATGAATCATGAATTGAATCATGAATCATGAATCATGAATCATGAATTGAATCATGAATCATGAATCATGAATCGAATCATGAATCATGAATCAAGAATCATGAATCGAATCATGAATCATGAATTGAATCATGAATAATGAATTGTATCATGAATCATGAATCATGAATTGAATTATGAATCATGAATCATGAATCGAATCATGAATCATGAATCATGAATCATGAATTTAATCATGAATCATGAATCATGAATTGAATCATGAATCATGAATTGAATCATGAATCATAAATCATGAATCATGACATGAATCATGAATCATGAATCATAAATCGAATCATGAATCTTGAATTGAATCAGGATTCGAATCATGAATTGAATCATGAATTGAATCATGAATCATGAATCTTGAATCATAAATCATGAATTGAATCAGGAATCATGAATTATGAATCATGAATTGAATCATGAATCATAATTTGAATCATGAATCATGAATTGATTAATGAATCATGAATCATGAATCGAATCATGAATCATGAATTGAATCATGAATCATGAATTGAATCATGAATCATGAATCATGAATTGAATCATGAATCATGAATCATGAATCATGACATGAATCATGAATCATGAATCATAAATCGAATCATGAATCATGAATTGAATCAGGATTCGAACCATGAATTGAATCATGAATCATGAATTGAATTATGAATATTGAATCATGAATCGAATCATGAATCATGTATCAAGAATCATGAATTGAATCTTGAATCATGAATTGAATCATGAATCATGAATTATGAATCATGAATTGAATCATGTATCATGAATTGAATCATGAATCTTAAATCATGAATTGAATCATGAATCATGAATTATGAATTATGAATTGAATCGTGAATCATGAATTGAATCATGAATCTTGAATCATGAATTGAATCATGAATCATGAATCATGAATCAAGAATCATGAATCGAAACTTGAATCATGAATTGAATCATGAATCATGAATCATGAATTATGAATTGAATCATGAATCATGAATCATGAATCATGAATTGAATCATGAATCATGAATCATGAATCATGAATTGAATCATGAATCATGAATCATGAATCGAATCATGAATCATGAATCAAGAATCATGAATCGAATCATGAATCATGAATTGAATCATGAATAATGAATTGTATCATGAATCATGAATCATGAATTGAATTATGAATCATGAATCATGAATCGAATCATGAATCATGAATCATGAATCATGAATTTAATCATGAATCATGAATCATGAATTGAATCATGAATCATGAATTGAATCATGAATCATAAATCATGAATCATGACATGAATCATGAATCATGAATCATAAATCGAATCATGAATCTTGAATTGAATCAGGATTCGAATCATGAATTGAATCATGAATTGAATCATGAATCATGAATCTTGAATCATAAATCATGAATTGAATCAGGAATCATGAATTATGAATCATGAATTGAATCATGAATCATAATTTGAATCATGAATCATGAATTGATTAATGAATCATGAATCATGAATCGAATCATGAATCATGAATTGAATCATGAATCATGAATTGAATCATGAATCATGAATCATGAATTGAATCATGAATCATGAATCATGAATCATGACATGAATCATGAATCATGAATCATAAATCGAATCATGAATCATGAATTGAATCAGGATTCGAACCATGAATTGAATCATGTACCATGAATTGAATCATGAATCTTGAATCATGAATCATGAATTGAATCATGAATCATGAATTATGAATCATGAATTGAATCATGTATCAAGAATTGAATCATGAATCTTGAATCATGAATTATGAATTGAATCATGAATCATGAATTATGAATCATGAATTGAATCATGAATCATAAATTGAATCATGAATCATGATTCATGAATTGAATCATGAATCATGAATCATGAATCATGACATGAATCATGAATCATGAATTGAATCATGAATCATGAATTGAATCATGAATCATAAATCATGAATCATGACATGAATCATGAATCATGAATCATAAATCGAATCATGAATCTTGAATTGAATCAGGATTCGAATCATGAATTGAATCATGAATAATGAATTGAATCATGAATCATGAATCTTGAATCATAAATCATGAATTGAAACAGGAATCATGAATTTTGAATCATGAATTGAATCATGAATCATAATTTGAATCATGAATCATGAATTGATTAAAGAATCATGAATCATGAATCGAATCATGAATCATGAATTGAATCATGAATCATGAATTGAATCATGAATCATGAATCATGAATTGAATCATGAATCATGAATCATGAATCATGACATGAATCATGAATCATGAATCATAAATCGAATCATGAATCATGAATTGAATCAGGATTCGAACCATGAATTGAATCATGTATCATGAATTGAATCATGAATCTTGAATCATGAATCATTAATTGAATTATGAATCATAAATTATGAATCATGAATTGAATCATGTATCAAGAATTGAATCATGAATCTTGAATCATGAATTATGAATTGAATCATGAATCATGAATTATGAATCATGAATTGAATCATGAATCATAAATTGAATCATGAATCATGAATCATGAATTGAATCATGAATCATGAATCATGAATCATGACATGAATCATGAATCATGAATCATAAATCGAATCATGAATCATGAATTGAATCAGGATTCGAATCATGAATTGAATCATGAATCATGAATTGAATCATGAATCATGAATTGAATCATGAATCATGAATTATGAATCATGAATTGAATCATGAATCATGAATTGAATCATGAATCATGAATTGAATCATGAATCATGATTCATGAATTGAATCATGAATCATGAATCATAAATCGAATCATGAATCATGAATTGAATCAGGATTCGAATCATGAATTGAATCATGAATCATGAATTGAATCATGAATCATGAATTGAATCATGAATCATGAATTATGAATCATGAATTGAATCATGAATCATGAATTGAATCATGAATCATGAATTGAATCATGAATCATGAATCATGAATTGAATCATGAATCATGCATTGAATCATGAATCATGAGTTATGAATCATGAATTGTAACATGAATCATGAATTGAATCATGAATCATGAATTGAATCATGAATCATGAATTGAATAATGAAACATGAATCATGAATTGAATCATGAATCATGAATCATGAATTGAATCATGAATAATGAATCATGAATCGAATCATGAATCATAAATTGAATCATAAATTATGAATTGAATCATGAATCATGAATCATGAATCATGAATTGAATCATGAATCATGAATTGAATCATGAATCATAAATCATGAATCATGACATGAATCATGATCCATAAATCGAATCATGAATCATAAATTGAATCATGAATTATGAATCATGAATTGATTCATGAATCATGAATCATGAATCATGAATCATGAATTGAATGATGAATCATGAATCATGAATCGAATCATGAATCATGAATTGAATCATGAATCATGAATCATAAATTGAATCGTGAATTGAATCATGAATCATGAATTGAATCATGAATCATGAATCTTGAATCATGAATCATGAATTATGAATCATGAATTGATTCATGAATCATGAATCATGAATCATGAATTGAATGATGAATCATGAATCATGAATCGAATCATGAATCATGAATTGAATCATGAATCATGAATCATAAATTGAATCGTGAATTGAATCATGAATCATGAATTGAATCATGAATCATAAATTGAATCATGAATCATGAATTGAATCATGAATCATGAATCATAATTCATGAATTGAATCATGAATCATAAAGCATGAATTGAGTCATAAATCATGAATCATGAATCATGAATTGAATCATGAATCATGAATTATGAATCATGAATTGATTCATGAATCATGAATCATGAATTGAATCATAAATCATGAATCATGAATCGAATCATGAATCATGAATCATGAATTGAATCATGAATCATGAATTTAATCATGAATCATGAATAATGAATCATGAATCATGAATCATGAATTGAATCATGAATCATGAATCATGAATCGAATCATGAATCATGAATCATGAATTAAATCATGAATCATGAATTATGAATCGAATCATGAATCATGAATCATGAATTGAATCATAAATCATGAATTATGAATAATGAATTGAATCATGAATCATGAATCATTAATTGAATCATAAATCATGAATCATGAATCAAATCATGAATCATGAATCATGAATTGAATCATGAATCATGAATTGAATCATGAATCATGAATCATGAATCATGAATCATGAATTGAATCATGAATCATGAATCATGAATCGAATCATGAATCATGAATCATGAATTGAATCATGAATCATGAATCATGAATCATGAATCATGAATCTTGAATCATGAATCATGACATGAATCATGAATCATGAATTATGAATCATGAATTCAATAATGAATCATGAATTGATTCATGAATCATGAATCATGAATCATGAATTGAATTATGAATCATGAATCATGAATCTTGAATCATGAATCATGAATTGAATCATGAATCATGAATTATGAATCATGAATTCAATAATGAATCATGAATTGATTCATGAATCATGAATCATGAATCATGAATTGAATCATGAATCATTAATCATGAATCGAATCATGAATCATGAATTAAATCATGAATCATGAATCATAAATCGAATCGTGAATTGAATCATGAATCATGAATTGAATCATGAATCATAAATTGAATCATGAATCATGAATTAAATCATGAATCATGAATCATGAATCGAATCATGAATCATGAATTGAATCATGAATCATGAATCATGAATTGAATCATGAATCATGAATCATAAATCATGAATCATGAATCATGATTTGAATCATGAATTATGAATCATGAATTGATTCATGAATCATGAATCATGAATTGAATCATAAATCATGAATCATGAATCGAATCATGATCCATGAATCATGAATTGAATCATGAATCATGAATCGAATCATGAATCATGAATCATGAATTGAATCATGAATCATGAATCATGAATCGAATCATGAATCATGAATCATAATTTGAATCATGAATCATGAATCATGAATCATGAATTGAATCACAAATCATGAATTATGAATAATGAATTGAATCATGAATCATGAATTGAATCATGAATCATGAATCATGAATCGAATCATGAATCATGAATCATGAATTGAATCATGAATCATGAATCGTGAATTGAATCATGAATCATGAATCATGAACCAAATCATAAATCATGAATTATGAATCATGAATTGAATCATGAATCATGATTTGAATCATGGATTGAATCATGAATCATGAATCATGAATTGAATCATAAATCATAAATTGAATCATGAATCATGATTAATGAATTGAATCATGAATCAAATCATGAATCATGAATCATGAATTGAATCATGAATCATGAATCATGAATTGAATTATGAATCATGAATCATGAATCATGAATTGAATTATGAATATTGAATCATGAATCGAATCATGAATCATGTATCAAGAATCATGAATTGAATCTTGAATCATGAATTGAATCATGAATCATGAATTATGAATCATGAATTGAATCATGTATCATGAATTGAATCATGAATCTTAAATCATTAATTGAATCATGAATCATGAATTATGAATTATGAATTGAATCGTGAATCATGAATTGAATCATGAATCTTGAATCATGAATTGAATCATGAATCATGAATCATGAATCAAGAATCATGAATCGAAACTTGAATCATGAATTGAATCATGAATCATGAATCATGAATTATGAATTGAATCATGAATCATGAATCATGAATCATGAATTGAATCATGAATCATGAATCATGAATCATGAATTGAATCATGAATCATGAATCATGAATCGAATCATGAATCATGAATCAAGAATCATGAATCGAATCATGAATCATGAATTGAATCATGAATAATGAATTGTATCATGAATCATGAATCATGAATTGAATTATGAATCATGAATCATGAATCGAATCATGAATCATGAATCATGAATCATGAATTTAATCATGAATCATGAATCATGAATTGAATCATGAATCATGAATTGAATCATGAATCATAAATCATGAATCATGACATGAATCATGAATCATGAATCATAAATCGAATCATGAATCTTGAATTGAATCAGGATTCGAATCATGAATTGAATCATGAATTGAATCATGAATCATGAATCTTGAATCATAAATCATGAATTGAATCAGGAATCATGAATTATGAATCATGAATTGAATCATGAATCATAATTTGAATCATGAATCATGAATTGATTAATGAATCATGAATCATGAATCGAATCATGAATCATGAATTGAATCATGAATCATGAATTGAATCATGAATCATGAATTGAATCATGAATCATGAATCATGAATTGAATCATGAATCATGAATCATGAATCATGACATGAATCATGAATCATGAATCATAAATCGAATCATGAATCATGAATTGAATCAGGATTCGAACCATGAATTGAATCATGTACCATGAATTGAATCATGAATCTTGAATCATGAATCATGAATTGAATCATGAATCATGAATTATGAATCATGAATTGAATCATGAATCATGAATTATGAATCATGAATTAAATCATGTATCAAGAATTGAATCATGAATCTTGAATCATGAATTATGAATTGAATCATGAATCATGAATTATGAATCATGAATTGAATCATGAATCATAAATTGAATCATGAATCATGACATGAATCATGAATCATGAATTGAATCATGAATCATGAATCATGAATTGAATCATGAATCATAAATCATGAATCATGACATGAATCATGAATCATGAATCATAAATCGAATCATGAATCTTGAATTGAATCAGGATTCGAATCATGAATTCAATCATGAATCATGAATTGAATCATGAATCATGAATCTTGAATCATAAATCATGAATTGAAACAGGAATCATGAATTTTGAATCATGAATTGAATCATGAATCATAATTTGAATCATGAATCATGAATTGATTAAAGAATCATGAATCATGAATCGAATCATGAATCATGAATTGAATCATGAATCATGAATCGAATCATGAATCATGAATCATGAATTGAATCATGAATCATGAATCATGAATCATGACATGAATCATGAATCATGAATCATAAATCGAATCATGAATCATGAATTGAATCAGGATTCGAACCATGAATTGAATCATGTATCATGAATTGAATCATGAATCTTGAATCATGAATCATTAATTGAATTATGAATCATAAATTATGAATCATGAATTGAATCATGTATCAAGAATTGAATCATGAATCTTGAATCATGAATTATGAATTGAATCATGAATCATGAATTATGAATCATGAATTGAATCATGAATCATAAATTGAATCATGAATCATGAATCATGAATTGAATCATGAATCATGAATCATGAATCATGACATGAATCATGAATCATGAATCATAAATCGAATCATGAATCATGAATTGAATCATGAATCATGAATTGAATCATGAATCATGAATTATGAATCATGAATTGAATCATGAATCATGAATTGAATCATGAATCATGAATTGAATCATGAATCATGAATCATGAATTGAATCATGAATCATGAATCATAAATCGAATCATGAATCATGAATTGAATCAGGATTCGAATCATGAATTGAATCATGAATCATGAATTGAATCATGAATCATGAATTGAATCATGAATCATGAATTATGAATCATGAATTGAATCATGAATCATGAATTGAATCATGAATCATGAATTGAATCATGAATCATGAATCATGAATTGAATCATGAATCATGCATTGAATCATGAATCATGAGTTATGAATCATGAATTGTAACATGAATCATGAATTGAATCATGAATCATGAATTGAATCATGAATCATGAATTGAATAATGAAACATGAATCATGAATTGAATCATGAATCATGAATCATGAATTGAATCATGAATCATGAATCATGAATCGAATCATGAATCATAAATTGAATCATAAATTATGAATTGAATCATGAATCATGAATCATGAATTGAATCATGAATCATGAATCATGAATTGAATCATGAATCATGAATTGAATCATGAATCATGACATGAATCATGATCCATAAATCGAATCATGAATCATAAATTGAATCAGGATTCGAATCATGAATTGAATTATGTATGATGAATTGAAACATGAATCATGAATTGAATCATGAATCATGAATTATGAATCATGAATTGATTCATGAATCATGAATCATGAATCATGAATTGAATCATGAATCATGAATCATGAATCGAATCATGAATCATGAATTGAATCATGAATCATGAATCATAAATTGAATCGTGAATTGAATCATGAATCATGAATTGAATCATGAATCATAAATTGAATCATGAATCATGAATTGAATCATGAATCATGAATCATGAATCATGAATTGAATCATGAATCATGAATCATGAATTGAATCATAAATCACGAATCATGAATCATGAATTGAATCATGAATCATGAATTATGAATCATGAATTGATTCATGAATTATGAATCATGAATTGAATCATAAATCATGAATCATGAATCGAATCATGAATCATGAATCATGAATTGAATCATGAATCATGAATTTAATCATGAATCATGAATAATGAATCATGAATCATGAATCATGAATTGAATCATGAATCATGAATCATGAATCGAATCATGAATCATGAATCATGAATTAAATCATGAATCATGAATTATGAATCGAATCATGAATCATGAATCATTAATTGTATCATAAATCATGAATCATGAATCAAATCATGAATCATGAATCATGAATTGAATCATGAATCATGAATTGAATCATGAATCATGAATCATGAATCATGAATCATGAATCATGAATTGAATCATGAATCATGAATCATGAATCGAATCATGAATCATGAATCATGAATCGAATCATGAATCATGAATCATGAATTGAATCATGAATCATGAATCATGAATCGAATCATGAATCATGAATCATGAATTGAATCATGAATCATGAATCATAAATCGAATCATGAATCATAAATTGAATCAGGATTCGAATCATGAATTGAATCATGTATGATGAATTGAATCATGAATCATGAATCTTGAATCATGAATCATGAATTGAATCATGAATCATGAATTATGAATCATGAATTCAATAATGAATCATGAATTGATTCATGAATCATGAATCATGAATCATGAATCTTGAATTATGAATTGATTCATGAATCATGAATCATGAATCATGAATTGAATCATGAATCTTGAATCATGAATTGAATCATGAATCATGAATTATGAATCATGAATTGAATCATGAATCATGAATTATGAATCATGAATTGAATCATGTATCAAGAATTGAATCATGAATCTTGAATCATGAATTATGAATTGAATCATGAATCATGAATTATGAATCATGAATTGAATCATGAATCATAAATTGAATCATGAATCATGAATCATGAACTGAATCATGAATCATGAATCATGAATCATGAATCATGACATGAATCATGAATCATGAATCATGACATGAATCATGAATCATGAATCATAAATCGAATCATGAATCATGAATTGAATCAGGATTCGAATCATGAATTGAATCATGAATCATGAATTGAATCATGAATCATGAATTGAATCATGAATCATGAATTATGAATCATGAATCATGAATCATAAATCGAAACATGAATCATGAATTGAATCAGGATTCGAATCATGAATTGAATCATGAATCATGAATTGAATCATGAATCATGAATTGAATCATGAATCATGAATCATGAATTGAATCATGAATAATAAATCATGAATCATGACATGAATCATGAATCATGAATCATAAATCGAATCATGAATCTTGAATTGAATCAGGATTCGAATCATGAATTGAATCATGAATCATGAATTGAATCATGAATCATGAATCTTGAATCATAAATCATGAATTGAATCAGGAATCATGAATTTTGAATCATGAATTGAATCATGAATCATAATTTGAATCATGAATCATGAATTGATTAAAGAATCATGAATCATGAATCGAATCATGAATCATGAATTGAATCATGAATCATGAATTGAATCATGAATCATGAATCATGAATTGAATCATGAATCATGAATCATGAATCATGACATGAATCATGAATCATGAATCATAAATCGAATCATGAATCATGAATTGAATCAGGATTCGAACCATGAATTGAATCATGTATCATGAATTGAATCATGAATCTTGAATCATGAATCATTAATTGAATCATGAATCATGAATTATGAATCATGAATTGAATCATGTATCAAGAATTGAATCATGAATCTTGAATCATGAATTATGAATTGAATCATGAATCATGAATTATGAATCATGAATTGAATCATGAATCATAAATTGAATCATGAATCATGAATTATGAATCATGAATTGAATCATGAATCATAAATTGAATCATGAATCATGAATCATGAATTGAATCATGAATCATGAATCATGAATCATGACATGAATCATGAATCATGAATCATAAATCGAATCATGAATCATGAATTGAATCAGGATTCGAATCATGAATTGAATCATGAATCATGAATTGAATCATGAATCATGAATTGAATCATGAATCATGAATTATGAATCATGAATTGAATCATGAATCATGAATTGAATCATGAATCATGAATTGAATCATGAATCATGAATCATGAATTGAATCATGAATCATGAATCATAAATCGAATCATGAATCATGAATTGAATCAGGATTCGAATCATGAATTGAATCATGAATCATGAATTGAATCATGAATCATGAATTGAATCATGAATCATGAATTATGAATCATGAATTGAATAATGAATCATGAATTGAATCATGAATCATGAATTGAATCATGAATCATGAATCATGAATTGAATCATGAATCATGAATTGAATCATGAATCATGAGTTATGAATCATGAATTGTAACATGAATCATAATTTGAATCATGAATCATGAATTGAATCATGAATCATGAATTGAATAATGAAACATGAATCATGAATTGAATCATGAATCATGAATCATGAATTGAATCATGAATCATGAATCATGAATCGAATCATGAATCATAAATTGAATCATAAATCATGAATTGAATCATGAATCATGAATCATGAATTGAATCATGAATCATGAATCATGAATTGAATCATGAATCATGAATTGAATCATGAATCATAAATCATGAATCATGACATAAATCATGATCCATAAATCGAATCATGAATCATAAATTGAATCAGGATTCGAATCATGAATTGAATTATGTATGATGAATTGAATCATGAATCATGAATTGAATCATGAATCATGAATTATGAATCATGAATTGATTCATGAATCATGAATCATGAATCATGAATTGAATCATGAATCATGAATCATGAATCGAATCATGAATCATGAATTGAATCATGAATCATGAATCATAAATTGAATCGTGAATTGAATCATGAATCATGAATTGAATCATGAATCATAAATTGAATCATGAATCATGAATTGAATCATGAATCATGAATCATGAATCATGAATTGAATCATGAATCATGAATCATGAATTAAATCATAAATCATGAATCATGAATCATGAATTGAATCATGAATCATGAATTGAATCATGAATCATGAATTATGAATCATGAATTGATTCATGAATCATGAATCATGAATTGAATCATAAATCATGAATCATGAATCGAATCATGAATCATGAATCATGAATTGAATCATGAATCATGAATTTAATCATGAATCATGAATAATGAATCATGAATCATGAATCATGAATTGAATCATGAATCATGAATCATGAATCGAATCATGAATCATGAATCATGAATTAAATCATGAATCATGAATTATGAATCGAATCATGAATCATGAATCATGAATTGAATCATAAATCATGAATTATGAATAATGAATTGAATCATGAATCATGAATCATTAATTGAATCATAAATCATGAATCATGAATCAAATCATGAATCATGAATCATGAATTGAATCATGAATCATGAATTGAATCATGAATCATGAATCATGAATCATGAATCATGAATTGAATCATGAATCATGAATCATGAATCATGAATCATGAATTGAATCATGAATCATGAATCATGAATCGAATCATGAATCATGAATCATGAATTGAATCATGAATCATGAATCGTGAATTGAATCATGAATTATGCATCATGAATCATGACATGAATCATGAATCATAAATCGACTCATGAATCATAAATTGAATCAGGATTCGAATCATGAATTGAATCATGTATGATGAATTGAATCATGAATCATGAATCTTGAATCATGAATCATGAATTGAATCATGAATCATGAATTATGAATCATGAATTCAATAATGAATCATGAATTGATTCATGAATCATGAATCATGAATCATGAATCTTGAATCATGAATCATGAATTGAATCATGAATCATGAATTATGAATCATGAATTCAATAATGAATCATGAATTGATTCATGAATCATGAATCATGAATCTTGAATCATGAATCATGAATTGAATCATGAATCATGAATCATGAATCGAATCATGAATCATGAATTGAATCATGAATCATGAATTGAATCATGAATCATGAATCATAAATCATGAATCATGAATCATGAATCATGAATTGAATCATGAATTATGAATCATGAATTGATTCATGAATCATGAATCATGAATTGAATCATAAATCATGAATCATGAATCGAATCATGAATCATGAATTGAATCATGAATCATGAATTGAATCATGAATCATGAATTTAATCATGAATCATAAATAATGAATCATGAATCATGAATCATGAATTGAATCATGAATCATGAATCGAATCATGAATCATGAATCATGAATTGAATCATGAATCATGAATCATGAATCGAATCATGAATCATGAATCATGAATTGAATCATGAATCATGAATCATGAATCATGAATTGAATCATAAATCATGAATTATGAATAATGAATTGAATCATGAATCATGAATTGAATCATAAATCATGAATCATGAATCATGAATTGAATCATGAATCATGAATTGAATCATGAATCATGAATCATGAATCGAATCATGAATCATGAATCATGAATTGAATCATGAATCATGAATCGTGAATTGAATCATGAATCATGAATCATGAACCAAATCATAAATCATGAATTATGAATCATGAATTGAATCATGAATCATGAATCATGATTTGAATCATGGATTGAATCATGAATCATGAATTGAATCATGAATCATAAATCGAATCATGAATCATGAATTGAATCAGGATTCGAATCATGAATTGAATCATTAATCATGAATTGAATCATGAATCATGAATCGTGAATTGAATCATGAATTATGCATCATGAATCATGACATGAATCATGAATCATAAATCGACTCATGAATCATAAATTGAATCAGGATTCGAATCATGAATTGAATCATGTATGATGAATTGAATCATGAATCATGAATCTTGAATCATGAATCATGAATTGAATCATGAATCATGAATCGTGAATTGAATCATGAATTATGCATCATGAATCATGACATGAATCATGAATCATAAATCGACTCATGAATCATAAATTGAATCAGGATTCGAATCATGAATTGAATCATGTATGATGAATTGAATCATGAATCATGAATCTTGAATCATGAATCATGAATTGAATCATGAATCATGAATTATGAATCATGAATTCAATAATGAATCATGAATTGATTCATGAATCATGAATCATGAATCATGAATCTTGAATCATGAATCATGAATTGAATCATGAATCATGAATTATGAATCATGAATTCAATAATGAATCATGAATTGATTCATGAATCATGAATCATGAATCTTGAATCATGAATCATGAATTGAATCATGAATCATGAATCATGAATCGAATCATGAATCATGAATTGAATCATGAATCATGAATTGAATCATGAATCATGAATCATAAATCATGAATCATGAATCATGAATCATGAATTGAATCATGAATTATGAATCATGAATTGATTCATGAATCATGAATCATGAATTGAATCATAAATCATGAATCATGAATCGAATCATGAATCATGAATTGAATCATGAATCATGAATTGAATCATGAATCATGAATTTAATCATGAATCATAAATAATGAATCATGAATCATGAATCATGAATTGAATCATGAATCATGAATCGAATCATGAATCATGAATCATGAATTGAATCATGAATCATGAATCATGAATCGAATCATGAATCATGAATCATGAATTGAATCATGAATCATGAATCATGAATCATGAATTGAATCATAAATCATGAATTATGAATAATGAATTGAATCATGAATCATGAATTGAATCATAAATCATGAATCATGAATCATGAATTGAATCATGAATCATGAATTGAATCATGAATCATGAATCATGAATCGAATCATGAATCATGAATCATGAATTGAATCATGAATCATGAATCGTGAATTGAATCATGAATCATGAATCATGAACCAAATCATAAATCATGAATTATGAATCATGAATTGAATCATGAATCATGAATCATGATTTGAATCATGGATTGAATCATGAATCATGAATTGAATCATTAATCATAAATCGAATCATGAATCATGAATTGAATCAGGATTCGAATCATGAATTGAATCATTAATCATGAATTGAATCATGAATCATGAATTGAATCATGAATCATGAATTATGAATCATGAATTGAATCATGAATCATGAATTGAATCATGAATCATGAATTGAATCATGAATCATGAATCATGAATTGAATCATGAATCATGAATCATAAATCGAATCATGAATCATGAATTGAATAAGGATTCGAATCATGAATTGAATCATGATTCGAATCATGAATTGAATCATGAATCATGAATTGAATCATGAATCATGAATTGAATCATGAATTATGAATCATGAATTGAATCATGAATCATGAATTGAATCATGAATCATGAATTGAATCATGAATCATGAATTGAATCATGAATTATGAATCATGAATTGAATCATGAATCATGAATTGAATCATGAATCATGAGTTATGAATCATGAATTGTAACATGAATCATGAATTCAATCATGAATCATGAATTGAATCATGAATCATGAATTGAATAATGAAACATGAATCATGAATTGAATCATGAATCATGAATCATGAATTGAATCATGAATCATGAATCATGAATCGAATCATGAATCATAAATTGAATCATAAATCATGAATTGAATCATGAATCATGAATCATGAATTGAATCATGAATTGAATTATGTATGATGAATTGAATCATGAATCATGAATTGAATCATGAATCATGAATTATGAATCATGAATTGATTCATGAATCATGAATCATGAATCATGAATTGAATCATGAATCATGAATCATGAATCGAATCATGAATCATGAATTGAATCATGAATCATGAATCATAAATTGAATCGTGAATTGAATCATGAATCATGAATTGAATCATGAATCATAAATTGAATCATGAATCATGAATTGAATCATGAATCATGAATCATGAATCATGAATTGAATCATGAATCATGAATCATGAATTGAATCATAAATCATGAATCATGAATCATGAATTGAATCATGAATCATGAATTATGAATCATGAATTGATTCATGAATCATGAATCATGAATTGAATCATAAATCATGAATCATGAATCGAATCATGAATCATGAATCATGAATTGAATCATGAATCATGAATTTAATCATGAATCATGAATAATGAATCATGAATCATGAATTGAATCATGAATCATGAATCATGAATCGAATCATGAATCATGAATCATGAATTAAATCATGAATCATGAATTATGAATCGAATCATGAATCATGAATCATGAATTGAATCATAAATCATGAATTATGAATAATGAATTGAATCATGAATCATGAATCAAATCATGAATCATGAATCATGAATTGAATCATGAATCATGAATTGAATCATGAATCATGAATCATGAATCATGAATCATGAATCATGAATTGAATCATGAATCATGAATCATGAATCGAATCATGAATCATGAATCATGAATTGAATCATGAATCGTGAATTGAATCATGAATCATGCATCATGAATCATGACATGAATCATGAATCATAAATCGAATCATGAATCATAAATTGAATCAGGATTCGAATCATGAATTGAATCATGTATGATGAATTGAATCATGAATCATGAATTATGAATCATGAATTCAATAATGAATCATGAATTGATTCATGAATCATGAATCATGAATCTTGAATCATGAATCATGAATTGAATCATGAATCATGAATTATGAATCATGAATTCAATAATGAATCATGAATTGATTCATGAATCATGAATCATGAATCATGAATTGAATCATGAATCATGAATCATGAATCGAATCATGAATCATGAATTGAATCATGAATCATGAATCATAAATTGAATCGTGAATTGAATCATGAATCATGAATTGAATCATGAATCATAAATTGAATCATGAATCATCAATCATAAATCATGAATCATGAATCATGAATCATGAATTGAATCATGAATTATGAATCATGAATTGATTCATGAATCATGAATCATGAATTGAATCATAAATCATGAATCATGAATCGAATCATGAATCATGAATCGAATCATGAATCATGAATCATGAATTGAATCATGAATCATGAATTTAATCATGAATCATAAATAATGAATCATGAATCATGAATTGAATCATGAATCATGAATCATGAATCGAATCATGAATCATGAATTGAATCATGAATCATGAATCATGAATCGAATCATGAATCATGAATCATGAATTGAATCATGAATCATGAATCATGAATCATGAATTGAATCATAAATCATGAATTATGAATAATGAATTGAATCATGAATCATGAATTGAATCATAAATCATGAATCATGAATCATGAATTGAATCATGAATCATGAATTGAATCATGAATCATGAATCATGAATCGAATCATGAATCATGAATCATGAATTGAATCATGAATCATGAATCGTGAATTGAATCATGAATCATGAATCATGAACCAAATCATAAATCATGAATTATGAATCATGAATTGAATCATGAATCATGAATCATGATTTGAATCATGGATTGAATCATGAATCATGAATCATGAATTGAATCATGAATCATGAATCATGATTTGAATCATGGATTGAATCATGAATCATGAATCATGAATTGAATCATGAATCATAAATTGAATCATGAATCATGATTAATGAATTGAATCATGAATCAAATCACGAATCATGAATCATGAATTGAATCATGAATAATGAATCATGAATCATGAATTGAATTAGGAATCATGAATCATGAATCATGAATTGAATTATGAATATTAAATCATGAATCGAATCATGAATCATGTGTCAAGAATCATGAATCGAATCTTGAATCATGAATTGAATCATGAATCATGAATTATGAATCATGAATTGAATCATGTATCATGAATTGAATCATGAATCTTGAATCATGAATTGAATCATGAATCATGAATTATGAATTATGAATTGAATCATGAATCATGAATTGAATCATGAATCTTGAATCATGAATTGAATCACGAATCATGAATCATGAATCAAGAATCATGAATCGAATCTTGAATCATGAATTGAATTATGAATCATGAATTGAATCATGAATTATGAATCATGAATTGATTCATGAATCATGAATCATGAATTGAATCATAAATCATGAATCATGAATCGAATCATGAATCATGAATCATGAATTGAATCATGAATCATGAATTTAATCATGAATCATGAATTGAATCATGAATCATGAATTGAATCATGAATCATGAATCATGAATCGAATCATGAATCATGAATCATGAATTGAATCATGAATCATGAATCGAATCATGAATCATGAATCATGAATTGAATCATGAATCATGAATCATGAATCATGAATTGAATCATAAATCATGAATTATGAATAATGAATTGAATCATGAATCATGAATTGAATCATAAATCATGAATCATGAATCATGAATTGAATCATGAATCATGAATTGAATCATGAATCATGAATCATGAATCGAATCATGAATCATGAATCATGAATTGAATCATGAATCATGAATCGTGAATTGAATCATGAATCATGAATCATGAACCAAATCATAAATCATGAATTATGAATCATGGATTGAATCATGAATCATGAATCATGAATTGAATCATGAATCATAAATTGAATCATGAATCATGATTAATGAATTGAATCATGAATCAAATCATGAATCATGAATCATGAATTGAATCATGAATCATGAATCATGAATCATGAATTGAATTATGAATCATGAATCATAAATCATGAATTGAATTATGAATATTGAATCATGAATCGAATCATGAATCATGTATCAAGAATCATGAATCGAATCTTGAATCATGAATTGAATCATGAATCATGAATTATGAATCATGAATTGAATCATGTATCATGAATTGAATCATGAATCTTGAATCATGAATTGAATCATGAATCATGAATTATGAATTATGAATTGAATCATGAATCATGAATTGAATCATGAATCTTGAATCATGAATTGAATCATAAATCATGAATCATGAATCAAGAATCATGAATCGAATCTTGAATCATGAATTGAATCATGAATCATGAATTATGAATTGAATCATGAATCATGAATCATGAATCATGAATCATGAATCATGAATTGAATCATGAATCATGAATCATGAATCATGAATCATGAATTGAATCATGAATCATGAATCATGAATCGAATCATGAATCATGAATCAAGAATCATGAATCGAATCATGAATCATGAATTGAATCATGAATAATGAATTGAATCATGAATCATGAATCATGATTCATGAATTGAATTATGAATCATGAATCATGAATCGAATCATGAATCATGAATCATGAATCATGAATTGAATCATGAATCATGAATCATGAATTGAATCATGAATCAAGAATTGAATCATGAATCATAAATCATGAATCATGACATGAATCATGAATCATGAATCATAAATCGAATCATGAATCTTGAATTGAATCAGGATTCGAATCATGAATTGAATCATGAATCATGAATTGAATCATGAATCATGAATCTTGAATCATAAATCATGAATTGAATCAGGAATCATGAATTATGAATCATGAATTGAATCATGAATCATAATTTGAATCATGAATCATGAATTGATTCATGAATCATGAATCCTGAATCGAATCATGAATCATGAATTGAATCATGAATCATGAATTGAATCATGAATCATGAATCATGAATTGAATCATGAATCATGAATCATGAATCATGACATGAATCATGAATCATGAATCATAAATCGAATCATGAATCATGAATTGAATCAGGATTCGAACCATGAATTGAATCATGTATCATGAATTGAATCATGAATCTTGAATCATGAATCATGAATTATGAATCATGAATTGAATCATGTATCAAGAATTGAATCATGAATCTTGAATCATGAATTATGAATTGAATCATGTATCAAGAATTGAATCATGAATCTTGAATCATGAATTATGAATTGAATCATGAATCATGAATTATGAATCATGAATTGAATCATGAATCATAAATTGAATCATGAATCATGAATCATGAATTGAATCATGAATCATGAATCATGAATCATGAATCATGACATGAATCATAAATCGAATCATGAATCATGAATTGAATCAGGATTCGAATCATGAATTGAATCATGAATCATGAATTGAATCATGAATCATGAATTGAATCATGAATCATGAATTATGAATCATGAATTGAATCATGAATCATGAATTGAATCATGAATCATGAATCATGAATTGAATCATGAATCATGAATCATGAATTGAATCATGAATCATGAATCATAAATGGAATCATGAATCATGAATTGAATCAGGATTCGAATCATGAATTGAATCATGAATCATGAATTAAATCATGAATCATGAATTGAATCATGAATCATGAATTATGAATAATGAATTGAATCATGAATCATGAATTGAATCATGAATCATGAATCATGAATTGAATCATGAATTGAATCATGAATCATGAATTGAATCATGAATCATGAATTGAATCATGAATCATGAATCAAGAATTGAATCATGAATCATGAATCATGAATTGAATCATGAATCATGAATCATGAATTGAATCATGAATCATGAATCATAAATCGAATCATGAATCATAAATTGAATCATGAATCATGAATTGAATCATGAATCATGAATCATGAATTGAATCATGAATCATGAATCATGAATTGAATCATGAATCATGAATTGAATCATGAATCATGAATCATGAATCGAATCATGAATCATAAATTGAATCATGAATCATGAATTGAATCATGAATCATGAATCATGAATTGAATCATGAATCATGAATCATGAATCGAATCTTGAATCATGAATTGAATCATGAATCATGAATTATGAATTGAATCATGAATCATGAATCATGAATCATGAATCATGAATCATGAATTGAATCATGAATCATGAATCATGAATCATGAATCATGAATTGAATTATGAATCATGAATCATGAATCGAATCATGAATCATGAATCAAGAATCATGAATCGAATCATGAATCATGAATTGAATCATGAATAATGAATTGAATCATGAATCATGAATCATGAATTGAATTATGAATCATGAATCATGAATCGAATCATGAATCATGAATCATGAATCATGAATTGAATCATGAATCATGAATCATGAATTGAATCATGAATCATGAATCATGAATTGAATCATGAATCATAAATCATGAATCATGACATGAATCATGAATCATGAATCATAAATCGAATCATGAATCTTGAATTGAATCAGGATTCGAATCATGAATTGAATCATGAATCATGAATCTTGAATCATAAATCATGAATTGAATCAGGAATCATGAATTATGAATCATGAATTGAATCATGAATCATAATTTGAATCATGAATCATGAATTTATTAATGAATCATGAATCATGAATCGAATCATGAATCATGAATTGAATCATGAATCGTGAATTAAATCATGAATCATGAATCATGAATTGAATCATGAATCATGAATCATGAATCATGAATCATAAATCGAATCATGAATCATGAATTGAATAAGGATTCAAACCATGAATTGAATCATGTATCATGAATTGAATCATGAATCTTGAATCATGAATCATTAATTGAATCATGAATCATGAATTATGAATCATGAATTGAATCATGAATCATGAATTATGAATCATGAATTTAATCATGTATTAAGAATTGAATCATGAATCTTGAATCATGAATTATGAATTGAATCATGAATCATGAATTATGAATCATGAATTGAATCATGAATCATAAATTGAATCATGAATCATGAATCATGAATTGAATCATGAATCATGAATCATGAATCATGACATGAATCATGAATCATGAATCATAAATCGAATCATGAATCATGAATTGAATCAGGATTCAAATCATGAATTGAATCATGAATCATGAATTGAATCATGAATCATGAATTGAATCATGAATCATGAATTGAATCATGAATCATGAATTATGAATCATGAATTGAATCATGAATCATGAATTGAATCATGAATCATGAATCATAAATCGAATCATGAATCATGAATTGAATCATGATTTATGAATCATGAATCATGAATCATGAATTGAATCATGAATCATGAATCATGAATCGAATCATGAATCATGAATCATGAATTGAATCATGAATCATGAATCGTGAATTGAATCATGAATCATGCATCATGAATCATGACATGAATCATGAATCATAAATCGAATCATGAATCATAAATTGAATCAGGATTCGAATCATGAATTGAATCATGTATGATGAATTGAATCATGAATCATGAATCTTGAATCATGAATCATGAATTGAATCATGAATCATGAATTATAAATCATGAATTCAATAATGAATCATGAATTGATTCATGAATCATGAATCATGAATCATGAATTGAATCATGAATCATGAATCATGAATCGAATCATGAATCATGAATTGAATCATGAATCATGAATCATATATTGAATCGTGAATTGAATCATGAATCATGAATTGAATCATGAATCATAAATTGAATCATGAATCATGAATTGAATCATGAATCATGAATCATGAATCGAATCATGAATCATGAATTGAATCATGAATCATGAATCATGAATTGAATCATGAATCATGAATCATAAATCATGAATCATGAATCATGAATTGAATCATGAATCATGAATCATGAATCATGAATCGAATCATGAATCATGAATCATGAATTGAATCATGAATCATAAATCGTGAATTGAATCATGAATCATGAATCATGAACCAAATCATAAATCATGAATTATGAATCATGAATTGAATCATGAATCATGAATCATGATTTGAATCATGGATTGAATCATGAATCATGAATCATGAATTGAATCATGAATCATAAATTGAATCATGAATCATGAATCATGAATTGAATCATGAATCATAAATTGAATCATGAATCATGATTAATGAATTGAATCATGAATCAAATCATGAATCATGAATCATGAATTGAATCATGAATCATGAATCATGAATCATGAATTGAATTATGAATCATGAATCATGAATCATGAATTGAATTATGAATATTGAATCATGAATCGAATCATGAATCATGTATCAAGAATCATGAATCGAATCTTGAATCATGAATTGAATCATGAATCATGAATTATGAATCATGAATTGAATCATGTATCATGAATCTTGAATCATGAATTGAATCATGAATCATGAATTATGAATTATGAATTGAATTATGAATTATGAATTGAATCATGAATCATGAATTGAATCATGAATCATGAATCATGAATTGAATCATGAATCATGAATCATGAATCAAGAATCATGAATCGAATCTTGAATCATGAATTGAATCATGAATCATGAATCATGAATTATGAATTGAATCATGAATCATGAATCATGAATCATGAATCATGAATTGAATCATGAATCATGAATCATGAATCATGAATCATGAATTGAATTATGAATCATGAATCATGAATCGAATCATGAATCATGAATCAAGAATCATGAATCGAATCATGAATCATGAATTGAATCATGAATAATGAATTGAATCATGAATCATGAATCATGAATTGAATTATGAATCATGAATCATGAATCGAATCATGAATCATGAATCATGAATCATGAATTGAATCATGAATCATGAATCATGAATTGAATCATGAATCATGAATCATGAATTGAATCATGAATCATAAATCATGAATCATGACATGAATCATGAATCATGAATCATAAATCGAATCATGAATCTTGAATTGAATCAGGATTCGAATCATGAATTGAATCATGAATCATGAATCATGAATCTTGAATCATAAATCATGAATTGAATCAGGAATCATGAATTATGAATCATGAATTGAATCATGAATCATAATTTGAATCATGAATCATGAATTTATTAATGAATCATGAATCATGAATCGAATCATGAATCATGAATTGAATCATGAATCGTGAATTAAATCATGAATCATGAATCATGAATTGAATCATGAATCATGAATCATGAATCATAAATCGAATCATGAATCATGAATTGAATAAGGATTCAAACCATGAATTGAATCATGTATCATGAATTGAATCATGAATCTTGAATCATGAATCATTAATTGAATCATGAATCATGAATTATGAATCATGAATTGAATCATGAATCATGAATTATGAATCATGAATTTAATCATGTATTAAGAATTGAATCATGAATCTTGAATCATGAATTATGAATTGAATCATGAATCATGAATTATGAATCATGAATTGAATCATGAATCATAAATTGAATCATGAATCATGAATCATGAATTGAATCATGAATCATGAATCATGAATCATGACATGAATCATGAATCATGAATCATAAATCGAATCATGAATCATGAATTGAATCAGGATTCAAATCATGAATTGAATCATGAATCATGAATTGAATCATGAATCATGAATTGAATCATGAATCATGAATTATGAATCATGAATTGAATCATGAATCATGAATTGAATCATGAATCATGAATCATAAATCGAATCATGAATCATGAATTGAATCATGATTTATGAATCATGAATCATGAATCATGAATTGAATCATGATTTATGAATCATGAATCATGAATCATGAATTGAATCATGAATCATGAATCATGAATCGAATCATGAATCATGAATCATGAATTGAATCATGAATCATGAATCGTGAATTGAATCATGAATCATGCATCATGAATCATGACATGAATCATGAATCATAAATCGAATCATGAACCATAAATTGAATCAGGATTCGAATCATGAATTGAATCATGTATGATGAATTGAATCATGAATCATGAATCTTGAATCATGAATCATGAATTGAATCATGAATCATGAATTATAAATCATGAATTCAATAATGAATCATGAATTGATTCATGAATCATGAATCATGAATCATGAATTGAATCATGAATTGAATCATGAATCATGAATCATGAATCGAATCATGAATCATGAATTGAATCATGAATCATGAATCATATATTGAATCGTGAATTGAATCATGAATCATGAATTGAATCATGAATCATAAATTGAATCATGAATCATGAATTGAATCATGAATCATGAATCATGAATCGAATCATGAATCATGAATTGAATCATGAATCATGAATCATGAATTGAATCATGAATCATGAATCATAAATCATGAATCATGAATCATGAATTGAATCATGAATCATGAATCATGAATCATGAATCGAATCATGAATCATGAATCATGAATTGAATCATGAATCATAAATCGTGAATTGAATCATGAATCATGAATCATGAACCAAATCATAAATCATGAATTATGAATCATGAATTGAATCATGAATCATGAATCATGATTTGAATCATGGATTGAATCATGAATCATGAATCATGAATTGAATCATGAATCATAAATTGAATCATGAATCATGAATCATGAATTGAATCATGAATCATAAATTGAATCATGAATCATGATTAATGAATTGAATCATGAATCAAATCATGAATCATGAATCATGAATTGAATCATGAATCATGAATCATGAATCATGAATTGAATTATGAATCATGAATCATGAATCATGAATTGAATTATGAATATTGAATCATGAATCGAATCATGAATCATGTATCAAGAATCATGAATCGAATCTTGAATCATGAATTGAATCATGAATCATGAATTATGAATCATGAATTGAATCATGTATCATGAATTGAATCATGAATCTTGAATCATGAATTGAATCATGAATCATGAATTATGAATTATGAATTGAATTATGAATTATGAATTGAATCATGAATCATGAATTGAATCATGAATCATGAATCATGAATTGAATCATGAATCATGAATCATGAATCAAGAATCATGAATCGAATCTTGAATCATGAATTGAATCATGAATCATGAATCATGAATTATGAATTGAATCATGAATCATGAATCATGAATCATGAATCATGAATTGAATCATGAATCATGAATCATGAATCATGAATCATGAATTGAATTATGAATCATGAATCATGAATCGAATCATGAATCATGAATCAAGAATCATGAATCGAATCATGAATCATGAATTGAATCATGAATAATGAATTGAATCATGAATCATGAATCATGAATTGAATTATGAATCATGAATCATGAATCGAATCATGAATCATGAATCATGAATCATGAATTGAATCATGAATCATGAATCATGAATTGAATCATGAATCATGAATCATGAATTGAATCATGAATCATAAATCATGAATCATGACATGAATCATGAATCATGAATCATAAATCGAATCATGAATCTTGAATTGAATCAGGATTCGAATCATGAATTGAATCATGAATCATGAATCATGAATCTTGAATCATAAATCATGAATTGAATCAGGAATCATGAATTATGAATCATGAATTGAATCATGAATCATAATTTGAATCATGAATCATGAATTTATTAATGAATCATGAATCATGAATCGAATCATGAATCATGAATTGAATCATGAATCGTGAATTAAATCATGAATCATGAATCATGAATTGAATCATGAATCATGAATCATGAATCATGAATCATAAATCGAATCATGAATCATGAATTGAATAAGGATTCAAACCATGAATTGAATCATGTATCATGAATTGAATCATGAATCTTGAATCATGAATCATTAATTGAATCATGAATCATGAATTATGAATCATGAATTGAATCATGAATCATGAATTATGAATCATGAATTTAATCATGTATTAAGAATTGAATCATGAATCTTGAATCATGAATTATGAATTGAATCATGAATCATGAATTATGAATCATGAATTGAATCATGAATCATAAATTGAATCATGAATCATGAATCATGAATTGAATCATGAATCATGAATCATGAATCATGACATGAATCATGAATCATGAATCATAAATCAAATCATGAATCATGAATTGAATCAGGATTCAAATCATGAATTGAATCATGAATCATGAATTGAATCATGAATCATGAATTGAATCATGAATCATGAATTATGAATCATGAATTGAATCATGAATCATGAATTGAATCATGAATCATGAATCATAAATCGAATCATGAATCATGAATTGAATCAGGATTCGAATCATGAATTGAATCATGAATCATGAATTGAATCATGAATCATGAATTGAATCATGAATCATGAATTGAATCATGAATCATGAATTATGAATCATGAATTGAATCATGAATCATGAATTGAATCATGAATCATGAATCATGAATTGAATCATGAATTGAATCATGAATCATGAATTGAATCATGAATCATGAATCATGAATTGAATCATGAATCATGAATCATGAATTGAATCATGAATCATGAATCATGAATCGAATCATGAATCATAAATTGAATCATGAATTAAATCATGAATCATGAATCATGAATTGAATCATGAATCATGAATCATGAATTGAATCATGAATCATGAATTGAATCATGAATCATAAATCATGAATCATGACATGAATCATGAATCATAAATCGAATCATAAATCATAAATTGAATCAGGATTCGAATCATGAATTGAATCATGTATGATGAATTGAATCATGAATCATGAATCTTGAATCATGAATCATGAATGGAATCATGAATTATGAATCATGAATTGATTCATGAATCATGAATCATGAATTGAATCATGAATCATGAATCATGAATCGAATCATGAATCATGAATTGAATCATGAATCATGAATCATAAATTGAATCGTGAATTGAATCATGAATCATAAATTGAATCATGAATCATGAATTGAATCATGAATCATGAATCATGAATCATGAATTGAATTATGAATCATGAATCATGAATTGAATCATGAATCATGAATCATGAATCATGAATTGAATCATGAATCATGAATTATGAATCATGAATTGATTCATGAATCATGAATCATGAATTGAATCATAAATCATGAATCATGAATCGAATCATGAATCATGAATCATGAATTGAATCATGAATCATAATTTGAATCATGAATCATGAATTATGAATCGAATCATGAATCATGAATCATGAATTGAATCATAAATCATGAATTATGAATAATGAATTGAATCATGAATCATGAATCATGAATTGAATCAAAAATCATGAATCATGAATCAAATCATGAATCATGAATCATGAATTATGAATCGAATCATGAATCATGAATTGAATCATAAATCATGAATTATGAATAATGAATTGAATCATGAATCATGAATCATGAATTGAATCATAAATCATGAATCATGAATCAAATCATGAATCATGAATCATGAATTGAATCATAAATCATGAATTGAATCATGAATCATGAATCATGAATCATGAATCGAATCATGAATCATGAATCATGAATTGAATCATGAATCATGAATCGTGAATTGAAACATGAATCATGCATCATGAATCATGACATGAATCATGAATCATAAATCGAATCATGAATCATAAATTGAATCAGGATTCGAATCATGAATTGAATCATGTATGATGAATTGAATCATGAATCATGAATCTTGAATCATGAATCATGAATTGAATCATGAATCATGAATTATGAATCATGAATTGAATCATGAATCATGAATTGATTCATGAATCATAAATCATGAATCATTAATTGAATCATGAATCATGAATCGAATCATGAATCATGAATTGAATCATGAATCATGAATCATAAATTGAATCGTGAATTGAATAATGAATCATGAATTGAATCATGAATCATAAATTGAATCATGAATCATGAATTGAATCATGAATCATGAATCGAATCATGAATCATGAATTGAATCATGAATCATGAATCATGAATTGAATCATGAATCATGAATCATAAATCATGAATCATGAATCATGAATCATGAATTGAATCATGAATTATGAATCATGAATTGAATCATGAATCATGAATCATAAATCATGAATCGAATCATGAATCATGAATCAAGAATCATGAATCGAATCATGAATCATGAATTGAATCATGAATAATGAATTGAATCATGAATCATGAATCATGAATTGAATTATGAATCATGAATCATGAATCGAATCATGAATCATGAATCATGAATCATGAATTGAATCATGAATCATGAATCATGAATTGAATCATGAATCATGAATCATGAATTGAATCATGAATCATGAATCATGAATTGAATCATGAATCATAAATCATGAATCATGACATGAATCATGAATCATGAATCATAAATCGAATCATAAATCTTTAATTGAATCAGGATTCGAATCATGAATTGAATCATGAATCATGAATTGAATCATGAATCATGAATCTTGAATCATAAATCATGAATTGAATCAGGAATCATGAATTATGAATCATGAATTGAATCATGAATCATAATTTGAATCATGAATCATGAATTTATTAATGAATCATGAATCATGAATCGAATCATGAATCATGAATTGAATCATGAATCATGAATTGAATCATGAATCATGAATTGAATCATGAATCATGAATCATGAATCATGAATCATGAATCATAAATCGAATCATGAATCATGAATTGAATAAGGATTCGAACCATGAATTGAATCATGTATCATGAATTGAATCATGAATCTTGAATCATGAATCATGAATTGAATCATGAATCATGAATTATGAATCCTGAATTGAATCATGAATCATGAATTATGAATCATGAATTTAATCATGTATCAAGAATTGAATCATGAATCTTGAATCATGAATTATGAATTGAATCATGAATCATGAATTATGAATCATGAATTGAATCATGAATCATAAATTGAATCATGAATCATGAATCATGAATTGAATCATGAATCCTGAATCATGAATCATGACATGAATCATGAATCATGAATCATAAATCGAATCATGAATCATGAATTGAATCAGGATTCGAATCATGAATTGAATCATGAATCATGAATTGAATCATGAATCATGAATTGAATCATGAATCATGAATTATGAATCATGAATTGAATCATGAATCATGAATCGAATCATAAATCATAAATTGCATCAGGTTTCCAATCATGAATTGAATCATGTATGATGAATTGAATCATGAATCATGAATCTTGAATCATGAATCATGAATTGAATCATGAATCATGAATTATGAATCATGAATTGATTCATGAATCATGAATCATGAATCATGAATTGAATCATGAATCATGAATCATGAATCGAATCATGAATCATGAATTGAATCATGAATCATGAATCATAAATTGAATCGTGAATTGAATCATGAATCATGAATTGAATCATGAATCATAAATTGAATCATGAATCATGAATTGAATCATGAATCATGAATCATGAATCATGAATCATGAATTGAATCATGAATCATGAATTATGAATCATGAATTGATTCATGAATCATGAATCATGAATTGAATCATAAATCATAAATCATGAATCGAATCATGCATCATGAATTTAATCATTAATCATGAATAATGAATAATGAATCATGAATCATGAATTGAATCATGAATCATGAATCATGAATCGAATCATGAATCATGAATCATGAATCATGAATTGAATCATGAATCATGAATTATGAATCATGAATTGATTCATGAATCATGAATCATGAATTGAATCATAAATCATGAATCATGAATCAAATCATGAATCATGAATCATGAATTGAATCATGAATCATGAATTTAATCATTAATCATGAATCATGAATTGAATCATGAATCATGAATTTAATCATTAATCATGAATAATGAATCATGAATCATGAATTGAATCATGAATCATGAATCATGAATCGAATCATGAATCATGAATCATGAATCGAATCATGAATCATGAA
Source organism: Mixophyes australis (assembly GCA_036250195.1). NCBI lineage: Eukaryota > Metazoa > Chordata > Amphibia > Anura > Limnodynastidae > Mixophyes > Mixophyes australis. Next base: position 703,385 of record JAVHZZ010000024.1, on the reverse strand, counting down.
TCATGAATTAAATCATGAATCATGAATTATGAATCGAATCATGAATCATGAATCATGAATTGAATCATAAATCATGAATTATGAATAATGAATTGAATCATGAATCATGAATCATGAATTGAATCATAAATCATGAATCATGAATCAAATCATGAATCATGAATCATGAATTGAATCATGAATCATGAATTGAATCATGAATCATAAATTGAATCATGAATCATGAATTGAATCATGAATCATGAATCGAATCATGAATCATGAATTGAATCATGAATCATGAATCATGAATTGAATCATGAATCATGAATCATAAATCATGAATCATGAATCATGAATCATGAATTGAATCATGAATCATGAATCATGAATTGAATCATGAATCATGAATCATAAATCATGAATCGAATCATGAATCATGAATTGAATCATGAATAATGAATTGAATCATGAATAATGAATCATGAATTGAATTATGAATCATGAATCATTAATCGAATCATGAATCATGAATCATGAATCATGAATTGAATCATGAATCATGAATCATGAATTGAATCATGAATCATGAATCATGAATTGAATCATGAATCATGAATCATGAATTGAATCATGAATCATAAATCATGAATCATGACATGAATCATGAATCATGAATCATAAATCGAATCATAAATCTTTAATTGAATCAGGATTCGAATCATGAATTGAATCATGAATCATGAATTGAATCATGAATCATGAATCTTGAATCATAAATCATGAATTGAATCAGGAATCATGAATTATGAATCATGAATTGAATCATGAATCATAATTTGAATCATGAATCATGAATTTATTAATGAATCATGAATCATGAATCGAATCATGAATCATGAATTGAATCATGAATCATGAATTGTATCATGAATCATGAATCATGAATTGAATCATGAATCATGAATCATGAATCATGAATCATGAATCATAAATCGAATCATGAATTGAATAAGGATTCGAACCATGAATTGAATCATGTATCATGAATTGAATCATGAATCTTGAATCATGAATCATGAATTGAATCATGAATCATGAATTATGAATCATGAATTGAATCAGGAATCATGAATTATGAATCATGAATTTAATCATGTATCAAGAATTGAATCATGAATCTTGAATCATGAATTATGAATTGAATCATGAATCATGAATTATGAATCATGAATTGAATCATGAATCATAAATTGAATCATGAATCATGAATCATGAATTGAATCATGAATCATGAATCATGAATCATGACATGAATCATGAATCATGAATCATAAATCGAATCATGAATCATGAATTGAATCAGGATTCGAATCATGAATTGAATCATGAATCATGAATTGAATCATGAATCATGAATTGAATCATGAATCATGAATTATGAATCATGAATTGAATCATGAATCATGAATCGAATCATAAATCATAAATTGCATCAGGTTTCCAATCATGAATTGAATCATGTATGATGAATTGAATCATGAATCATGAATCTTGAATCATGAATCATGAATTGAATCATGAATCATGAATTATGAATCATGAATTGATTCATGAATCATGAATCATGAATCATGAATTGAATCATGAATCATGAATCATGAATCGAATCATGAATCATGAATTGAATCATGAATCATGAATCATAAATTGAATCGTGAATTGAATCATGAATCATGAATTGAATCATGAATCATAAATTGAATCATGAATCATGAATTGAATCATGAATCATGAATCATGAATCATGAATTGAATCATGAATCATGAATTATGAATCATGAATTGATTCATGAATCATGAATCATGAATTGAATCATAAATCATGAATCATGAATCGAATCATGAATCATGAATTTAATCATTAATCATGAATAATGAATCATGAATCATGAATCATGAATTGAATCATGAATCATGAATCATGAATCGAATCGTGAATCATGAATCATGAATCATGAATTGAATCATGAATCATGAATTATGAATCATGAATTGATTCATGAATCATGAATCATGAATTGAATCATAAATCATGAATCATGAATCAAATCATTAATCATGAATCATGAATTGAATCATGAATCATGAATTTAATCATTAATCATGAATAATGAATCATGAATCATGAATCATGAATTGAATCATGAATCATGAATCATGAATCGAATCATGAATCATGAATCATGAATCATGAATCGAATCATGAATCATGAATCATGAATTAAATCATGAATCATGAATTATGAATCGAATCATGAATCATGAATCATGAATTGAATCATAAATCATGAATTATGAATAATGAATTGAATCATGAATCATGAATCATGAATTGAATCATAAATCATGAATCATGAATCAAATCATGAATCATGAATCATGAATTGAATCATGAATCATGAATTGAATCATGAATCATGAATCATGAATCATGAATCATGAATTGAATCATGAATCATGAATCATGAATCGAATCATGAATCATTAATCATGAATTGAATCATGAATCGTGAATTGAAACATGAATCATGCATCATGAATCATAACATGAATCATGAATCATAAATCGAATCATGAATCATAAATTGAATCAGGATTCGAATCATGAATTGAATCATGTATGATGAATTGAATCATGAATCATGAATCTTGAATCATGAATCATGAATTGAATCATGAATCATGAATTGATTCATGAATCATGAATCATGAATCATGAATTGAATCATGAATCATGAATCATGAATCGAATCATGAATCATGAATTCAATCATGAATCATGAATCATAAATTGAATCGTGAATTGAATCATGAATCATGAATTGAATCATGAATCATAAATTGAATCATGAATCATGAATTGAATCATGAATCATGAATCATGAATCGAATCATGAATCATGAATTGAATCATGAATCATGAATCATGAATTGAATCATGAATCATGAATCATAAATCATGAATCATGAATTATGAATCATGAATTGATTCATGAATCATGAATCATGAATTGAATCATAAATCATGAATCATGAATCAAATCATGAATCATGAATCATGAATTGAATCATGAATCATGAATTTAATCATGAATCATAAATAATGAATCATGAATCATGAATCATGAATCGAATCATGAATCATGAATCATGAATTAAATCATGAATCATGAATTATGAATCGAATCATGAATCATGAATCATGAATTGAATCATAAATCATGAATTATGAATAATGAATTGAATCATGAATCATGAATCATGAATTGAATCATAAATCATGAATCATGAATCAAATCATGAATCATGAATCATGAATTGAATCATGAATCATGAATTGAATCATGATTTATGAATCATGAATCATGAATCATGAATTGAATCATGAATCATGAATCGTGAATTGAATCATGAATCATGCATCATGAATCATGACATGAATCATGAATCATAAATCGAATCATGAATCATAAATTGAATCAGGATTCGAATCATGAATTGAATCATGTATGATGAATTGAATCATGAATCATGAATCTTGAATCATGAATCATGAATTGAATCATGAATCATGAATTATGAATCATGATTTCAATAATGAATCATGAATTGATTCATGAATCATGAATCATGAATCATGAATTGAATCATGAATCATGAATCATGAATCGAATCATGAATCATGAATTGAATCATGAATCATGAATCATAAATTGAGTCGTGAATTGAATCATTAATCATGAATTGAATCATGAATCATAAATTGAATCATGAATCATGAATTGAATCATGATTTATGAATCATGAATCGAATCATAAATCATGAATTGAATCATGAATCATGAATCATGAATTGAATCATGAATCATGAATCATAAATCATGAATCATGAATCATGAATCATGAATTGAATCATGAATTATGAATCATGAATTGATTCATGAATCATGAAATGAATCATAAATCATGAATCATGAATCGAATCATGAATCATGAATCATGAATTGAATCATGAATCATGAATTGAATCATGAATCATGAATCATGAATCGAATCATGAATCATGAATCATGAATCGAATCATGAATCATGAATCATGAATTGAATCATGAATCATGAATCATGAATCGAATCATGAATCATGAATCATGAATTAAATCATGAATCATGAATCATGAATCATGAATCATGAATTGAATCATAAATCATGAATTATGAATAATGAATTAAATCATGAATCATGAATTGAATCATAAATCATGAATCATGAATCATGAATTGAATCATGAATCATGAATCATGAATCATGAATCGAATCATGAATCATGAATTATGAATCATGAATTGAATCATGAATCATGATTTGAATCATGAATCATGAATCATGAACCAAATCATAAATCATGAATTATGAATCATGAATTGAATCATGAATCATGAATCATGATTTGAATCATGGATTGAATCATGAATCATGAATCATGAATTGAATCATGAATCATAAATTGAATCATGAATCATGAATCATGAATTGAATCATGAATCATAAATTGAATCATGAATCATGATTAATGAATTGAATCATGAATCAAATCATGAATCATGAATCATGAATTAAATCATGAATCATGAATCATGAATCATGAATTGAATTATGAATCATGAATCATGAATCATGAATTGAATTATGAATATTGAATCATGAATCGAATCATGAATCATGTATCAAGAATCATGAATCGAATCTTGAATCATGAATTGAATCATGAATCATGAATTATGAATCATGAATTGAATCATGTATCATGAATTGAATCATGAATCTTGAATCATGAATTGAATCATGAATCATGAATTATGAATTATGAATTGAATCATGAATCATGAATTGAATCATGAATCATGAATCATGAATTGAATCATGAATCATGAATCATGAATCAAGAATCATGAATCGAATCTTGAATCATGAATTGAATCATGAATCATGAATCATGAATTATGAATTGAATCATGAATCATGAATCATGAATCATGAATCATGAATTGAATCATGAATCATGAATCATGAATCATGAATCATGAATTGAATCATGAATCATGAATCGAATCATGAATCATGAATCAAGAATCATGAATCGAATCATGAATCATGAATTGAATCATGAATAATGAATTGAATCATGAATCATGAATCATGAATTGAATTATGAATCATGAATCATGAATCGAATAATGAATCATGAATCATGAATCATGAATTGAATCATGAATCATGAATCATGAATTGAATCATGAATCATGAATCATGAATTGAATCATGAATCATAAATCATGAATCATGACATGAATCATGAATCATGGATCATAAATCGAATCATGAATCTTGAATTGAATCAGAATTCGAATCATGAATTGAATCATGAATCATGTATTGAATCATGAATCATGAATCTTGAATCATAAATCATGAATTGAATCAGGAATCATGAATTATGAATCATGAATTGAATCATGAATCATAATTTGAATCATGAATCATGAATTTATTAATGAATCATGAATCATGAATCGAATCATGAATCATGAATTGAATCATGAATCGTGAATTAAATCATGAATCATGAATCATGAATTGAATCATGAATCATGAATCATGAATCATGAATCATGAATCATAAATCGAATCATGAATCATGAATTGAATAAGGATTCGAACCATGAATTGAATCATGTATCATGAATTGAATCATGAATCTTGAATCATGAATCATGAATTGAATCATGAATCATGAATTATGAATCATGAATTGAATCATGAATCATGAATCATGAATTGAATCAAAAATCATGAATCATGAATCAAATCATGAATCATGAATCATGAATTATGAATCGAATCATGAATCATGAATCATGAATTGAATCATAAATCATGAATTATGAATAATGAATTGAATCATGAATCATGAATCATGAATTGAATCATAAATCATGAATCATGAATCAAATCATGAATCATGAATCATGAATTGAATCATAAATCATGAATTGAATCATGAATCATGAATCATGAATCATGAATCATGAATTGAATCATGAATCATGAATCATGAATCGAATCATGAATCATGAATCATGAATTGAATCATGAATCATGAATCGTGAATTGAAACATGAATCATGCATCATGAATCATGACATGAATCATGAATCATAAATCGAATCATGAATCATAAATTGAATCAGGATTCGAATCATGAATTAAATCATGTATGATGAATTGAATCATGAATCATGAATCTTGAATTATGAATCATGAATTGAATCATGAATCATGAATTATGAATCATGAATTGAATCATGAATCATGAATTGATTCATGAATCATAAATCATGAATCATTAATTGAATCATGAATCATGAATCGAATCATGAATCATGAATTGAATCATGAATCATGAATCATAAATTGAATCGTGAATTGAATCATGAATCATGAATTGAATCATGAATCATAAATTGAATCATGAATCATGAATTGAATCATGAATCATGAATCAAATCATGAATCATGAATTGAATCATGAATCATGAATCATGAATTGAATCATGAATCATGAATCATAAATCATGAATCATGAATCATGAATCATGAATTGAATCATGAATCATGAATCATGAATTGAATCATGAATCATGAATCATAAATCATGAATCGAATCATGAATCATGAATCAAGAATCATGAATCGAATCATGAATCATGAATTGAATCATGAATAATGAATTGAATCATGAATCATGAATCATGAATTGAATTATGAATCATGAATCATGAATCGAATCATGAATCATGAATCATGAATCATGAATTGAATCATGAATCATGAATCATGAATTGAATCATGAATCATGAATCATGAATTGAATCATTAATCATAAATCATGAATCATGACATAAATCATGAATCATGAATCATAAATCGAATCATGAATCTTTAATTGAATCAGGATTCGAATCATGAATTGAATCATGAATCATGAATTGAATCATGAATCATGAATCTTGAATCATAAATCATGAATTGAATCAGGAATCATGAATTATGAATCATGAATTGAATCATGAATCATAATTTGAATCATGAATCATGAATTTATTAATGAATCATGAATCATGAATCGAATCATGAATCATGAATTGAATCATGAATCATGAATTGAATCATGAATCATGAATCATGAATTGAATCATGAATCATGAATCATGAATCATGAATCATGAATCATAAATCGAATCATGAATCATGAATTGAATAAGGATTCGAACCATGAATTGAATCATGTATCATGAATTGAATCATGAATCTTGAATCATGAATCATGAATTGAATCATGAATCATGAATTATGAATCATGAATTGAATCATGAATCTTGAATCATGAATCATGAATTGAATCATGAATCATGAATTGAATCATGAATCATGAATTGAATCATGAATCATGAATCATGAATTGAATCATGAATCATGAATCATGAATCATGACATGAATCATGAATCATGAATCATAAATCGAATCATGAATCATGAATTGAATCAGGATTCGAATCATGAATTGAATCATGAATCATGAATTGAATCATGAATCATGATTTGAATCATGAATCATGAATTATGAATCATGAATTGAATCATGAATCATGAATCGAATCATAAATCATAAATTGCATCAGGTTTCCAATCATGAATTGAATCATGTATGATGAATTGAATCATGAATCATGAATCTTGAATCATGAATCATGAATTGAATTATGAATCATGAATTTAATCATGTATCAAGAATTGAATCATGAATCTTGAATCATGAATTATGAATTGAATCATGAATCATGAATTGAATCATGAATCATGAATCTTGAATCATGAATCATGAATTGAATCATGAATCATGAATTATGAATCATGAATTGATTCATGAATCATGAATCATGAATCATGAATTGAATCATGAATCATGAATCATGAATCATGAATTGATTCATGAATCATGAATCATGAATTGAATCATAAATCATGAATCATGAATCGAATCATGAATCATGAATTTAATCATTAATCATGAATAATGAATCATGAATCATGAATCATGAATTGAATCATGAATCATGAATCATGAATCGAATCATGAATCATGAATCATGAATCATGAATTGAATCATGAATCATGAATTATGAATCATGAATTGATTCATGAATCATGAATCATGAATTGAATCATAAATCATGAATCATGAATCAAATCATGAATCATGAATCATGAATTGAATCATGAATCATGAATTTAATCATTAATCATGAATAATGAATCATGAATCATGAATCATGAATCATGAATTGAATCATGAATCATGAATCATGAATCGAATCATGAATCATGAATCGAATCATGAATCATGAATCATGAATTAAATCATGAATCATGAATTATGAATCGAATCATGAATCATGAATCATGAATTGAATCATAAATCATGAATTATGAATAATGAATTGAATCATGAATCATGAATCATGAATTGAATCATAAATCATGAATCATGAATCAAATCATGAATCATGAATCATGAATTGAATCATGAATCATGAATTGAATCATGAATCATGAATCATGAATCATGAATCATGAATTGAATCATGAATCATGAATCGAATCATGAATCATGAATTGAATAAGGATTCGAACCATGAATTGAATCATGTATCATGAATTGAATCATGAATCTTGAATCATGAATCATGAATTGAATCATGAATCATGAATTATGAATCATGAATTGAATCATGAATCATGAATCATGAATTGAATCAAAAATCATGAATCATGAATCAAATCATGAATCATGAATCATGAATTATGAATCGAATCATGAATCATGAATCATGAATTGAATCATAAATCATGAATTATGAATAATGAATTGAATCATGAATCATGAATCATGAATTGAATCATAAATCATGAATCATGAATCAAATCATGAATCATGAATCATGAATTGAATCATAAATCATGAATTGAATCATGAATCATGAATCATGAATCATGAATCATGAATTGAATCATGAATCATGAATCATGAATCGAATCATGAATCATGAATCATGAATTGAATCATGAATCATGAATCGTGAATTGAAACATGAATCATGCATCATGAATCATGACATGAATCATGAATCATAAATCGAATCATGAATCATAAATTGAATCAGGATTCGAATCATGAATTAAATCATGTATGATGAATTGAATCATGAATCATGAATCTTGAATTATGAATCATGAATTGAATCATGAATCATGAATTATGAATCATGAATTGAATCATGAATCATGAATTGATTCATGAATCATAAATCATGAATCATTAATTGAATCATGAATCATGAATCGAATCATGAATCATGAATTGAATCATGAATCATGAATCATAAATTGAATCGTGAATTGAATCATGAATCATGAATTGAATCATGAATCATAAATTGAATCATGAATCATGAATTGAATCATGAATCATGAATCAAATCATGAATCATGAATTGAATCATGAATCATGAATCATGAATTGAATCATGAATCATGAATCATAAATCATGAATCATGAATCATGAATCATGAATTGAATCATGAATCATGAATCATGAATTGAATCATGAATCATGAATCATAAATCATGAATCGAATCATGAATCATGAATCAAGAATCATGAATCGAATCATGAATCATGAATTGAATCATGAATAATGAATTGAATCATGAATCATGAATCATGAATTGAATTATGAATCATGAATCATGAATCGAATCATGAATCATGAATCATGAATCATGAATTGAATCATGAATCATGAATCATGAATTGAATCATGAATCATGAATCATGAATTGAATCATTAATCATAAATCATGAATCATGACATAAATCATGAATCATGAATCATAAATCGAATCATGAATCTTTAATTGAATCAGGATTCGAATCATGAATTGAATCATGAATCATGAATTGAATCATGAATCATGAATCTTGAATCATAAATCATGAATTGAATCAGGAATCATGAATTATGAATCATGAATTGAATCATGAATCATAATTTGAATCATGAATCATGAATTTATTAATGAATCATGAATCATGAATCGAATCATGAATCATGAATTGAATCATGAATCATGAATTGAATCATGAATCATGAATCATGAATTGAATCATGAATCATGAATCATGAATCATGAATCATGAATCATAAATCGAATCATGAATCATGAATTGAATAAGGATTCGAACCATGAATTGAATCATGTATCATGAATTGAATCATGAATCTTGAATCATGAATCATGAATTGAATCATGAATCATGAATTATGAATCATGAATTGAATCATGAATCTTGAATCATGAATCATGAATTGAATCATGAATCATGAATTGAATCATGAATCATGAATCATGAATTGAATCATGAATCATGAATCATGAATCATGACATGAATCATGAATCATGAATCATAAATCGAATCATGAATCATGAATTGAATCAGGATTCGAATCATGAATTGAATCATGAATCATGAATTGAATCATGAATCATGATTTGAATCATGAATCATGAATTATGAATCATGAATTGAATCATGAATCATGAATCGAATCATAAATCATAAATTGCATCAGGTTTCCAATCATGAATTGAATCATGTATGATGAATTGAATCATGAATCATGAATCTTGAATCATGAATCATGAATTGAATTATGAATCATGAATTTAATCATGTATCAAGAATTGAATCATGAATCTTGAATCATGAATTATGAATTGAATCATGAATCATGAATTATGAATCATGAATTGAATCATGAATCATAAATTGAATCATGAATCATGAATCATGAATTGAATCATGAATCATGAATCATGAATCATGACATGAATCATGAATCATGAATCATAAATCGAATCATGAATCATGAATTGAATCAGGATTCGAATCATGAATTTAATCATGAATCATGAATTGAATCATGAATCATGATTTGAATCATGAATCATGAATTATGAATCATGAATTGAATCATGAATCATGAATCGAATCATAAATCATAAATTGCATCAGGTTTCCAATCATGAATTGAATCATGTATGATGAATTGAATCATGAATCATGAATCTTGAATCATGAATCATGAATTGAATCATGAATCATGAATTATGAATCATGAATTGATTCATGAATCATAAATCATGAATCATGAATTGAATCATGAATCATGAATCATGAATCATGAATTGATTCATGAATCATGAATCATGAATTGAATCATAAATCATGAATCATGAATCGAATCATGAATCATGAATTTAATCATTAATCATGAATAATGAATCATGAATCATGAATCATGAATTGAATCATGAATCATGAATCATGAATCGAATCATGAATCATGAATCATGAATCATGAATTGAATCATGAATCATGAATTATGAATCATGAATTGATTCATGAATCATGAATCATGAATTGAATCATAAATCATGAATCATGAATCAAATCATGAATCATGAATCATGAATTGAATCATGAATCATGAATTTAATCATTAATCATGAATAATGAATCATGAATCATGAATCATGAATCATGAATTGAATCATGAATCATGAATCATGAATCGAATCATGAATCATGAATCGAATCATGAATCATGAATCATGAATTAAATCATGAATCATGAATTATGAATCGAATCATGAATCATGAATCATGAATTGAATCATAAATCATGAATTATGAATAATGAATTGAATCATGAATCATGAATCATGAATTGAATCATAAATCATGAATCATGAATCAAATCATGAATCATGAATCATGAATTGAATCATGAATCATGAATTGAATCATGAATCATGAATCATGAATCATGAATCATGAATTGAATCATGAATCATGAATCGAATCATGAATCATGAATCATGAATTGAATCATGAATCGTGAATTGAAACATGAATCATGCATCATGAATCATAACATGAATCATGAATCATAAATCGAATCATGAATCATAAATTGAATCAGGATTCGAATCATGAATTGAATCATGTATGATGAATTGAATCATGAATCATGAATCTTGAATCATGAATCATGAATTGAATCATGAATCATGAATTGATTCATGAATCATGAATCATGAATCATGAATCATGAATCATGAATCATGAATCGAATCATGAATCATGAATTCAATCATGAATCATGAATCATAAATTGAATCGTGAATTGAATCATGAATCATGAATTGAATCATGAATCATAAATTGAATCATGAATCATGAATTGAATCATGAATCATGAATCATGAATCGAATCATGAATCATGAATTGAATCATGAATCATGAATCATGAATTGAATCATGAATCATGAATCATAAATCATGAATCATGAATCATGAATTGAATCATGAATTATGAATCATGAATTGATTCATGAATCATGAATCATGAATTGAATCATAAATCATGAATCATGAATCAAATCATGAATCATGAATCATGAATTGAATCATGAATCATGAATTGAATCATGAATCATAAATAATGAATCATGAATCATGAATCATGAATCGAATCATGAATCATGAATTAAATCATGAATCATGAATTATGAATCGAATCATGAATCATGAATTGAATCATAAATCATGAATTATGAATAATGAATTGAATCATGAATCATGAATCATGAATTGAATCATAAATCATGAATCATGAATCAAATCATGAATCATGAATCATGAATTGAATCATGAATCATGAATTGAATCATGAATCATAAATAATGAATCATGAATCATGAATCATGAATCGAATCATGAATCATGAATTAAATCATGAATCATGAATTATGAATCGAATCATGAATCATGAATTGAATCATAAATCATGAATTATGAATAATGAATTGAATCATGAATCATGAATCATGAATTGAATCATGAATCATGAATCGTGAATTGAATCATGAATCATGCATCATGAATCATGACATGAATCATGAATCATAAATCGAATCATGAATCATAAATTGAATCAGGATTCGAATCATGAATTGAATCATGTATGATGAATTGAATCATGAATCATGAATCTTGAATCATGAATCATGAATTGAATCATGAATCATGAATTATGAATCATGAATTCAATAATGAATCATGAATTGATTCATGAATCATGAATCATGAATCATGAATTGAATCATGAATCGAATCATGAATCATGAATTGAATCATGAATCATGAATCATAAATTGAATCGTGAATTGAATCATGAATCATGAATTGAATCATGAATCATAAATTGAATCATGAATCATGAATTGAATCATGAATTATGAATCATGAATCGAATCATGAATCATGAATTGAATCATGAATCATGAATCATGAATCATGAATTGAATCATGAATCATGAATCATAAATCATGAATCATGAATCATGAATCATGAATTGAATCATGAATTATGAATCATGAATTGATTCATGAATCATGAATTGAATCATAAATCATGAATCATGAATCGAATCATGAATCATGAATCATGAATTGAATCATGAATCATGAATTTAATCATGAATCATAAATAATGAATCATGAATCTTGAATTGAATCATGAATCATGAATCATGAATCGAATCATGAATCATGAATCATGAATCGAATCATGAATCATGAATCATGAATCGAATCATGAATCATGAATCATGAATTAAATCATGAATCATGAATTGAATCATAAATCATGAATTATGAATAATGAATTAAATCATGAATCATGAATTGAATCATAAATCATGAATCATGAATCATGAATTGAATCATGAATCATGAATCATGAATCATGAATCGAATCATGAATCATGAATCATGAATTGAATCATGAATCATAAATCGTGAATTGAATCATGAATCATGAATCATGAACCAAATCATAAATCATGAATTATGAATCATGAATTGAATCATGAATCATGAATCATGATTTGAATCATGGATTGAATCATGAATCATGAATCATGAATTGAATCATGAATCATAAACTGAATCATGAATCATGAATCATGAATTGAATCATGAATCATAAATTGAATCATGAATCATGATTAATGAATTGAATCATGAATCAAATCATGAATCATGAATCATGAATTGAATCATGAATCATGAATCATGAATCATGAATTGAATTATGAATCATGAATCATGAATCATGAATTGAATTATGAATATTGAATCATGAATCGAATCATGAATCATGTATCAAGAATCATGAATCGAATCTTGAATCATGAATTGAATCATGAATCATGAATTATGAATCATGAATTGAATCATGTATCATGAATTGAATCATGAATCTTGAATCATGAATTGAATCATGAATCATGAATTATGAATTATGAATTGAATCATGAATCATGAATTGAATCATGAATCATGAATCATGAATTGAATCATGAATCATGAATCATGAATCAAGAATCATGAATCGAATCTTGAATCATGAATTGAATCATGAATCATGAATCATGAATTATGAATTGAATCATGAATCATGAATCATGAATCATGAATTGAATCATGAATCATGAATCATGAATCATGAATCATGAATTGAATCATGAATCATGAATCATGAATCGAATCATGAATCATGAATCAAGAATCATGAATCGAATCATGAATCATGAATTGAATCATGAATAATGAATTGAATCATGAATCATGAATCATGAATTGAATTATGAATCATGAATCATGAATCGAATCATGAATCATGAATCATGAATCATTAATTGAATCATGAATCATGAATCATGAATTGAATCATGAATCATGAATCATGAATTGAATCATGAATCATAAATCATGAATCATGACATGAATCATGAATCATGAATCATAAATCGAATCATGAATCTTGAATTGAATCAGGATTCGAATCATGAATTGAATCATGAATCATGAATTGAATCATGAATCATGAATCTTGAATCATAAATCATGAATTGAATCAGGAATCATGAATTATGAATCATGAATTGAATCATGAATCATAATTTGAATCATGAATCATGAATTTATTAATGAATCATGAATCATGAATCGAATCATGAATCATGAATTGAATCATGAATCGTGAATTAAATCATGAATCATGAATCATGAATTGAATCATGAATCATGAATCATGAATCATGAATCATGAATCATAAATCGAATCATGAATCATGAATTGAATAAGGATTCGAACCATGAATTGAATCATGTATCATGAATTGAATCATAATTCTTGAATCATGAATCATGAATTGAATCATGAATCATGAATTATGAATCATGAATTGAATCATGAATCATGAATTATGAATCATGAATTTAATCATGTATTAAGAATTGAATCATGATTCTTGAATCATGAATTATGAATTGAATCATGAATCATGAATTATGAATCATGAATTGAATCATGAATCATAAATTGAATCATGAATCATGAATCATGAATTGAATCATGAATCATGAATCATGAATCATGACATGAATCATGAATCATGAATCATAAATCGAATCATGAATCATGAATTGAATCAGGATTCGAATCATGAATTGAATCATGAATCATGAATTGAATCATGAATCATGAATTGAATCATGAATCATGAATTATGAATCATGAATTGAATCATGAATCATGAATTGAATCATGAATCATGAATCATGAATTGAATCATGAATCATGAATTGAATCATCAATCATAAATCATGAATCATGAATCAAATCATGAATCATGAATCATGAATTGAATCATAAATCATGAATTGAATCATGAATCATGAATCATGAATCATGAATCATGAATTGAATCATGAATCATGAATCATGAATCGAATCATGAATCATGAATCATGAATTGAATCATGAATCATGAATCATGAATCAAGAATCATGAATCGAATCTTGAATCATGAATTGAATCATGAATCATGAATCATGAATTATGAATTGAATCATGAATCATGAATCATGAATCATGAATCATGAATTGAATCATGAATCATGAATCATGAATTGAATCATGAATCATGAATCATGAATCGAATCATGAATCATGAATCAAGAATCATGAATCGAATCATGAAACATGAATTGAATCATGAATAATGAATTGAATCATGAATCATGAATTGAATCATGAATCATGAATCATGAATCGAATCATGAATCATGAATCAAGAATCATGAATCGAATCATGAAACATGAATTGAATCATGAATAATGAATTGAATCATGAATCATGAATTGAATTATGAATCATGAATCATGAATCGAATCATGAATCATGAATCATGAATCATGAATTGAATCATGAATCATGAATCATGAATTGAATCATGAATCATGAATCATGAATTGAATCATGAATCATAAATCATGAATCATGACATGAATCATGAATCATGAATCATAAATCGAATCATGAATCTTGAATTGAATCAGGATTCGAATCATGAATTGAATCATGAATCATGAATTGAATCATGAATCATGAATCTTGAATCATAAATCATGAATTGAATCAGGAATCATGAATTATGAATCATGAATTGAATCATGAATCATAATTTGAATCATGAATCATGAATTTATTAATGAATCATGAATCATGAATCGAATCATGAATCATGAATTGAATCATGAATCGTGAATTAAATCATGAATCATGAATCATGAATTGAATCATGAATCATGAATCACGAATCATGAATCATGAATCATAAATCGAATCATGAATCATGAATTAAATAAGGATTCGAACCATGAATTGAATCATGTATCATGAATTGAATCATAATTCTTGAATCATGAATCATGAATTGAATCATGAATCATGAATTATGAATCATGAATTGAATCATGAATCATGAATTATGAATCATGAATTTAATCATGTATTAAGAATTGAATCATGATTCTTGAATCATGAATTATGAATTGAATCATGAATCATGAATTATGAATCATGAATTGAATCATGAATCATAAATTGAATCATGAATCATGAATCATGAATTGAATCATGAATCATGAATCATGAATCATGACATGAATCATGAATCATGAATCATAAATCGAATCATGAATCATGAATTGAATCAGGATTCGAATCATGAATTGAATCATGAATCATGAATTGAATCATGAATCATGAATTGAATCATGAATCATGAATTATGAATCATGAATTGAATCATGAATCATGAATTGAATCATGAATCATGAATCATGAATTGAATCATGAATCATGAATCGAATCATGAATCATAAATCATGAATCATGAATCAAATCATGAATCATGAATCATGAATTGAATCATAAATCATGAATTGAATCATGAATCATGAATCATGAATCATGAATTGAATCATGAATCATGAATCATGAATCGAATCATGAATCATGAATCATGAATTGAATCATGAATCATGAATCGTGAATTGAAACATGAATCATGCATCATGAATCATGACATGAATCATGAATCATAAATCGAATCATGAATCATAAATTGAATCAGGATTCGAATCATGAATTGAATCATGTATGATGAATTGAATCATGAATCATGAATCTTGAATCATGAATCATGAATTGAATCATGAATCATGAATTATGAATCATGAATTGAATCATGAATCATGAATTGATTCATGAATCATAAATCATGAATCATGAATTGAATCATGAATCATGAATCATAAATCGAATCATGAATTGAATCATGAATCATGAATCATAAATTGAATCGTGAATTGAATCATGAATCATGAATTGAATCATGAATTATAAATTGAATCATGAATCATGAATTGAATCATGAATCATGAATCGAATCATGAATCATGAATTGAATCATGAATCATGAATCATGAATTGAATCATGAATCATGAATCATAAATCATGAATCATGAATCATGAATCATGAATTGAATCATGAATCATGAATCATGAATTGAATCATGAATCATGAATCATAAATCATGAATCGAATCATGAATCATGAATCAAGAATCATGAATCGAATCATGAATCATGAATTGAATCATGAATAATGAATTGAATCATGAATCATGAATCATGAATTGAATTATGAATCATGAATCATGAATCGAATCATAAATCATGAATCATGAATCATGAATTGAATCATGAATCATGAATCATGAATTGAATCATGAATCATGAATCATGAATTGAATCATGAATCATAAATCATGAATCATGACATGAATCATGAATCATGAATCATAAATCGAATCATGAATCTTTAATTGAATCAGGATTCGAATCATGAATTGAATCATGAATCATGAATTGAATCATGAATCATGAATCTTGAATCATAAATCATGAATTGAATCAGGAATCATGAATTATGAATCATGAATTGAATCATGAATCATAATTTGAATCATGAATCATGAATTTATTAATGAATCATGAATCGAATCATGAATCATGAATTGAATCATGAATCATGAATTGAATCATGAATCATGAATCATGAATTGAATCATGAATCATGAATCATAAATCGAATCATGAATCATGAATTGAATCAGGATTCGAATCATGAATTGAATCATGAATCATGAATTGAATCATGAATCATGAATTATGAATCATGAATTGAATCATGAATCATGAATTGAATCATGAATCATGAATCATGAATTGAATCATGAATTGAATCATGAATCATGAATTGAATCATGAATCATGAATCATGAATTGAATCATGAATCATGAATCATGAATTGAATCATGAATCATAAATCATGAAGCGAATCATGAATCATAAATTGAATCATGAATCATGAATTAAATCATGAATCATGAATCATGAATTGAATCATGAATCATGAATCATGAATTGAATCATGAATCATGAATTGAATCATGAATCATAAATCATGAATCATGACATGAATCATGAATCATAAATCGAATCATAAATCATAAATTGAATCAGGATTCAAATCATGAATTGAATCATGTATGATGAATTGAATCATGAATCATGAATCTTGAATCATGAATCATGAATGGAATCATGAATCATGAATTATGAATCATGAATTGATTCATGAATCATGAATCATGAATTGAATCATGAATCATGAATCATGAATCGAATCATGAATCATGAATTGAATCATAAATCATGAATCATAAAATGAATCGTGAATTGAATCATGAATCATGAATTGAATCATGAATCATAAATTGAATCATGAATCATGAATTGAATCATGAATCATGAATCATGAATCATGAATTGAATTATGAATCATGAATCATGAATTCAATCATGAATCATGAATCATAATTCATGAATTGAATCATGAATCATGAATTATGAATCATGAATTGATTCATGAATCATGAATCATGAATTGAATCATAAATCATGAATCATGAATCGAATCATGAATCATGAATCATGAATTGAATCATGAATCATGAATCATGAATAATGAATCATGAATCATGAATCATGAATTGAATCATTAATCATGAATTATGAATCGAATCATGAATCATGAATCATGAATTGAATCATAACTCATGAATTATGAATAATGAATTGAATCATGAATCATGAATCATGAATTGAATCAAAAATCATGAATCATGAATCAAATCATGAATCATGAATCATGAATTATGAATCGAATCATGAATCATGAATCATGAATCAAATCATGAATCATGAATCATGAATCATGAATCGAATCATGAATCATGAATTGAATCATAAATCATGAATTATGAATAATGAATTGAATCATGAATCATGAATCATGAATTGAATCATAAATCATGAATCATGAATCAAATCATGAATCATGAATCATGAATTGAATCATAAATCATGAATTGAATCATGAATCATGAATCATGAATCATGAATCATGAATTGAATCATGAATCATGAATCATGAATCGAATCATGAATCATGAATCATGAATTGAATCATGAATCATGAATCGTGAATTGAAACATGAATCATGCATCATGAATCATGACATGAATCATGAATCATAAATCGAATCATGAATCATAAATTGAATCAGGATTCGAATCATGAATTGAATCATGTATGATGAATTGAATCATGAATCATGAATCTTGAATCATGAATTATGAATTGAATCATGAATCATGAATTATGAATCATGAATTGAATCATGAATCATGAATTGATTCATGAATCATAAATCATGAATCATGAATTGAATCATGAATCATGAATCATGAATCGAATCATGAATTGAATCATGAATCATGAATCATAAATTGAATCGTGAATTGAATCATGAATCATGAATTGAATCATGAATCATAAATTGAATCATGAATCATGAATTGAATCATGAATCATGAATCGAATCATGAATCATGAATTGAATCATGAATCATGAATCATGAATTGAATCATGAATCATGAATCATAAATCATGAATCATGAATCATGAATCATGAATTGAATCATGAATCATGAATCATGAATTGAATCATGAATCATGAATCATAAATCATGAATCGAATCATGAATCATGAATCAAGAATCATGAATCGAATCATGAATCATGAATTGAATCATGAATAATGAATTGAATCATGAATCATGAATCATGAATTGAATTATGAATCATGAATCATGAATCGAATCATAAATCATGAATCATGAATCATGAATTGAATCATGAATCATGAATCATGAATTGAATCATGAATCATGAATCATGAATTAAATCATGAATCATAAATCATGAATCATGACATGAATCATGACTCGTGAATCATAAATCGAATCATGAATCTTTAATTGAATCAGGATTCGAATCATGAATTGAATCATGAATCATGAATTGAATCATGAATCATGAATCTTGAATCATAAATCATGAATTGAATCAGGAATCATGAATTATGAATCATGAATTGAATCATGAATCATAATTTGAATCATGAATCATGAATTTATTAATGAATCATGAATCATGAATCGAATCATGAATCATGAATTGAATCATGAATCATGAATTGAATCATGAATCATGAATCATGAATTGAATCATGAATCATGAATCATGAATCATGAATCATGAATCATAAATCGAATCATGAATCATGAATTGAATAAGGATTCGAACCATGAATTGAATCATGTATCATGAATTGAATCATGAATCTTGAATCATGAATCATGAATTGAATCATGAATCATGAATTATGAATCATGAATTGAATCATGAATCATGAATTATGAATCATGAATTTAATCATGTATCAAGAATTGAATCATGAATCTTGAATCATGAATTATGAATTGAATCATGAATCATGAATTATGAATCATGAATTGAATCATGAATCATAAATTGAATCATGAATCATAAATCATGAATTGAATCATGAATCATGAATCATGAATCATGAATCATGAATTGAATCATGAATCATGAATCATGAATCGAATCATGAATCATGAATCATGAATTGAATCATGAATCATGAATCGTGAATTGAAACATGAATCATGCATCATGAATCATGACATGAATCATGAATCATAAATCGAATCATGAATCATAAATTGAATCAGGATTCGAATCATGAATTGAATCATGTATGATGAATTGAATCATGAATCATGAATCTTGAATCATGAATCATGAATTGAATCATGAATCATGAATTATGAATCATGAATTGAATCATGATTCATGAATTGATTCATGAATCATAAATCATGAATCATGAATTGAATCATGAATCATGAATCATGAATCGAATCATGAATTGAATCATGAATCATGAATCATAAATTGAATCGTGAATTGAATCATGAATCATGAATTGAATCATGAATTATAAATTGAATCATGAATCATGAATTGAATCATGAATCATGAATCATGAATTGAATCATGAATCATGAATCATAAATCATGAATCATGAATCATGAATCATGAATTGAATCATGAATCATGAATCATGAATTGAATCATGAATCATGAATCATAAATCATGAATCGAATCATGAATCATGAATCAAGAATCATGAATCGAATCATGAATCATGAATTGAATCATGAATAATGAATTGAATCATGAATCATGAATCATGAATTGAATTATGAATCATGAATCATGAATCGAATCATAAATCATGAATCATGAATCATGAATTGAATCATGAATCATGAATCATGAATTGAATCATGAATCATGAATCATGAATTGAATCATGAATCATAAATCATGAATCATGACATGAATCATGAATCATGAATCATAAATCGAATCATGAATCTTTAATTGAATCAGGATTCGAATCATGAATTGAATCATGAATCATGAATTGAATCATGAATCATGAATCTTGAATCATAAATCATGAATTGAATCAGGAATCATGAATTATGAATCATGAATTGAATCATGAATCATAATTTGAATCATGAATCATGAATTTATTAATGAATCATGAATCATGAATCGAATCATGAATCATGAATTGAATCATGAATCATGAATTGAATCATGAATCATGAATCATGAATTGAATCATGAATCATGAATCATAAATCGAATCATGAATCATGAATTGAATCAGGATTCGAATCATGAATTGAATCATGAATCATGAATTGAATCATGAATCATGAATTGAATCATGAATCATGAATTATGAATCATGAATTGAATCATGAATCATGAATTGAATCATGAATCATGAATCATGAATTGAATCATGAATTGAATCATGAATCATGAATTGAATCATGAATCATGAATTGAATCATGAATCATGAATCATGAATTGAATCATGAATCATAAATCATGAAGCGAATCATGAATCATAAATTGAATCATGAATCATGAATTAAATCATGAATCATGAATCATGAATTGAATCATGAATCATGAATCATGAATTGAATCATGAATCATGAATTGAATCATGAATCATAAATCATGAATCATGACATGAATCATGAATCATAAATCGAATCATAAATCATAAATTGAATCAGGATTCAAATCATGAATTGAATCATGTATGATGAATTGAATCATGAATCATGAATCTTGAATCATGAATCATGAATGGAATCATGAATCATGAATTATGAATCATGAATTGATTCATGAATCATGAATCATGAATCATGAATTGAATCATGAATCATGAATCATGAATCGAATCATGAATCATGAATTGAATCATAAATCATGAATCATAAATTGAATCGTGAATTGAATCATGAATCATGAATTGAATCATGAATCATAAATTGAATCATGAATCATGAATTGAATCATGAATCATGAATCATGAATCATGAATTGAATTATGAATCATGAATCATGAATTGAATCATGAATCATGAATCATAATTCATGAATTGAATCATGAATCATGAATTATGAATCATGAATTGATTCATGAATCATGAATCATGAATTGAATCATAAATCATGAATCATGAATCGAATCATGAATCATGAATCATGAATTGAATCATGAATCATGAATCATGAATAATGAATCATGAATCATGAATCATGAATTGAATCATGAATCATGAATTATGAATCGAATCATGAATCATGAATCATGAATTGAATCATAACTCATGAATTATGAATAATGAATTGAATCATGAATCATGAATCATGAATTGAATCAAAAATCATGAATCATGAATCAAATCATGAATCATGAATCATGAATTATGAATCGAATCATGAATCATGAATCATGAATCAAATCATGAATCATGAATCATTAATCGAATCATGAATCATGAATCATGAATTGAATCATAAATCATGAATTATGAATAATGAATTGAATCATGAATCATGAATCATGAATTGAATCATAAATCATGAATCATGAATCAAATCATGAATCATGAATCATGAATTGAATCATAAATCATGAATTGAATCATGCATCATGAATCATGAATCATGAATCATGAATTGAATCATGAATCATGAATCATGAATCGAATCATGAATCATGAATCATGAATTGAATCATGAATCATAAATCGTGAATTGAAACATGAATCATGCATCATGAATCATGACATGAATCATGAATCATAAATCGAATCATGAATCATAAATTGAATCAGGATTCGAATCATGAATTGAATCATGTATGATGAATTGAATCATGAATCATGAATCTTGAATCATGAATCATGAATTGAATCATGAATCATGAATTATGAATCATGAATTGAATCATGAATCATGAATTGATTCATGAATCATAAATCATGAATCATGAATTGAATCATGAATCATGAATCATGAATCGAATCATGAATGGAATCATGAATCATGAATTATGAATCATGAATTGATTCATGAATCATGAATCATGAATCATGAATTGAATCATGAATCATGAATCATGAATCGAATCATGAATCATGAATTGAATCATAAATCATGAATCATAAATTGAATCGTGAATTGAATCATGAATCATGAATTGAATCATGAATCATAAATTGAATCATGAATCATGAATTGAATCATGAATCATGAATCATGAATCATGAATTGAATTATGAATCATGAATCATGAATTCAATCATGAATCATGAATCATAATTCATGAATTGAATCATGAATCATGAATTATGAATCATGAATTGATTCATGAATCATGAATCATGAATTGAATAATAAATCATGAATCATGAATCGAATCATGAATCATGAATCATGAATTGAATCATGAATCATGAATCATGAATAATGAATCATGAATCATGAATCATGAATTGAATCATGAATCATGAATTATGAATCGAATCATGAATCATGAATCATGAATTGAATCATAACTCATGAATTATGAATAATGAATTGAATCATGAATCATGAATCATGAATTGAATCAAAAATCATGAATCATGAATCAAATCATGAATCATGAATCATGAATTATGAATCGAATCATGAATCATGAATCATGAATCAAATCATGAATCATGAATCATGAATCATGAATCGAATCATGAATCATGAATTGAATCATAAATCATGAATTATGAATAATGAATTGAATCATGAATCATGAATCATGAATTGAATCATAAATCATGAATCATGAATCAAATCATGAATCATGAATCATGAATTGAATCATAAATCATGAATTGAATCATGAATCATGAATCATGAATCATGAATCATGAATTGAATCATGAATCATGAATCATGAATCGAATCATGAATCATGAATCATGAATTGAATCATGAATCATGAATCGTGAATTGAAACATGAATCATGCATCATGAATCATGACATGAATCATGAATCATAAATCGAATCATGAATCATAAATTGAATCAGGATTCGAATCATGAATTGAATCATGTATGATGAATTGAATCATGAATCATGAATCTTGAATCATGAATCATGAATTGAATCATGAATCATGAATTATGAATCATGAATTGAATCATGAATCATGAATTGATTCATGAATCATAAATCATGAATCATGAATTGAATCATGAATCATGAATCATGAATCGAATCATGAATTGAATCATGAATCATGAATCATAAATTGAATCGTGAATTGAATCATGAATCATGAATTGAATCATGAATCATAAATTGAATCATGAATCATGAATTGAATCATGAATCATGAATCGAATCATGAATCATGAATTGAATCATGAATCATGAATCATGAATTGAATCATGAATCATGAATCATGAATCATGAATCATGAATCATGAATTGAATCATGAATCATGAATCATGAATTGAATCATGAATCATGAATCATAAATCATGAATCGAATCATGAATCATGAATCAAGAATCATGAATTGAATTATGAATCATGAATCATGAATCGAATCATAAATCATGAATCATGAATCATGAATTGAATCATGAATCATGAATCATGAATTAAATCATGAATCATAAATCATGAATCATGACATGAATCATGACTCGTGAATCATAAATCGAATCATGAATCTTTAATTGAATCAGGATTCGAATCATGAATTGAATCATGAATCATGAATTGAATCATGAATCATGAATCTTGAATCATAAATCATGAATTGAATCAGGAATCATGAATTATGAATCATGAATTGAATCATGAATCATAATTTGAATCATGAATCATGAATTTATTAATGAATCATGAATCATGAATCGAATCATGAATCATGAATTGAATCATGAATCATGAATTGAATCATGAATCATGAATCATGAATTGAATCATGAATCATGAATCATGAATCATGAATCATGAATCATAAATCGAATCATGAATCATGAATTGAATAAGGATTCGAACCATGAATTGAATCATGTATCATGAATTGAATCATGAATCTTGAATCATGAATCATGAATTGAATCATGAATCATGAATTATGAATCATGAATTGAATCATGAATCATGAATTATGAATCATGAATTTAATCATGTATCAAGAATTGAATCATGAATCTTGAATCATGAATTATGAATTGAATCATGAATCATGAATTATGAATCATGAATTGAATCATGAATCATAAATTGAATCATGAATCATAAATCATGAATTGAATCATGAATCATGAATCATGAATCATGAATCATGAATTGAATCATGAATCATGAATCATGAATCGAATCATGAATCATGAATCATGAATTGAATCATGAATCATGAATCGTGAATTGAAACATGAATCATGCATCATGAATCATGACATGAATCATGAATCATAAATCGAATCATGAATCATAAATTGAATCAGGATTCGAATCATGAATTGAATCATGTATGATGAATTGAATCATGAATCATGAATCTTGAATCATGAATCATGAATTGAATCATGAATCATGAATTATGAATCATGAATTGAATCATGAATCATGAATTGATTCATGAATCATAAATCATGAATCATGAATTGAATCATGAATCATGAATCATGAATCGAATCATGAATTGAATCATGAATCATGAATCATAAATTGAATCGTGAATTGAATCATGAATCATGAATTGAATCATGAATTATAAATTGAATCATGAATCATGAATTGAATCATGAATCATGAATCGAATCATGAATCATGAATTGAATCATGAATCATGAATCATAAATCATGAATCATGAATCATGAATCATGAATTGAATCATGAATCATGAATCATGAATTGAATCATGAATCATGAATCATAAATCATGAATCGAATCATGAATCATGAATCAAGAATCATGAATCGAATCATGAATCATGAATTGAATCATGAATAATGAATTGAATCATGAATCATGAATCATGAATTGAATTATGAATCATGAATCATGAATCGAATCATAAATCATGAATCATGAATCATGAATTGAATCATGAATCATGAATCATGAATTGAATCATGAATCATGAATCATGAATTGAATCATGAATCATAAATCATGAATCATGACATGAATCATGAATCATGAATCATAAATCGAATCATGAATCTTTAATTGAATCAGGATTCGAATCATGAATTGAATCATGAATCATGAATTGAATCATGAATCATGAATCTTGAATCATAAATCATGAATTGAATCAGGAATCATGAATTATGAATCATGAATTGAATCATGAATCATAATTTGAATCATGAATCATGAATTTATTAATGAATCATGAATCATGAATCGAATCATGAATCATGAATTGAATCATGAATCATGAATTGAATCATGAATCATGAATCATGAATTGAATCATGAATCATGAATCATAAATCGAATCATGAATCATGAATTGAATCAGGATTCGAATCATGAATTGAATCATGAATCATGAATTGAATCATGAATCATGAATTGAATCATGAATCATGAATTATGAATCATGAATTGAATCATGAATCATGAATTGAATCATGAATCATGAATCATGAATTGAATCATGAATTGAATCATGAATCATGAATTGAATCATGAATCATGAATTGAATCATGAATCATGAATCATGAATTGAATCATGAATCATAAATCATGAAGCGAATCATGAATCATAAATTGAATCATGAATCATGAATTAAATCATGAATCATGAATCATGAATTGAATCATGAATCATGAATCATGAATTGAATCATGAATCATGAATTGAATCATGAATCATAAATCATGAATCATGACATGAATCATGAATCATAAATCGAATCATAAATCATAAATTGAATCAGGATTCAAATCATGAATTGAATCATGTATGATGAATTGAATCATGAATCATGAATCTTGAATCATGAATCATGAATGGAATCATGAATCATGAATTATGAATCATGAATTGATTCATGAATCATGAATCATGAATCATGAATTGAATCATGAATCATGAATCATGAATCGAATC
Source organism: Mixophyes australis (assembly GCA_036250195.1). Classification (NCBI taxonomy): domain Eukaryota; kingdom Metazoa; phylum Chordata; class Amphibia; order Anura; family Limnodynastidae; genus Mixophyes; species Mixophyes australis. The sequence goes on along the minus strand of JAVHZZ010000024.1, from coordinate 674,662 downwards.
ATGAATCATGAATTGAATCATAAATCATGAATCATAAATTGAATCGTGAATTGAATCATGAATCATGAATTGAATCATGAATCATAAATTGAATCATGAATCATGAATTGAATCATGAATCATGAATCATGAATCATGAATTGAATTATGAATCATGAATCATGAATTGAATCATGAATCATGAATCATAATTCATGAATTGAATCATGAATCATGAATTATGAATCATGAATTGATTCATGAATCATGAATCATGAATTGAATCATAAATCATGAATCATGAATCGAATCATGAATCATGAATCATGAATTGAATCATGAATCATGAATCATGAATAATGAATCATGAATCATGAATCATGAATTGAATCATGAATCATGAATTATGAATCGAATCATGAATCATGAATCATGAATTGAATCATAACTCATGAATTATGAATAATGAATTGAATCATGAATCATGAATCATGAATTGAATCAAAAATCATGAATCATGAATCAAATCATGAATCATGAATCATGAATTATGAATCGAATCATGAATCATGAATCATGAATCAAATCATGAATCATGAATCATGAATCGAATCATGAATCATGAATCATGAATTGAATCATAAATCATGAATTATGAATAATGAATTGAATCATGAATCATGAATCATGAATTGAATCATAAATCATGAATCATGAATCAAATCATGAATCATGAATCATGAATTGAATCATAAATCATGAATTGAATCATGCATCATGAATCATGAATCATGAATCATGAATTGAATCATGAATCATGAATCATGAATCGAATCATGAATCATAAATTGAATCATGAATCATAAATCATGAATTGAATCATGAATCATGAATCATGAATCATGAATCATGAATTGAATCATGAATCATGAATCATGAATCGAATCATGAATCATGAATCATGAATTGAATCATGAATCATGAATCGTGAATTGAAACATGAATCATGCATCATGAATCATGACATGAATCATGAATCATAAATCGAATCATGAATCATAAATTGAATCAGGATTCGAATCATGAATTGAATCATGTATGATGAATTGAATCATGAATCATGAATCTTGAATCATGAATCATGAATTGAATCATGAATCATGAATTATGAATCATGAATTGAATCATGAATCATGAATTGATTCATGAATCATAAATCATGAATCATGAATTGAATCATGAATCATGAATCATGAATCGAATCATGAATTGAATCATGAATCATGAATCATGAATCATGAATTGAATCATGAATCATGAATCATGAATTGAATCATGAATCATGAATCATGAATTGAATCATGAATCATAAATCATGAATCATGACATGAATCATGAATCATGAATCATAAATCGAATCATGAATCTTTAATTGAATCAGGATTCGAATCATGAATTGAATCATGAATCATGAATTGAATCATGAATCATGAATCTTGAATCATAAATCATGAATTGAATCAGGAATCATGAATTATGAATCATGAATTGAATCATGAATCATAATTTGAATCATGAATCATGAATTTATTAATGAATCATGAATCATGAATCGAATCATGAATCATGAATTGAATCATGAATCATGAATTGAATCATGAATCATGAATCATGAATTGAATCATGAATCATGAATCATAAATCTAATCATGAATCATGAATTGAATCAGGATTCGAATCATGAATTGAATCATGAATCATGAATTGAATCATGAATCATGAATTGAATCATGAATCATGAATTATGAATCATGAATTGAATCATGAATCATGAATTGAATCATGAATCATGAATTGAATCATGAATTGAATCATGAATCATGAATTGAATCATGAATCATGAATTGAATCATGAATCATGAATCATGAATTGAATCATGAATCATAAATCATGAAGCGAATCATGAATCATAAATTGAATCATGAATCATGAATTAAATCATGAATCATGAATCATGAATTGAATCATGAATCATGAATCATGAATTGAATCATGAATCATGAATTGAATCATGAATCATAAATCATGAATCATGACATGAATCATGAATCATAAATCGAATCATAAATCATAAATTGAATCAGGATTCAAATCATGAATTGAATCATGTATGATGAATTGAATCATGAATCATGAATCTTGAATCATGAATGGAATCATGAATCATGAATTATGAATCATGAATTGATTCATGAATCATGAATCATGAATCATGAATTGAATCATGAATCATGAATCATGAATCGAATCATGAATCATGAATTGAATCATAAATCATGAATCATAAATTGAATCGTGAATTGAATCATGAATCATGAATTGAATCATGAATCATAAATTGAATCATGAATCATGAATTGAATCATGAATCATGAATCATGAATCATGAATTGAATTATGAATCATGAATCATGAATTGAATCATGAATCATGAATCATAATTCATGAATTGAATCATGAATCATGAATTATGAATCATGAATCGAATCATGAATCATGAATCATGAATTGAATCATGAATCATGAATCATGAATAATGAATCATGAATCATGAATCATGAATTGAATCATGAATCATGAATTATGAATCGAATCATGAATCATGAATCATGAATTGAATCATAACTCATGAATTATGAATAATGAATTGAATCATGAATCATGAATCATGAATTGAATCAAAAATCATGAATCATGAATCAAATCATGAATCATGAATCATGAATTATGAATCGAATCATGAATCATGAATCATGAATCAAATCATGAATCATGAATCATGAATCGAATCATGAATCATGAATCATGAATTGAATCATAAATCATGAATTATGAATAATGAATTGAATCATGAATCATGAATCATGAATTGAATCATAAATCATGAATCATGAATCAAATCATGAATCATGAATCATGAATTGAATCATAAATCATGAATTGAATCATGCATCATGAATCATGAATCATGAATCATGAATTGAATCATGAATCATGAATCATGAATCGAATCATGAATCATGAATCATGAATTGAATCATGAATCATAAATCGTGAATTGAAACATGAATCATGCATCATGAATCATGACATGAATCATGAATCATAAATCGAATCATGAATCATAAATTGAATCAGGATTCGAATCATGAATTGAATCATGTATGATGAATTGAATCATGAATCATGAATCTTGAATCATGAATCATGAATTGAATCATGAATCATGAATTATGAATCATGAATTGAATCATGAATCATGAATTGATTCATGAATCATAAATCATGAATCATGAATTGAATCATGAATCATGAATCATGAATCGAATCATGAATTGAATCATGAATCATGAATCATAAATTGAATCGTGAATTGAATCATGAATCATGAATTGAATCATGAATCATAAATTGAATCATGAATCATGAATTGAATCATGAATCATGAATCGAATCATGAATCATGAATTGAATCATGAATCATGAATTGAATCATGAATCATGAATCATAAATCATGAATCATGAATCATGAATCATGAATTGAATCATGAATCATGAATCATGAATTGAATCATGAATCATGAATCATAAATCATGAATCGAATCATGAATCATGAATCAAGAATCATGAATCGAATCATGAATCATGAATTGAATCATGAATAATGAATTGAATCATGAATCATGAATCATGAATTGAATTATGAATCATGAATCATGAATCGAATCATAAATCATGAATCATGAATCATGAATTGAATCATGAATCATGAATCATGAATTGAATCATGAATCATGAATCATGAATTAAATCATGAATCATAAATCATGAATCATGACATGAATCATGACTCGTGAATCATAAATCGAATCATGAATCTTTAATTGAATCAGGATTCGAATCATGAATTGAATCATGAATCATGAATTGAATCATGAATCATGAATCTTGAATCATAAATCATGAATTGAATCAGGAATCATGAATTATGAATCATGAATTGAATCATGAATCATAATTTGAATCATGAATCATGAATTTATTAATGAATCATGAATCATGAATCGAATCATGAATCATGAATTGAATCATGAATCATGAATCATGAATTGAATCATGAATCATGAATCATAAATCATGAATCATGAATCATAAATCGAATCATGAATCATGAATTGAATAAGGATTCGAACCATGAATTGAATCATGTATCATGAATTGAATCATGAATCTTGAATCATGAATCATGAATTGAATCATGAATCATGAATTATGAATCATGAATTGAATCATGAATCATGAATTATGAATCATGAATTTAATCATGTATCAAGAATTGAATCATGAATCTTGAATCATGAATTATGAATTGAATCATGAATCATGAATTATGAATCATGAATTGAATCATGAATCATAAATTGAATCATGAATCATAAATCATGAATTGAATCATGAATCATGAATCATGACATGAATCATGAATCATGAATCATAAATCGAATCATGAATCATGAATTGAATCATGAATCATGAATTGAATCATGAATCATGAATTATGAATCATGAATTGAATCATGAATCATGAATTGAATCATGAATCATGAATTGAATCATGAATTGAATCATGAATCATGAATTGAATCATGAATCATGAATCATGAATTGAATCATGAATCATGAATCATGAATTGAATCATGAATCATGAATCATGAATCGAATCATGAATCATAAATTGAATCATGAATCATGAATTAAATCATGAATCATGAATCATGAATTGAATCATGAATCATGAATCATGAATTGAATCATGAATCATGAATTGAATAATGAATCATGAATCATGAATCGAATCATGAATCATGAATTGAATCGTGAATTGAATCATGAATCATGAATTGAATCATAATTCATAAATTGAATCATGAATCATGAATCATGAATCGAATCATGAATCATGAATTGAATCATGAATCATGAATCATGAATTGAATCATGAATCATGAATCATAAATCATGATCATGAATCATGAATCATGAATTGAATCATGAATTATGAATCATGAATTGATTTATGAATCATGAATTGAATCATGAATTATGAATCATGAATTGATTTATGAATCATGAATTGAATCATAAATCATGAATCATGAATCGAATCATGAATCATGAATCATGAATTGAATCATGAATCATGAATTTAATCATGAATCATAAATAATGAATCATGAATCATGAATTGAATCATGAATCATGAATCATGAATCGAATCATGAATCATGAATCATGAATCGAATCATGAATCATGCATCATGAATTGAATCATGAATCATGAATCATGAATCGAATCATGAATCATGAATCATGAATTAAATCATGAATCATGAATCATGAATCATGAATCATGAATTGAATCAGGAATCATGAATTATGAATAATGAATTAAATCATGAATCATGAATTGAATCATGAATCATGAATCATGAATCGAATCATGAATCATGAATCATGAATTGAATCATGAATCATAAATCGTGAATTGAATCATGAATCATGAATCATGAACTAAATCATAAATCATGAATTATGAATCATGAATTGAATCATGAATCATGAATCATGATTTGAATCATGGATTGAATCATGAATCATGAATCATGAATTGAATCATGAATCATAAATTGAATCATGAATCATGAATCATGAATTGAATCATGAATCATAAATTGAATCATGAATCATGATTAATGAATTGAATCATGAATCAAATCATGAATCATGAATCATGAATTGAATCATGAATCATGAATCATGAATCATGAATTGAATTATGAAACATGAATCATGAATTGAATTATGAATATTGAATCATGAATCGAATCATGAATCATGTATCAAGAATCATGAATCGAATCGTGAATCATGAATTGAATCATGAATCATGAATTATGAATCATGAATTGAATCATGTATCATGAATTGAATCATGAATCTTGAATCATGAATTGAATCATGAATCATGAATTATGAATTATGAATTGAATCATGAATCATGAATTGAATCATGAATCATGAATCATGAATTGAATCATGAATCATGAATCATGAATCAAGAATCATGAATCGAATCTTGAATCATGAATTGAATCATGAATCATGAATCATGAATTATGAATTGAATCATGAATCATGAATCATGAATCATGAATCATGAATTGAATCATGAATCATGAATCATGAATCATGAATCATGAATTGAATCATGAATCATGAATCATGAATCGAATCATGAATCATGAATCATGAATCATGAATTGAATTATGAATCATGAATCATGAATCGAATCATGAATCATGAATCATGAATCATGAATTGAATCATGAATCATGAATCATGAATTAAATCATGAATCATGAATCATGAATTGAATCATGAATCATAAATCATGAATCATGACATGAATCATGAATCATGAATCATAAATCGAATCATGAATCTTGAATTGAATCAGGATTCGAATCATGAATTGAATCATGAATCATGAATTGAATCATGAATCATGAATCTTGAATCATAAATCATGAATTGAATCAGGAATCATAATTTGAATCATGAATCATGAATTTATTAATGAATCATGAATCATGAATCGAATCATGAATCATGAATTGAATCATGAATCGTGAATTAAATCATGAATCATGAATCATGAATTGAATCATGAATCATGAATCATGAATCATGAATCATGAATCATAAATCGAATCATGAATCATGAATTGAATAAGGATTCGAACCATGAATTGAATCATGTATCATGAATTGAATCATGAATCTTGAATCATGAATCATGAATTGAATCATGAATCATGAATTATGAATCATGAATTGAATAATGAATCATGAATTATGAATCATGAATTTAATCATGTATTAAGAATTGAATCATGAATCTTGAATCATGAATTATGAATTGAATCATGAATCATGAATTATGAATCATGAATTGAATCATGAATCATAAATTGAATCATGAATCATGAATCATGAATTGAATCATGAATCATGAATCATGAATCATGACATGAATCAGGAATCATGAATCATAAATCGAATCATGAATCATGAATTGAATCAGGATTCGAATCATGAATTGAATCATGAATCATGAATTGAATCATGAATCATGAATTATGAATCATGAATTGAATCATGAATCATGAATTGAATCATGAATCATGAATCATAAATTGAATCGTGAATTGAATCATGAATCATGAATTGAATCATGAATCATAAATTGAATCATGAATCATGAATTGAATCATGAATCATGAATTGAATCATGAATCATGAATTATGAATCATGAATTGAATCATGAATCATGAATTGAATCATGAATCATGAATCATGAATTGAATCATGAATTGAATCATGAATCATGAATTGAATCATGAATCATGAATCATGAATTGAATCATGAATCATGAATCATGAATTGAATCATGAATCATAAATCATGAATCGAATCATGAATCATAAATTGAATCATGAATCATGAATTAAATCATGAATCATGAATCATGAATTGAATCATGAATCATGAATCATGAATTGAATCATGAATCATGAATTGAATCATGAATCATAAATCATGAATCATGACATGAATCATGAATCATAAATCGAATCATAAATCATAAATTGAATCAGGATTCAAATCATAAATTGAATCATGTATGATGAATTGAATCATGAATCATGAATCTTGAATCATGAATCATGAATGGAATCATGAATCATGAATTATGAATCATGAATTGATTCATGAATTATGAATCATGAATCATGAATTGAATCATGAATCATGAATCATGAATCGAATCATGAATCATGAATTGAATCATAAATCATGAGTCATAAATTGAATTGTGAATTGAATCATGAATCATGAATTGAATCATGAATCATAAATTGAATCATGAATCATGAATTGAATCATGAATCATGAATCATGAATCATGAATTGAATTATGAATCATGAATCATGAATTGAATCATGAATCATGAATCATGAATCATGAATTGAATCATGAATCATGAATTATGAATCATGAATTGATTCATGAATCATGAATCATGAATTGAATCATAAATCATGAATCATGAATCGAATCATGAATCATGAATTGAATCATGAATCATGAATCATGAATAATGAATCATGAATCATGAATCATGAATTGAATCATGAATCATGAATTATATATCGAATCATGAATCATGAATCATGAATTGAATCATGAATCATGAATCATGAATAATGAATCATGAATCATGAATCATGAATTGAATCATGAATCATGAATTATGAATCGAATCATGAATCATGAATCATGAATTGAATCATAAATCATGAATTATGAATAATGAATTGAATCATGAATCATGAATCATGAATTGAATCAAAAATCATGAATCATGAATCATGAATCATGAATTATGAATCGAATCATGAATCATGAATCATGAATCAAATCATGAATCATAAATCATGAATTATGAATCGAATCATGAATCATGAATCATGAATTGAATCATAAATCATGAATTATGAATAATGAATTGAATCATGAATCATGAATCATGAATTGAATCATAAATCATGAATCATGAATCAAATCATGAATCATGAATCAAATCATGAATCATGAATCATGAATTGAATCATAAATCATGAATTGAATCATGAATCATGAATCATGAATCATGAATTGAATCATGAATCATGAATCATGAATCGAATCATGAATCATGAATTGAATCATGAATCATGAATCGTGAATTGAAACATGAATCATGCATCATGAATCATGACATGAATCATGAATCATAAATCGAATCATGAATCATAAATTGAATCAGGATTCGAATCATGAATTGAATCATGTATGATGAATTGAATCATGAATCATGAATCTTGAATCATGAATCATGAATTGAATCATGAATCATGAATTATGAATCATGAATTGAATCATGAATCATGAATTGATTCATGAATCATAAATCATGAATCATGAATTGAATCATGAATCATGAATCATGAATCGAATCATGAATTGAATCATGAATCATGAATCATAAATTGAATCGTGAATTGAATCATGAATCATGAATTGAATCATGAATCATAAATTGAATCATGAATCATGAATTGAATCATGAATCATGAATCGAATCATGAATCATGAATTAAATCATGAATCATGAATTGAATCATGAATCATGAATCATAAATCATGAATCATGAATCATGAATCATGAATCGAATCATGAATCATGAATTGAATCATGAATAATGAATTGAATCATGAATCATGAATCATGAATTGAATTATGAATCATGAATCATGAATCGAATCATAAATCATGAATCATGAATCATGAATTGAATCATGAATCATGAATCATGAATTGAATCATGAGTCATAAATCATGAATCATGACATGAATCATGAATCATGAATCATAAATCGAATCATGAATCTTTAATTGAATCAGGATTCGAATCATGAATTGAATCATGAATCATGAATTGAATCATGAATCATGAATCTTGAATCATAAATCATGAATTGAATCAGGAATCATGAATTATGAGTCATGAATTGAATCATGAATCATAATTTGAATCATGAATCATGAATTTATTAATGAATCAAGAATCATGAATCGAATCATGAATCATGAATTGAATCATGAATCATGAATTGAATCATGAATCATGAATCATGAATTGAATCATGAATCATGAATCATGAATCATGAATCATGAATCATAAATCGAATCATGAATCATGAATTGAATAAGGATTCAAACCATGAATTGAATCATGTATCATGAATTGAATCATGAATCTTGAATCATGAATCATGAATTGAATCATGAATCATGAATTATGAATCATGAATTGAATCATGAATCATGAATTATGAATCATGAATTTAATCATGTATCAAGAATTGAATCATGAATCTTGAATCATGAATTATGAATTGAATCATGAATCATGAATTATGAATCATGAATTGAATCATGAATCATAAATTGAATCATGAATCATGAATCATGAATTGAATCATGAATCATGAATCATGAATCATGACATGAATCATGAATCATGAATCATAAATCGAATCATGAATCATGAATTGAATCAGGATTCGAATCATGAATTGAATCATGAATCATGAATCATGAATTGAATCATGAATCATGAATTGAATCATGAATCATGAATTATGAATCATGAATTGAATCATGAATCATGAATTGAATCATGAATCATGAATCATGAATTGAATCATGAATCATGAATCATAAATCGAATCATGAATCATGAATTGAATCAGGATTCGAATCATGAATTGAATCATGAATCATGAATTGAATCATGAATCATGAATTGAATCATGAATCATGAATTATGAATCATGAATTGAATCATGAATCATGAATTGAATCATGAATCATGAATCATGAATTGAATCATGAATTGAATCATGAATCATGAATTGAATCATGAATCATGAATCATGAATTGAATCATGAATCATGAATCATGAATTGAATCATGAATCATGAATCATGAATCGAATCATGAATCATAAATTGAATCATGAATCATGAATTAAATCATGAATCATGAATCATGAATTGAATCATGAATCATGAATCATGAATTGAATCATGAATCATGAATTAAATCATGAATCATAAATCATGAATCATGACATGAATCATGAATCATAAATCGAATCATAAATCATAAATTGAAATAGGATTCGAATCATGAATTGAATCATGTATGATGAATTGAATCATGAATCATGAATCTTGAATCATGAATCATGAATGGAATCATGAATCATGAATTATGAATCATGAATTGAATCATGAATCATGAATCGAATCATGAATCATGAATTGAATCATGAATCATGAATCATAAATTGAATCGTGAATTGAATCATGAATCATGAATTGAATCATGAATCATAAATTGAATCATGAATCATGAATTGAATCATGAATCATGAATCATGAATCATGAATTGAATTATGAATCATGAATCATGAATTGAATCATGAATCATGAATCATGAATCATGAATTGAATCATGAATCATGAATTATGAATCATGAATTGATTCATGAATCATGAATCATGAATTGAATCATAAATCATGAATCATGAATCGAATCATGAATCATGAATCATGAATTGAATCATGAATCATGAATTTAATCATGAATCATGAATAATGAATCATGAATCATGAATCATGAATTGAATCATGAATCATGAATTATGAATCGAATCATGAATCATGAATCATGAATTGAATCATAAATCATGAATTATGAATAATGAATTGAATCATGAATCATGAATTGAATCATAAATCATGAATCATGAATCAAATCATGAATCATGAATCATGAATGGAATTATAAATCATGAATTGAATCATGAATCATGAATCATGAATCATGAATTGAATCATGAATCATGAATCATGAATCGAATCATGAATCATGAATCATGAATTGAATCATGAATCATGAATCGTGAATTGAAAGATGAATCATGCATCATGAATCATGACATGAATCATGAATCATAAATCGAATCATGAATCATAAATTGAATCAGGATTCGAATCATGAATTGAATCATGTATGATGAATTGAATCATGAATCATGAATCTTGAATCATGAATCATGAATTGAATCATGAATCATGAATTATGAAACATGAATTGAATCATGAATCATGAATTGATTCATGAATCATGAATCATGAATCATGAATTGAATCATGAATCATGAATCATGAATCGAATCATGAATCATGAATCATAAATTGAATCGTGAATTGAATCATGAATCATGAATTGAATCATGAATCATAAATTGAATCATGAATCATGAATTGAATCATGAATCATGAATCATGAATCGAATCATGAATCATGAATTGAATCATGAATCATGAATCATGAATTGAATCATGAATCATGAATCATAAATCATGAATCATGAATCATGAATCATGAATTGAATCATGAATTATGAATCATAAATTGATTCATGAATCATGAATCATGAATTGAATCATAAATCATGAATCATGAATCAAATCATGAATCATGAATCATGAATTGAATCATGAATCATGAATTTAATCATGAATCATAAATAATGAATCATGAATCATGATTCATGAATTGAATAAGGAATCATGAATCATGAATCGAATCATGAATCATGAATCATGAATCATGAATCGAATCATGAATCATGAATCATGAATTGAATCATGAATCATGAATCATGAATCATGAATCATGAATCATGAATCATGAATTGAATCATAAATCATGAATTATGAATAATGAATTGAATCATGAATCATGAATTGAATCATAAATCATGAATCATGAATCAAATCATGAATCATGAATCATGAATTGAATCATGAATCATGAATTGAATCATGAATCATGAATTGAATCATGAATCATGAATCATGAATCGAATCATGAATCATGAATCATGAATTGAATCATGAATCATGAATCATGAATTGAGTCATGAATCATAAATTGAATCGTGAATTGAATCATGAATCATGAATTGAATCATGAATCATAAATTGAATCATGAATTGAATCATGAATCATGAATCATGAATTGAATCATGAATCATGAATCATGAATCATGAATCATGAATTGAATCATGAATCATGATTTATGAATCATGAATTGATTCATGAATCATGAATTGAATCATAAATCATGAATCATGAATCGAATCATGAATCATGAATCATGAATTGAATCATGAATCATGAATTTAATCATGAATCATGAATAATGAATCATGAATCATGAATTGAATCATGAATCATGAATCATGAATCGAAACATGAATCATGAATCATGAATTAAATCATGAATCATGAATTATGAATCGAATCATGAATCATGAATCATGAATTGAATCATAAATCATGAATTATGAATAATGAATTGAATCATGAATCATGAATCATGAATTGAATCATAAATCATGAATCATGAATCAAATCATGAATCATGAATCATGAATTGAATCATGAATCATGAATTGAATCATGAATCATGAATCATGAATCATGAATCATGAATCATGAATTGAATCATGAATCATGAATCATGAATCGAATCATGAATCATGAATCATGAATTGAATCATGAATCATGAATCATGAATTGAAACATGAATCATGCATCATGAATCATGACATGAATCATGAATCATAAATCGAATCATGAATCATAAATTGAATCAGGATTCGAATCATGAATTGAATCATGTATGATGAATTGAATCATGAATCATGAATCTTGAATCATGAATCATGAAATGAATCATGAATCATGAATTATGAATGATGAATTGAATCATGAATCATGAATTGATTCATGAATCATGAATCATTAATCATGAATTGAATCATGAATCATGAATCATGAATCGAATCATGAATCATGAATTGAATCATGAATCATGAATCATAAATTGAATCGTGAATTGAATCATGAATCATGAATTGAATCATGAATCATAAATTGAATCATGAATCATGAATTGAATCATGAATCATGAATCATGAATCGAATCATGAATCATGAATTGAATCATGAATCATGAATCATGAATTGAATCATGAATCATAAATCATTAATCATGAATCATGAATCATGAATTGAATCATGAATCATGAATCGTGAATTGAAACATGAATCATGCATCATGAATCATGACATGAATCATGAATCATAAATCGAATCATGAATCATAAATTGAATCAGGATTCGAATCATGAATTGAATCATGTATGATGAATTGAATCATGAATCATGAATCTTGAATCATGAATCATGAAATGAATCATGAATCATGAATTATGAATCATGAATTGAATCATGAATCATGAATTGATTCATGAATCATGAATCATGAATCATGAATTGAATCATGAATCATGAATCATGAATCGAATCATGAATCATGAATTGAATCATGAATCATGAATCATAAATTGAATCGTGAATTGAATCATGAATCATGAATTGAATCATGAATCATAAATTGAATCATGAATCATGAATTGAATCATGAATCATGAATCATGAATCGAATCATGAATCATGAATTGAATCATGAATCATGAATCATGAATTGAATCATGAATCATGAATCATAAATCATTAATCATGAATCATGAATCATGAATTGAATCATGAATCATGAATCATGAATTGATTCATGAATCATGAATCATGAATTGAATCATAAATCATGAATCATGAATCGAATCATGAATCATAAATCATGAATTGAATCATGAATCATGAATTGAATCATGAATCATGAATTATGAATCATGAATTGAATCATGAATCATGAATTGAATCATGAATCATGAATCATGAATTGAATCATGAATCATGAATCATAAATCGAATCATGAATCATGAATTGAATCAGGATTCGAATCATGAATTGAATCATGAATCATGAATTGAATCATGAATCATGAATTGAATCATGAATCATGAATTATGAATCATGAATTGAATCATGAATCATGAATTGAATCATGAATCATGAATCATGAATTGAATCATGAATTGAATCATGAATCATGAATTGAATCATGAATCATGAATCATGAATTGAATCATGAATCATGAATCATGAATTGAATCATGAATCATGAATCATGAATCGAATCATGAATCATAAATTGAATCATGAATCATGAATTAAATCATGAATCATGAATCATGAATTGAATCATGAATCATGAATCATGAATTGAATCATGAATCATGAATTAAATCATGAATCATAAATCATGAATCATGACATGAATCATGAATCATAAATCGAATCATAAATCATAAATTGAAATAGGATTCGAATCATGAATTGAATCATGTATGATGAATTGAATCATGAATCATGAATCTTGAATCATGAATCATGAATGGAATCATGAATCATGAATTATGAATCATGAATTGAATCATGAATCATGAATCGAATCATGAATCATGAATTGAATCATGATTCATGAATCATAAATTGAATCGTGAATTGAATCATGAATCATGAATTGAATCATGAATCATAAATTGAATCATGAATCATGAATTGAATCATGAATCATGAATCATGAATCATGAATTGAATTATGAATCATGAATCATGAATTGAATCATGAATCATGAATCATGAATCATGAATTGAATCATGAATCATGAATTATGAATCATGAATTGATTCATGAATCATGAATCATGAATTGAATCATAAATCATGAATCATGAATCGAATCATGAATCATGAATCATGAATTGAATCATGAATCATGAATTTAATCATGAATCATGAATAATGAATCATGAATCATGAATCATGAATTGAATCATGAATCATGAATTATGAATCGAATCATGAATCATGAATCATGAATTGAATCATAAATCATGAATTATGAATAATGAATTGAATCATGAATCATGAATCGTGAATTGAAACATGAATCATGCATCATGAATCATGACATGAATCATGAATCATAAATCGAATCATGAATCATAAATTGAATCAGGATTCGAATCATGAATTGAATCATGTATGATGAATTGAATCATGAATCATGAATCTTGAATCATGAATCATGAAATGAATCATGAATCATGAATTATGAATCATGAATTGAATCATGAATCATGAATTGATTCATGAATCATGAATCATGAATCATGAATTGAATCATGAATCATGAATCATGAATCGAATCATGAATCATGAATTGAATCATGAATCATGAATCATAAATTGAATCGTGAATTGAATCATGAATCATGAATTGAATCATGAATCATAAATTGAATCATGAATCATGAATTGAATCATGAATCATGAATCATGAATCGAATCATGAATCATGAATTGAATCATGAATCATGAATCATGAATTGAATCATGAATCATGAATCATAAATCATTAATCATGAATCATGAATCATGAATTGAATCATGAATCATGAATCATGAATTGATTCATGAATCATGAATCATGAATTGAATCATAAATCATGAATCATGAATCGAATCATGAATCATAAATCATGAATTGAATCATGAATCATGAATTGAATCATGAATCATGAATTATGAATCATGAATTGAATCATGAATCATGAATTGAATCATGAATCATGAATCATGAATTGAATCATGAATCATGAATCATAAATCGAATCATGAATCATGAATTGAATCAGGATTCGAATCATGAATTGAATCATGAATCATGAATTGAATCATGAATCATGAATTGAATCATGAATCATGAATTATGAATCATGAATTGAATCATGAATCATGAATTGAATCATGAATCATGAATCATGAATTGAATCATGAATTGAATCATGAATCATGAATTGAATCATGAATCATGAATCATGAATTGAATCATGAATCATGAATCATGAATTGAATCATGAATCATGAATCATGAATCGAATCATGAATCATAAATTGAATCATGAATCATGAATTAAATCATGAATCATGAATCATGAATTGAATCATGAATCATGAATCATGAATTGAATCATGAATCATGAATTAAATCATGAATCATAAATCATGAATCATGACATGAATCATGAATCATAAATCGAATCATAAATCATAAATTGAAATAGGATTCGAATCATGAATTGAATCATGTATGATGAATTGAATCATGAATCATGAATCTTGAATCATGAATCATGAATGGAATCATGAATCATGAATTATGAATCATGAATTGAATCATGAATCATGAATCGAATCATGAATCATGAATTGAATCATGAATCATGAATCATAAATTGAATCGTGAATTGAATCATGAATCATGAATTGAATCATGAATCATAAATTGAATCATGAATCATGAATTGAATCATGAATCATGAATCATGAATCATGAATTGAATTATGAATCATGAATCATGAATTGAATCATGAATCATGAATCATGAATCATGAATTGAATCATGAATCATGAATTATGAATCATGAATTGATTCATGAATCATGAATCATGAATTGAATCATAAATCATGAATCATGAATCGAATCATGAATCATGAATCATGAATTGAATCATGAATCATGAATTTAATCATGAATCATGAATTTAATCATGAATCATGAATAATGAATCATGAATCATGAATCATGAATTGAATCATGAATCATGAATTATGAATCGAATCATGAATCATGAATCATGAATTGAATCATAAATCATGAATTATGAATAATGAATTGAATCATGAATCATGAATTGAATCATAAATCATGAATCATGAATCAAATCATGAATCATGAATCATGAATTGAATTATAAATCATGAATTGAATCATGACTCATGAATCATGAATCATGAATCATGAATTGAATCATGAATCATGAATCATGAATCGAATCATGAATCATGAATCATGAATTGAATCATGAATCATGAATCGTGAATTGAAAGATGAATCATGCATCATGAATCATGACATGAATCATGAATCATAAATCGAATCATGAATCATAAATTGAATCAGGATTCGAATCATGAATTGAATCATGTATGATGAATTGAATCATGAATCATGAATCTTGAATCATGAATCATGAATTGAATCATGAATCATGAATTATGAAACATGAATTGAATCATGAATCATGAATTGATTCATGAATCATGAATCATGAATCATGAATTGAATCATGAATCATGAATCATGAATCGAATCATGAATCATGAATCATAAATTGAATCGTGAATTGAATCATGAATCATGAATTGAATCATGAATCATAAATTGAATCATGAATCATGAATTGAATCATGAATCATGAATCATGAATCGAATCATGAATCATGAATTGAATCATGAATCATGAATCATGAATTGAATCATGAATCATGAATCATAAATCATGAATCATGAATCATGAATCATGAATTGAATCATGAATTATGAATCATGAATTGATTCATGAATCATGAATCATGAATTGAATCATAAATCATGAATCATGAATCAAATCATGAATCATGAATCATGAATTGAATCATGAATCATGAATTTAATCATGAATCATAAATAATGAATCATGAATCATGATTCATGAATTGAATAAGGAATCATGAATCATGAATCGAATCATGAATCATGAATCATGAATCATGAATCGAATCATGAATCATGAATCATGAATTGAATCATGAATCATGAATCATGAATCATGAATCATGAATCATGAATCATGAATTAAATCATAAATCATGAATTATGAATAATGAATTGAATCATGAATCATGAATTGAATCATAAATCATGAATCATGAATCAAATCATGAATCATGAATCATGAATTGAATCATGAATCATGAATTGAATCATGAATCATGAATTGAATCATGAATCATGAATCATGAATCGAATCATGAATCATGAATCATGAATCGAATCATGAATCATGAATCATGAATTGAATCATGAATCATGAATCATGAATTGAGTCATGAATCATAAATTGAATCGTGAATTGAATCATGAATCATGAATTGAATCATGAATCATAAATTGAATCATGAATTGAATCATGAATCATGAATCATGAATTGAATCATGAATCATGAATCATGAATCATGAATCATGAATTGAATCATGAATCATGATTTATGAATCATGAATTGATTCATGAATCATGAATTGAATCATAAATCATGAATCATGAATCGAATCATGAATCATGAATCATGAATTGAATCATGAATCATGAATTTAATCATGAATCATGAATAATGAATCATGAATCATGAATTGAATCATGAATCATGAATCATGAATCGAAACATGAATCATGAATCATGAATTAAATCATGAATCATGAATTATGAATCGAATCATGAATCATGAATCATGAATTGAATCATAAATCATGAATTATGAATAATGAATTGAATCATGAATCATGAATCATGAATTGAATCATAAATCATGAATCATGAATCAAATCATGAATCATGAATCATGAATTGAATCATGAATCATGAATTGAATCATGAATCATGAATCATGAATCATGAATCATGAATCATGAATTGAATCATGAATCATGAATCATGAATCGAATCATGAATCATGAATCATGAATTGAATCATGAATCATGAATCGTGAATTGAAACATGAATCATGCATCATGAATCATGACATGAATCATGAATCATAAATCGAATCATGAATCATAAATTGAATCAGGATTCGAATCATGAATTGAATCATGTATGATGAATTGAATCATGAATCATGAATCTTGAATCATGAATCATGAAATGAATCATGAATCATGAATTATGAATCATGAATTGAATCATGAATCATGAATTGATTCATGAATCATGAATCATTAATCATGAATTGAATCATGAATCATGAATCATGAATCGAATCATGAATCATGAATTGAATCATGAATCATGAATCATAAATTGAATCGTGAATTGAATCATGAATCATGAATTGAATCATGAATCATAAATTGAATCATGAATCATGAATTGAATCATGAATCATGAATCATGAATCGAATCATGAATCATGAATTGAATCATGAATCATGAATCATGAATTGAATCATGAATCATAAATCATTAATCATGAATCATGAATCATGAATTGAATCATGAATCATGAATCGTGAATTGAAACATGAATCATGCATCATGAATCATGACATGAATCATGAATCATAAATCGAATCATGAATCATAAATTGAATCAGGATTCGAATCATGAATTGAATCATGTATGATGAATTGAATCATGAATCATGAATCTTGAATCATGAATCATGAAATGAATCATGAATCATGAATTATGAATCATGAATTGAATCATGAATCATGAATTGATTCATGAATCATGAATCATGAATCATGAATTGAATCATGAATCATGAATCATGAATCGAATCATGAATCATGAATTGAATCATGAATCATGAATCATAAATTGAATCGTGAATTGAATCATGAATCATGAATTGAATCATGAATCATAAATTGAATCATGAATCATGAATTGAATCATGAATCATGAATCATGAATCGAATCATGAATCATGAATTGAATCATGAATCATGAATCATGAATTGAATCATGAATCATGAATCATAAATCATTAATCATGAATCATGAATCATGAATTGAATCATGAATCATGAATCATGAATTGATTCATGAATCATGAATCATGAATTGAATCATAAATCATGAATCATGAATCGAATCATGAATCATAAATCATGAATTGAATCATGAATCATGAATTTAATCATGAATCATAAATAATGAATCATGAATCATGAATCATGAATTGAATCATGAATCATGAATCATGAATCGAATCATGAATCATGAATCATGAATTGAATCATGAATCATGAATCATGAATCGAATCATGAATCATGAATTGAATCATGAATCATGAATCATGAATCATGAATCATGAATCATGAATTGAATCATAAATCATGAATTATGAATAATGAATTGAATCATGAATCATAAATTGAATCATAAATCATGAATCATGAATCAAATCATGAATCATGAATCATGAATTGAATCATGAATCATGAATTGAATCATGAATCATGAATCATGAATTGAATCATGAATCATGAATCGTGAATTGAATCATGAATCATGAATCATGAACCAAATCATAAATCATGAATTATGAATCATGAATTGAATCATGAATCATGAATCATCATTTGAATCATGAATTGAATCATGAATCATGAATCATGAATTGAATCATGAATCATAAATTGAATCATGAATCATGATTAATGAATTGAATCATGAATCAAATCATGAATTATGAATCATAAATTGAATCATGAATCATGAATCATGAATTGAATTATGAATTATGAATCATGAATCATGAATTGAATTATGAATATTGAATCATGAATTGAATCATGAATCATGAATTATGAATCATGAATTGAATCATGTATCATGAATTGAATCATGAATCTTGAATCATGAATTGAATCATGAATCATGAATTATGAATTATGAATAGAATCATGAATCATGAATTGAATCATGAATCATGAATCATGAATTGAATCATGAATCATGAATCATGAATCATGAATCATGAATTATAAATCGAATCATGAATCATGAATTGAATCAGGATTCGAATCATGAATTGAATCATGAATCATGAATTGAATCATAAATCATAAATTATGAATCATGAATTGAATCAGGATTCGAATCATGAATTGAATCATGAATCATGAATCATGAATTGAATCATGAATCGAATCATGAATCATGAATTGAATCATGAATCATGAATCATGAATTGAATCATGAATTGAATCATGAATCATGAATTGAATCATGAATCATGAATTGAATCATGAATCATGAATCGAATCATGAATCTTGAATCATGAATTGAGTCATGAATCATGAATCATGAATTGAATCATGAATTGAATCATGAATCACAAATCATGAATTGAATCATGAATCATGAATTGAATCATGAATCATAAATTGAATCATGAATCATGAATTGAATCATGAATCTTGAATCATGAATTGAATCATGAATCATGAATCAAGAATCATGAATCGAATCATGAATCATGAATTGAATCATGAATAATGAATTGAATCATGAATCATGAATTATGAATTGAATTATGAATCATTAATCATGAATCGAATCATGATTCATGAATCATGAATCATGAATCATGAATTGAATCATGAAACATGAATCATGAATTGAATCATGAATCATGAATCATGAATTGAATCATGAATCATAAATCATGAATCATGACATGAATCATGAATCATGAATCGAATCATGAATCTTGAATCATGAATTGAATCATGAATCATGAATCATGAATTGAATTATGAATCATGAATCATGAATCGAATCATGAATCATGAATCAAGAATCATGAATCGAATCTTGAATCATGAATTGAATCATGAATCATGAATCATGAATTATGAATTGAATCATGAATCATGAATCATGAATCATGAATCATGAATTGAATCATGAATCATGAATCATGAATCATGAATTGAATCATGAATCATGAATCATGAATCGAATCATGAATCATGAATCAAGAATCATGAATCGACTCATGAATCATGAATTGAATCATGAATAATGAATTGAATCATGAATCATGAATTATGAATTGAATTATGAATCATTAATCATGAATCGAATCATGAATCATGAATCATGAATCATGAATTGAATCAAGAAACATGAATCATGAATTGAATCATGAATCATGAATCATGAATTGAATCATGAATCATAAATCATGAATCATGACATGAATCATGAATCATGAATTGAATCAGGATTCAAATGATGAATTGAATCATGAATCATGAATCTTGAATCATGAATCATGAATTGAATCAGGAATCATGAATTATGAATCATGAATTGAATCATGAATCATAATTTGAATCATGAATCATGAATTGATTAATGAATCATGAATCGAATCATGAATCATGAATTGAATCATGAATCATGAATCGAATCATGAATCATGAATCGAATCATGAATCATGAATTGAATCATGAATCATGAATTGAATCATGAATCATGAATCATGAATTGAATCATGAATTGAATCATGTATCACGAATCATGAATTGAATCATGAATCATGAATCATGAATCATGAATTGAATCATGAATTGAATCATGTATCACGAATCATGAATTGATTCATGAATCATCAATCATGAATCATGAATTGAATCATGAATCATGAATCATGAATCGAATCATGAATCATGAATTGAATCATGAATCATGAATCATAAATTGAATCATGAATTGAATCATGAATCATGAATTGAATCATGAATCATAAATTGAATCATGAATTGAATCATGAATCATGAATTGAATCATGAATCATGAATCATGAATCGAATCATGAATCATGAATTGAATCATGAATCATGAATCATGAATTGAATCATGAATCATGAATTATGAATCATGAATTGAATCATGAATCATGAATTGAATCATAAATCATGAATCATGAATCGAATCATGAATCATGAATCATGAATTGAATCATGAATCATGAACTGAATCATGAATCATGAATTGAATCATGAATTATGAATAATGAATCAGGAATCATGAATCATGAATTGAATCATAAATCATGAATCATGAATCAAATCATGAATCATAAATCATGAATCATGAATTGAATCATGAATCATGATTTGAATCATAAATCATGAATCATGAATCATGAATTGAATCATGAATCATGAATTATGAATAATGAATTGAATCATGAATCATGAATCATGAATTGAATCATAAATCATGAATCATGAATCAAATCATGAATCATGAATCATGAATTGAATCATGAATCATGAATTGAATCATGAATCATGAATCATGAATCGAATCATGAATCATGAATTGAATCATGAATCATGAATCATGAATTGAATCATGAATCATGAATCATCAACCAAATCATAAATCATGAATTATGAATCATGAATTGATTCATGAATCATGGATTATGAATCATGAATTGAATCATGAATCA
Organism: Mixophyes australis; assembly: GCA_036250195.1. NCBI lineage: Eukaryota > Metazoa > Chordata > Amphibia > Anura > Limnodynastidae > Mixophyes > Mixophyes australis. Next base: position 650,748 of record JAVHZZ010000024.1, on the reverse strand, counting down.
TGAATCATGAATTGAATCATGAATCATGAATCATGAATTGAATCATGAATCATAAATTAAATCATGAATCATGAATTGAATCATGAACCAAATCATGAATCATGAATCATGAATTGAATCATGAATCATGAATCGAATCATGAATCTTGAATCATGAATTGAATCATGAATCATGAATCATGAATCATGAATTGAATTATGAATCATGAATAATGAATCGAATCATGAATCATGTATCAAGAATCATGAATCATGTATCAAGAATCATGAATCGAATCTTGAATCATGAATTGAATCATGAATCATGAATCATGAATTAAATCATGAAACATGAATCATGAATCATGAATCTTGAAACATGAATCATGAATTGAATCATGAATCTTGAATCATGAATCATGACATGAATCATGAATCATGAATCATAAATCGAATCATGAATCATGAAATTAATCAGGATTCGAATCATGAATTGAATCATGAATCATGAATTGAATCATGAATTATGAATCATGAATTGAATCATGTATCATGAATTGAATCATGAATCATGAATTGAATCATGAATCATGAATTATGAATCATGAATTGAATCATGAATCATGAATCATGAATTGAATCATGAATCATGAATCATGAATTAAATCATGAATCGAATCATGAATCATGAATTGAATCATGAATCATGAATCATGAATTGAATCATGAATTGAATCATGAATCACGAATCATGAATTGAATCATGAATCATGAATTGAATCATGAATCATAAATTGAATCATGAATCATGAATCATGAATTGAATCATGAATCATGAATTATGAATTATGAATAGAATCATGAATCATGAATTGAATCATGAATCATGAATCATGAATTGAATCATGAATCATGAATCAGGAATCATGAATCATGAATTATAAATCGAATCATGAATCATGAATTGAATCAGGATTCGAATCATGAATTGAATCATGAATCATGAATTGAATCATAAATCATAAATTATGAATCATGAATTGAATCATGAATGATGAATCATGAATTGAATCATGAATCATGAATCATGAATTGAATCATGAATCGAATCATGAATCATGAATTGAATCATGAATCATGAATCATGAATTGAATCATGAATTGAATCATGAATCACGAATCATGAATTGAATCATGAATCATGAATTGAATCATGAATCATGAATTGAATCATGAATCATAAATTGAATCATGAATCATGAATCATGAATTGAATCATGAATCGAATCATGAATCATGAATCATGAATTGAATCATGAATCATGAATCGAATCATGAATCTTGAATCATGAATTGAATCATGAATCATGAATCATGAATCATGAATTGAATCATGAATCATGAATCATGAATTGAATCATGAATTGAATCATGAATCACAAATCATGAATTGAATCATGAATCATGAATTGAATCATGAATCATAAATTGAATCATGAATCATGAATCGAATCATGAATCTTGAATCATGAATTGAATCATGAATCATGAATCAAGAATCATGAATCGAATCATGAATCATGAATTGAATCATGAATAATGAATTGAATCATGAATCATGAATTATGAATTGAATTATGAATCATTAATCATGAATCGAATCATGATTCATGAATCATGAATCATGAATCATGAATCATGAATTGAATCATGAAACATGAATCATGAATTGAATCATGAATCATGAATCATGAATTGAATCATGAATCATAAATCATGAATCATGACATGAATCATGAATCATGAATCGAATCATGAATCTTGAATCATGAATTGAATCATGAATCATGAATCATGAATTGAATTATGAATCATGAATCATGAATCGAATCATGAATCATGAATCAAGAATCATGAATCGAATCTTGAATCATGAATTGAATCATGAATCATGAATCATGAATTATGAATTGAATCATGAATCATGAATCATGAATCATGAATCATGAATTGAATCATGAATCATGAATCATGAATCATGAATCATGAATTGAATCATGAATCATGAATCATGAATCGAATCATGAATCATGAATCAAGAATCATGAATCGACTCATGAATCATGAATTGAATCATGAATAATGAATTGAATCATGAATCATGAATTATGAATTGAATTATGAATCATTAATCATGAATCGAATCATGAATCATGAATCATGAATCATGAATCATGAATTGAATCAAGAAACATGAATCATGAATTGAATCATGAATCATGAATCATGAATTGAATCATGAATCATAAATCATGAATCATGACATGAATCATGAATCATGAATCATAAATCGAATCATGAATCATGAATTGAATCAGGATTCAAATGATGAATTGAATCATGAATCATAAATTGAATCATGAATCATGAATCTTGAATCATGAATCATGAATTGAATCAGGAATCATGAATTATGAATCATGAATTGAATCATGAATCATAATTTGAATCATGAATCATGAATTGATTAATGAATCATGAATCGAATCATGAATCATGAATTGAATCATGAATCATGAATCGAATCATGAATCATGAATCGAATCATGAATCATGAATTGAATCATGAATCATGAATTGAATCATGAATCATGAATCATGAATTGAATCATGAATCATGAATTATGAATCATGAATTGAATCATGAATCATGAATTGAATCATAAATCATGAATCATGAATCGAATCATGAATCATGAATCATGAATTGAATCATGAATCATGAACTGAATCATGAATCATGAATTGAATCATGAATTATGAATAATGAATCAGGAATCATGAATCATGAATTGAATCATAAATCATGAATCATGAATCAAATCATGAATCATAAATCATGAATCATGAATTGAATCATGAATCATGAATCATGAATCATGAATTGAATCATGAATCATGAATTATGAATAATGAATTGAATCATGAATCATGAATCATGAATTGAATCATAAATCATGAATCATGAATCAAATCATGAATCATGAATCACGAATTGAATCATGAATCATGAATTGAATCATGAATCATGAATCATGAATCATGAATCATGAATCGAATCATGAATCATGAATCATGAATTGAATCATGAATCATGAATCATGAATTGAATCATGAATCATGAATCATCAACCAAATCATAAATCATGAATTATGAATCATGAATTGAATCATGAATCACGAATCATGAATTGAATCATGAATCATGAATTGAATCATGAATCATAAATTGAATCATGAATCATGAATCATGAATTGAATCATGAATCATGAATTATGAATTATGAATAGAATCATGAATCATGAATTGAATCATGAATCATGAATCATGAATTGAATCATGAATCATGAATCAGGAATCATGAATCATGAATTATAAATCGAATCATGAATCATGAATTGAATCAGGATTCGAATCATGAATTGAATCATGAATCATGAATTGAATCATAAATCATAAATTATGAATCATGAATTGAATCATGAATGATGAATCATGAATTGAATCATGAATCATGAATCATGAATTGAATCATGAATCGAATCATGAATCATGAATTGAATCATGAATCATGAATCATGAATTGAATCATGAATTGAATCATGAATCACGAATCATGAATTGAATCATGAATCATGAATTGAATCATGAATCATGAATTGAATCATGAATCATAAATTGAATCATGAATCATGAATCATGAATTGAATCATGAATCGAATCATGAATCATGAATCATGAATTGAATCATGAATCATGAATCGAATCATGAATCTTGAATCATGAATTGAATCATGAATCATGAATCATGAATCATGAATTGAATCATGAATCATGAATCATGAATTGAATCATGAATTGAATCATGAATCACAAATCATGAATTGAATCATGAATCATGAATTGAATCATGAATCATAAATTGAATCATGAATCATGAATCGAATCATGAATCTTGAATCATGAATTGAATCATGAATCATGAATCAAGAATCATGAATCGAATCATGAATCATGAATTGAATCATGAATAATGAATTGAATCATGAATCATGAATTATGAATTGAATTATGAATCATTAATCATGAATCGAATCATGATTCATGAATCATGAATCATGAATCATGAATCATGAATTGAATCATGAAACATGAATCATGAATTGAATCATGAATCATGAATCATGAATTGAATCATGAATCATAAATCATGAATCATGACATGAATCATGAATCATGAATCGAATCATGAATCTTGAATCATGAATTGAATCATGAATCATGAATCATGAATTGAATTATGAATCATGAATCATGAATCGAATCATGAATCATGAATCAAGAATCATGAATCGAATCTTGAATCATGAATTGAATCATGAATCATGAATCATGAATTATGAATTGAATCATGAATCATGAATCATGAATCATGAATCATGAATTGAATCATGAATCATGAATCATGAATCATGAATCATGAATTGAATCATGAATCATGAATCATGAATCGAATCATGAATCATGAATCAAGAATCATGAATCGACTCATGAATCATGAATTGAATCATGAATAATGAATTGAATCATGAATCATTAATCATGAATCGAATCATGAATCATGAATCATGAATCATGAATCATGAATTGAATCAAGAAACATGAATCATGAATTGAATCATGAATCATGAATCATGAATTGAATCATGAATCATAAATCATGAATCATGACATGAATCATGAATCATGAATCATAAATCGAATCATGAATCATGAATTGAATCAGGATTCAAATGATGAATTGAATCATGAATCATAAATTGAATCATGAATCATGAATCTTGAATCATGAATCATGAATTGAATCAGGAATCATGAATTATGAATCATGAATTGAATCATGAATCATAATTTGAATCATGAATCATGAATTGATTAATGAATCATGAATCGAATCATGAATCATGAATTGAATCATGAATCATGAATCGAATCATGAATCATGAATCGAATCATGAATCATGAATTGAATCATGAATCATGAATTGAATCATGAATCATGAATCATGAATTGAATCATGAATCATGAATTATGAATCATGAATTGAATCATGAATCATGAATTGAATCATAAATCATGAATCATGAATCGAATCATGAATCATGAATCATGAATTGAATCATGAATCATGAACTGAATCATGAATCATGAATTGAATCATGAATTATGAATAATGAATCAGGAATCATGAATCATGAATTGAATCATAAATCATGAATCATGAATCAAATCATGAATCATAAATCATGAATCATGAATTGAATCATGAATCATGAATCATGAATCATGAATTGAATCATGAATCATGAATTATGAATAATGAATTGAATCATGAATCATGAATCATGAATTGAATCATAAATCATGAATCATGAATCAAATCATGAATCATGAATCACGAATTGAATCATGAATCATGAATTGAATCATGAATCATGAATCATGAATCATGAATCATGAATCGAATCATGAATCATGAATCATGAATTGAATCATGAATCATGAATCATGAATTGAATCATGAATCATGAATCATCAACCAAATCATAAATCATGAATTATGAATCATGAATTGATTCATGAATCATGGATTATGAATCATGAATTGAATCATGAATCATGAATCATGAATTGAATCATGAATCATGAATCATGAATTGAATCATGAATCATAAATTAAATCATGAATCATGAATTGAATCATGAACCAAATCATGAATCATGAATCATGAATTGAATCATGAATCATGAATCGAATCATGAATCTTGAATCATGAATTGAATCATGAATCATGAATCATGAATCATGAATTGAATTATGAATCATGAATAATGAATCGAATCATGAATTATGTATCAAGAATCATGAATCGAATCTTGAATCATGAATTGAATCATGAATCATGAATCATGAATTAAATCATGAAACATGAATCATGAATCATGAATCTTGAATCATGAATCATGAATTGAATCATGAATCTTGAATCATGAATCATGACATGAATCATGAATCATGAATCATAAATCGAATCATGAATCATGAAATTAATCAGGATTCGAATCATGAATTGAATCATGAATCATGAATTGAATCATGAATTATGAATCATGAATTGAATCATGTATCATGAATTGAATCATGAATCATGAATTGAATCATGAATCATGAATTATGAATCATGAATTGAATCATGAATCATGAATCATGAATTGAATCATGAATCATGAATCATGAATTAAATCATGAATCGAATCATGAATCATGAATTGAATCATGAATCATGAATCATGAATTGAATCATGAATTCAATCATGAATCACGAATCATGAATTTAATCATGAATCATGAATTGAATCATGAATCATAAATTGAATCATGAATCATGAATCATGAATTGAATCATGAATCATGAATTATGAATTATGAATAGAATCATGAATCATGAATTGAATCATGAATCATGAATCATGAATTGAATCATGAATCATGAATCAGGAATCATGAATCATGAATTATAAATCGAATCATGAATCATGAATTGAATCAGGATTCGAATCATGAATTGAATCATGAATCATGAATTGAATCATAAATCATAAATTATGAATCATGAATTGAATCATGAATGATGAATCATGAATTGAATCATGAATCATGAATCATGAATCGAATCATGAATCATGAATTGAATCATGAATCATGAATCATGAATTGAATCATGAATTGAATCATGAATCACGAATCATGAATTGAATCATGAATCATGAATTGAATCATGAATCATGAATTGAATCATGAATCATAAATTGAATCATGAATCATGAATCATGAATTGAATCATGAATCGAATCATGAATCATGAATCATGAATTGAATCATGAATCATGAATCGAATCATGAATCTTGAATCATGAATTGAATCATGAATCATGAATCATGAATCATAAATTGAATCATGAATCATGAATCATGAATTGAATCATGAATTGAATCATGAATCACAAATCATGAATTGAATCATGAATCATGAATTGAATCATGAATCATAAATTGAATCATGAATCATGAATCGAATCATGAATCTTGAATCATGAATTGAATCATGAATCATGAATCAAGAATCATGAATCGAATCATGAATCATGAATTGAATCATGAATAATGAATTGAATCATGAATCATGAATTATGAATTGAATTATGAATCATTAATCATGAATCGAATCATGATTCATGAATCATGAATCATGAATCATGAATCATGAATTGAATCATGAAACATGAATCATGAATTGAATCATGAATCATGAATCATGAATTGAATCATGAATCATAAATCATGAATCATGACATGAATCATGAATCATGAATCGAATCATGAATCTTGAATCATGAATTGAATCATGAATCATGAATCATGAATTGAATTATGAATCATGAATCATGAATCGAATCATGAATCATGAATCAAGAATCATGAATCGAATCTTGAATCATGAATTGAATCATGAATCATGAATCATGAATTATGAATTGAATCATGAATCATGAATCATGAATCATGAATCATGAATTGAATCATGAATCATGAATCATGAATCATGAATCATGAATTGAATCATGAATCATGAATCATGAATCGAATCATGAATCATGAATCAAGAATCATGAATCGACTCATGAATCATGAATTGAATCATGAATAATGAATTGAATCATGAATCATGAATTATGAATTGAATTATGAATCATTAATCATGAATCGAATCATGAATCATGAATCATGAATCATGAATCATGAATCTTAAATCATGAATCATGAATTGAATCATGAATCTTGAATCATGAATCATGACATGAATCATGAATCATGAATCATAAATCGAATCATGAATCATGAAATTAATCAGGATTCGAATCATGAATTGAATCATGAATCATGAATTGAATCATGAATTATGAATCATGAATTGAATCATGTATCATGAATTGAATCATGAATCATGAATTGAATCATGAATCATGAATTATGAATCATGAATTGAATCATGAATCATGAATCATGAATTGAATCATGAATCATGAATCATGAATTAAATCATGAATCGAATCATGAATCATGAATTGAATCATGAATCATGAATCATGAATTGAATCATGAATTGAATCATGAATCACGAATCATGAATTGAATCATGAATCATGAATTGAATCATGAATCATAAATTGAATCATGAATCATGAATCATGAATTGAATCATGAATCATGAATTATGAATTATGAATAGAATCATGAATCATGAATTGAATCATGAATCATGAATCATGAATTGAATCATGAATCATGAATCAGGAATCATGAATCATGAATTATAAATCGAATCATGAATCATGAATTGAATCAGGATTCGAATCATGAATTGAATCATGAATCATGAATTGAATCATAAATCATAAATTATGAATCATGAATTGAATCATGAATGATGAATCATGAATTGAATCATGAATCATGAATCATGAATTGAATCATGAATCGAATCATGAATTGAATCATGAATCATGAATCATGAATTGAATCATGAATTGAATCATGAATCACGAATCATGAATTGAATCATGAATCATGAATTGAATCATGAATCATGAATTGAATCATGAATCATAAATTGAATCATGAATCATGAATCATGAATTGAATCATGAATCGAATCATGAATCATGAATCATGAATTGAATCATGAATCATGAATCGAATCATGAATCTTGAATCATGAATTGAATCATGAATCATGAATCATGAATCATGAATTGAATCATGAATCATGAATCATGAATTGAATCATGAATTGAATCATGAATCACAAATCATGAATTGAATCATGAATCATGAATTGAATCATGAATCATAAATTGAATCATGAATCATGAATCGAATCATGAATCTTGAATCATGAATTGAATCATGAATCATGAATCAAGAATCATGAATCGAATCATGAATCATGAATTGAATCATGAATAATGAATTGAATCATGAATCATGAATTATGAATTGAATTATGAATCATTAATCATGAATCGAATCATGATTCATGAATCATGAATCATGAATCATGAATCATGAATTGAATCATGAAACATGAATCATGAATTGAATCATGAATCATGAATCATGAATTGAATCATGAATCATAAATCATGAATCATGACATGAATCATGAATCATGAATCGAATCATGAATCTTGAATCATGAATTGAATCATGAATCATGAATCATGAATTGAATTATGAATCATGAATCATGAATCGAATCATGAATCATGAATCAAGAATCATGAATCGAATCTTGAATCATGAATTGAATCATGAATCATGAATCATGAATTATGAATTGAATCATGAATCATGAATCATGAATCATGAATCATGAATTGAATCATGAATCATGAATCATGAATCATGAATCATGAATTGAATCATGAATCATGAATCATGAATCGAATCATGAATCATGAATCAAGAATCATGAATCGACTCATAAATCATGAATTGAATCATGAATAATGAATTGAATCATGAATCATGAATTATGAATTGAATTATGAATCATTAATCATGAATCGAATCATGCATCATGAATCATGAATCATGAATTGAATCAAGAAACATGAATCATGAATTGAATCATGAATCATGAATCATGAATTGAATCATGAATCATAAATCATGAATCATGACATGAATCATGAATCATGAATCATAAATCGAATCATGAATCATGAATTGAATCAGGATTCAAATGATGAATTGAATCATGAATCATAAATTGAATCATGAATCATGAATCTTGAATCATGAATCATGAATTGAATCAGGAATCATGAATTATGAATCATGAATTGAATCATGAATCATAATTTGAATCATGAATCATGAATTGATTAATGAATCATGAATCGAATCATGAATCATGAATTGAATCATGAATCATGAATCGAATCATGAATCATGAATCGAATCATGAATCATGAATTGAATCATGTATCACGAATCATGAATTGAATCATGAATCATGAATCATGAATCATGAATTGAATCATGAATTGAATCATGTATCACGAATCATGAATTGATTCATGAATCATGAATCATGAATTGAATCATGAATCATGAATCATGAATCGAATCATGAATCATGAATTGAATCATGAATCATAAATTGAATCATGAATTGAATCATGAATCATGAATTGAATCATGAATCATAAATTGAATCATGAATCATGAATTGAATCATGAATCATGAATTGAATCATGAATCATGAATTGAATCATGAATCATGAATCATGAATCGAATCATGAATCATGAATTGAATCATGAATCATGAATCATGAATTGAATCATGAATCATGAATTATGAATCATGAATTGAATCATAAATCATGAATCATGAATCGAATCATGAATCATGAATCATGAATTGAATCATGAATCATGAACTGAATCATGAATCATGAATTGAATCATGAATTATGAATAATGAATCAGGAATCATGAATCATGAATTGAATCATAAATCATGAATCATGAATCGAATCATGAATCATAAATCATGAATCATGAATTGAATCATGAATCATGAATCATGAATTGAATCATAAATCATGAATCATGAATCATGAATTGAATCATGAATCATGAATTATGAATAATGAATTGAATCATGAATCATGAATCATGAATCAAATCATGAATCATGAATCATGAATTGAATCATGAATCATGAATTGAATCATGAATCATGAATCATGAATCATGAATCATGAATCGAATCATGAATCATGAATCATGAATTGAATCATGAATCATGAATCATGAATTGAATCATGAATCATGAATCATCAACCAAATCATAAATCATGAATTATGAATCATGAATTGATTCATGAATCATGGATTATGAATCATGAATTGAATCATGAATCATGAATCATGAATTGAATCATGAATCATGAATCATGAATTGAATCATGAATCATAAATTAAATCATGAATCATGAACCAAATCATGAATCATGAATCATGAATTGAATCATGAATCATGAATCGAATCATGAATCTTGAATCATGAATTGAATCATGAATCATGAATCATGAATCATGAATTGAATTATGAATCATGAATAATGAATCGAATCATGAATCATGTATCAAGAATCATGAATCGAATCTTGAATCATGAATTGAATCATGAATCATGAATCATGAATTAAATCATGAAACATGAATCATGAATCATGAATCTTGAATCATGAATCATGAATTGAATCATGAATCTTGAATCATGAATCATGACATGAATCATGAATCATGAATCATAAATCGAATCATGAATCATGAAATTAATCAGGATTCGAATCATGAATTGAATCATGAATCATGAATTGAATCATGAATTATGAATCATGAATTGAATCATGTATCATGAATTGAATCATGAATCATGAATTGAATCATGAATCATGAATTATGAATCATGAATTGAATCATGAATCATGAATCATGAATTGAATCATGAATCATGAATCATGAATTAAATCATGAATCGAATCATGAATCATGAATTGAATCATGAATCATGAATCATGAATTGAATCATGAATTGAATCATGAATCACGAATCATGAATTGAATCATGAATCATGAATTGAATCATGAATCATAAATTGAATCATGAATCATGAATCATGAATTGAATCATGAATCGAATCATGAATCATGAATCATGAATTGAATCATGAATCATGAATTGAATCATGAATCATGAATTGAATCATGAATCATGAATTGATTCATGAATCATGAATTGAATCATGAATCATGAATCATGAATTGAATCATGAATCGAATCATGAATCATGAATTGAATCATGAATCATTAATTGAATCATGAATTGAATCATGAATCACGAATCATGAATTGAATCATGAATCATGAATTGAATCATGAATCATTAATTGAATCATAATTCATGAATCATGAATTGAATCATGAATCGAATCATGATTCATGAATCATGAATTGAATCATGAATCATGAATCGAATCATGAATCTTGAATCATGAATTGAATCATGAATCATGAATCATGAATTGAATTATGAATCATGAATCAAGAATCATGAATCAAATCTTGAATCATGAATTGAATCATGAATCATGAATCATGAATTATTAATTGAATCATGAATCATGAATCATGAATCATGAATTGAATCATGAATCATGAATCATGAATCATGAATCATGAATTGAATCATGAATCATGAATCGAATCATGAATCATGAATCAAGAATCATGAATCGAATCATGAATCATGATTTGAATCATGAATAATGAATTGAATCAGGAATCGAATCATGAATTGAATCATGAATCATGAATTGAATCATGAATCATGAATAATGAATCATGAATTGAATCATGAATCATGGATCATGAATTGAATCATGAATCATGAATCATGAATTGAATCATGAATCGAATCATGAATCATGAATTGAATCATGAATCATGAATCATGAATTGAATCATGAATTGAATCATGAATCACGAATCATGAATTGAATCATGAATCATGAATTGAATCATGAATCATAAATTGAATCATGAATCATGAATCATGAATTGAATCATGAATCGAATCATGAATCATGAATCATGAATTGAATCATGAATCATGAATCGAATCATGAATCTTGAATCATGAATTAAATCATGAATCATGAATCATGAATCATGAATTGAATCATGAATCATGAATCATGAATTGAATCATGAATTGAATCATGAATCACGAATCATGAATTGAATCATGAATCATGAATTGAATCATGAATCATAAATTGAATCATGAATCATGAATCATGAATTGAATCATGAATAATGAATTGAATCATGAATCATGAATCGAATCATCAATCTTGAATCATGAATTGAATCATGAATCATGAATCTTGAATAATGAATTGAATTATGAATCATGAATCATGAATCGAATCATGAATCATGAATCAAGAATCATGAATCGAATCTTGAATCATGAATTGAATCATGAATCATGAATTATGAATTGAATCATGAATCATGAATCATGAATTGAATCATGAATCATGAATCATGAATCATGAATTGAATCATGAATCATGAATCATGAATCGAATCATGAATCAAGAATCATGAATCGAATCATGAATCATGAATTGAATCATGAATAATGAATTGAATCATGAATCATGAATCATGAATTGAATTATGAATCATGAATCATGAATCGAATCATGAATCATGAATCATGAATTGAATCATGAAACATGAATCATGAATTGAATCATGAATAATGAATCTTGAATCATGAATCATGAATTGAATCAGGAATCATGAATTATGAATCATGAATTGAATCATGAATCATAATTTGAATCATGAATCATGAATTGATTAATGAATCATGAATCATGAATTGAATCAGGAATCATGAATTATGAATCATGAATTGAATCATGAATCATGAATTGAATCATGAATCATGAATTATGAATTGAATCATGAATTGAATCATGAATTATGAATCATGAATTGAATCATGAATCATAAATCATGAATCATGACATGAATCATGAATCATGAATCATAAATCGAATCATGAATCATGAATTGAATCAGGATTCGAATCATGAATTGAATCATGAATCATAAATCATGAATCATGACATGAATCATGAATCATGAATCATAAATCGAATCATGAATCATGAATTGAATCAGGATTCGAATCATGAATTGAATCATGAATCATGAATTGAATCATGAATCTTGAATCATGAATCATGAATTGAATCAGGAATCATGAATTATGAATCATGAATTGAATCATGAATCATAATTTGAATCATGAATCATGAATTGATTAATGAATCATGAATCATGAATTGAATCAGGAATCATGAATTATGAATCATGAATTGAATCATGAATCATGAATTGAATCATGAATCATGAATTATGAATTGAATCATGAATTGAATCATGAATTATGAATCATGAATTGAATCATGAATCATACATTAAATCATGAATCATGAATTGAATCATGAATCAAATCATGAATAATGAATCATGAATTGAATCATAAATCATGAATTATGAATAATGAATTGAATCATGAATCATGAATCATGAATTGAATCATAAATCATGAATCATGAATCAAATCATGAATCATGAATTGAATCATGAATCATGAATCATGAATCATGAATCATGAATTGAATCATGAATCATGAATCGTGAATTGAATCATGAATCATGAATCATGAATCATGAATTGAATCATGAATCATGAATCATGAACCAAATCATAAATCATGAATTATGAATCATGAATTGATTCATGAATCATGAATTATGAATCATGAATTGAATCATGAATCATGAATCATGATTTGAATCATGAATTGAATCATGAATCATGAATCATGAATTGAATCATGAATCATAAATTGAATCATGAATCATGATTAATGAATTGAATCATGAATCAAATCATGAATCATGAATCATGAATTGAATCATGAATCATGAATCGAATCATGAATCTTGAATCATGAATTGAATCATGAATCATGAATCATGAATCATGAATTGAATTATGAATCATGAATCATGAATCATGAATTGAATTATGAATATTGAATCATGAATCGAATCATGAATCATGTATCAAGAATCATGAATCGAATCTTGAATCATAAATTGAATCATGAATCATGAATCATGGATTATGAATTAAAATATGAATCATGAATCATGAATCATGAATTGAATCATGAATCATGAATCATGGATTATGAATTGAATCATGAATCATGAATCATGAATCATGAATTGAATCATGAATCATGAATCATGAATGGAATCATGAATCATGAATCAAGAATCATGAATCGAATCATGAATCATGAATTGAATCATGAATAATGAATTGAATCTTGAATCATGAATCATGAATTAAATTATGAATCATGAATCATTAATCCAATCATGAATCATGAATCATGAATTAAATCATGAAACATGAATCATGAATTGAATCATGAATCATGAATCATGAATTGAATCATGAATCTTGAATCATGAATCATGACATGAATCTTGAATCATGAATCATAAATCGAATCATGAATCATGAAATGAATCAGGATTCGAATCATGAATTGAATCATGAATCATGAATCTTGAATCATGAATCATGAATTGAATCATGAATCATGAATTATGAATCATGAATTGAATCATGTATCATGAATTGAATCATGAATCATGAATTGATTAATGAATCATGAATCATGAATCATGAATCATAAATCGAATCATGAATCATGAATTGAAGCATTATTCATGAATCATGAATGGAATCATGAATCATGAATCAAGAATCATGAATCGAATCATGAATCATGAATTGAATCATGAATAATGAATTGAATCATGAATCATGAATTGAATTATGAATCATGAATCATGAATCGAATCATGAATCATGAATCATGAATCACGAATTAAAACATGAAACATGAATCATGAATCTTGAATCATGAATCATGAATTGAATCATGAATCTTGAATCATGAATCATGACATGAATCATGAATCATGAATCATAAATCGAATCATGAATCATGAAATTAATCAGGATTCGAATCATGAATTGAATCATGAATCATGAATCTTGAATCATGAATCATGAATTGAATCATGAATCATGAATTATGAATCATGAATTGAATCATGTATCATGAATTGAATCATGAATCATGAATTGATTAATGAATCATGAATCATGAATCGAATCATGAATCATAAATTGAATCATGAATCATGAATTGAATCATGAATCATGAATCATGAATTGAATCATGAATCATGAATCATGAATCATGACATGAATCATGAATCATGAATCATAAATCGAATCATGAATCATGAATTGAATCAGGATTCGAATCATGAATTGAATCATGTATCATGAATTGAATCATGAATCTTGAATCATGAATCATGAATTATGAATCATGAATTGAATCATGAATCATGAATTAAATCATGAATCATGAATCATGAATTGAATCATGAATCATGAATCATGAATCATGACATGAATTGAATCATGTATCATGAATTATGAATCATGAATTGAATCATGAATCATGAATTAAATCATGAATCATGAATCATGAATTGAATCATGAATCATGAATCATGACATGAATCATGAATCATAAATCGAATCATAAATCATGAGTTAAATCAGGATTCGAGTCATGAATTGAATCATGTATCATGAATTGAATCATGAATCATGAATCTTGAATCATGAATCATGAATCGAATCATGAATCATGAATTGAATCATGAATCATGAATTATGAATTATGAATTGAATCATGAATCATGAATTGATTCATGAATCATGAATCATGAATCGAATCATGAATCATGAATCGAATCATGAATCATGAATTGAATCATGAATCATGAATTGAATCATGAATCATGAATCATAAATTGAATCATGAATTGAATCATGAATCATGAATTGAATCATGAATCATAAATAGAATCATGAATCATGAATCATGAATTGAATCATGAATCATGAATTGATCCATGAATCATGAATCGAATCATGAATTATGAATTGAATCATGAATTGAATCATGAATCATGAATTGAATCATGAATCATGAATTATGAATTATGAATTGAATCATGAATCATGAATTGATTCATGAATCATGAATCATGAATCATGAATTGAATCATGAATCATGAATCATGAATCGAATCATGAATCATGAATTGAATCATGAATCATGAATCATAAATTGAATCATGAATTGAATCATGAATCATGAATTGAATCATGAATCATAAATTGAATCATGAATCATGAATTGAATCATGAATCATGAATTGAATCATGAATCATGAATCAAATCATGAATCATGAATTGAATCATGAATCATGAATTGAATCATGAATCATGAATTATGAATCATGAATTGAATCATGAATCATGAATTGAATCATAAATCATGAATCATGAATCGAATCATGAATCATGAATCATGAATTGAATCATGAATCATGAATTGAATCATGAATTATGAATAATGAATCAGGAATCATGAATCATGAATTGAATCATAAATCATGAATCATGAATCGAATCATGAATCATAAATCATGAATCATGGATTGAATCATGAATCATGAATCATGAATCATGAATCATGAATCATGAATCATGAATCGAATCATGAATCATGAATCATGAATCGAATCATGAATCATAAATCATGAATCATGAATTGAATCTTGAATCATGAATCATGAATCATGAATCATGAATCATGAATCGAATCATGAATCATGAATCATGAATTGAATCATGAATCATGAATTGAATCATGAATCATAAATCATCAACCAAATCATAAATCATGAATTATGAATCATGAATTGATTCATGAATCATGAATTATGAATCATGAATTGAATCATGAATCATGAATCATGAATTGAATCATGAATCATAAATTAAATCATGAATCATGAATTGAATCATGAATCAAATCATGAATCATGAATCATGAATTGAATCATGAATCATGAATCGAATCATTAATCTTGAATCATGAATTGAATCATGAATCATGAATCATGAATCATGAATTGAATTATGAATCATGAATAATGAATCGAATCATGAATAATGAATCGAATCATGAATCATGTATCAAGAATCATGAATCGAATCTTGAATCATGAATTGAATCATGAATCATGAATCATGAATTAAATCATGAAACATGAATCATGAATCATGAATTGAATCATGAATCTTGAATCATGAATCATGAATCATAAATCGAATCATGAATCATGAAATTAATCAGGATTCGAATCATGAATTGAATCATGAATCATGAATTGAATCATGAATTATGAATCATGAATTGAATCATGTATCATGAATTGAATCATGAATCATGAATTGAATCATGAATCATGAATTATGAATCATGAATTGAATCATGAATCATGAATCATGAATTGAATCATGAATCATGAATCATGAATTAAATCATGAATCGAATCATGAATCATGAATTGAATCATGAATCATGAATCATGAATTGAATCATGAATTGAATCATGAATCACGAATCATGAATTGAATCATGAATCATGAATTGAATCATGAATCATAAATTGAATCATGAATCATGAATCATGAATTGAATCATGAATCGAATCATGAATCATGAATCATGAATTGAATCATGAATCATGATTTGAATCATGAATCATGAATTGAATCATGAATCATGAATTGATTCATGAATCATGAATTGAATCATGAATCATGAATTATGAATCATGAATTGAATCATGAATCATGAATCATGAATTGAATCATGAATCATGAATCATGAATTGAATCATGAATCGAATCATGAATCATGAATTGAATCATGAATCATGAATCATGAATTGAATCATGAATTGAATCATGAATCACGAATCATGAATTGAATCATGAATCATGAATTGAATCATGAATCATAAATTGAATCATAATTCATGAATCATGAATTGAATCATGAATCGAATCATGATTCATGAATCATGAATTGAATCATGAATCATGAATCGAATCATGAATCTTGAATCATGAATTGAATCATGAATCATGAATCATGAATCATGAATTGAATTATGAATCATGAATCATGAATCAAGAATCATGAATCAAATCTTGAATCATGAATTGAATCATGAATCATGAATCATGAATTATTAATTGAATCATGAATCATGAATCATGAATCATGAATTGAATCATGAATCATGAATCATGAATCATGAATTGAATCATGAATCATGAATCATGATTCGAATCATGAATCATGAATCATGAATCATGATTTGAATCATGAATAATGAATTGAATCAGGAATCGAATCATGAATTGAATCATGAATCATGAATTGAATCATGAATCATGAATTGAATCATGAATCATGAATAATGAATCATGAATTGAATCATGAATCATGAATCATGAATTGAATCATGAATTGAATCATGAATCACGAATCATGAATTGAATCATGAATCATGAATTGAATCATGAATCATAAATTGAATCATGAATCATGAATCATGAATTGAATCATGAATCGAATCATGAATCATGAATCATGAATTGAATCATGAATCGAATCATAAATCTTGAATCATGAATTAAATCATGAATCATGAATCATGAATCATGAATTGAATCATAAATCATGAATCATGAATTGAATCATGAATTGAATCATGAATCATGAATCATGAATTGAATCATGAATCATGAATTGAATCATGAATCATAAATTGAATCATGAATCATGAATCATGAATTGAATCATGAATAATGATTTGAATCATGAATCATGAATCGAATCATCAATCTTGAATCATGAATTGAATCATGAATCATGAATCTTGAATAATGAATTGAATTATGAATCATGAATCTTGAATCGAATCATGAATCATGAATCAAGAATCATGAATCGAATCTTGAATCATGAATTGAATCATGAATCATGAATCATGAATTATGAATTGAATCATGAATCATGAATTGAATCATGAATCATGAATCATGAATCATGAATCATGAATTGAATCATGAATCATGAATCATGAATCGAATCATGAATCATGAATCAAGAATCATGAATCGAATCATGAATCATGAATTGAATCATGAATAATGAATTGAATCATGAATCATGAATCATGAATTGAATTATAAATCATGAATCATGAATCGAATCATGAATCATGAATCATGAATCATGAATTGAATCATGAAACATGAATCATGAATTGAATCATGAATAATGAATCTTGAATCATGAATCATGAATTGAATCAGGAATCATGAATTATGAATCATGAATTGAATCATGAATCATAATTTGAATCATGAATCATGAATTGATTAATGAATCATGAATCATGAATTGAATCAGGAATTATGAATTATGAATCATGAATTGAATCATGAATCATGAATTGAATCATGAATCATGAATTATGAATTGAATCATGAATTGAATCATGAATTATGAATCATGAATTGAATCATGAATCATAAATCATGAATCATGACATGAATCATGAATCATGAATCATAAATCGAATCATGAATCATGAATTGAATCAGGATTCGAATCATGAATTGAATCATGAATCATGAATTGAATCATGAATCATGAATCTTGAATCATAAATCATGAATTGAATCAGGAATCATGAATTATGAATCATGAATTGAATCATGAATCATAATTTGAATCATGAATCATGAATTGATTAATGAATCATGAATCATGAATTGAATCAGGAATCATGAATTATGAATCATGAATTGAATCATGAATCATGAATTGAATCATGAATCATGAATTATGAATTGAATCATGAATTGAATCATGAATTATGAATCATGAATTGAATCATGAATCATAAATTAAATCATGAATCATGAATTGAATCATGAATCAAATCATGAATCATGAATTGAATCATGAATCATGAATCGAATCATGAATCTTGAATCATGAATTGAATCATGAATCATGAATCATGAATTGAATTATGAATCATGAATAATGAATCGAATCATGAATCATGTATCAAGAATCATGAATCGAATCTTGAATCATGAATTGAATCATGAATCATGAATCATGAATTAAATCATGAAACATGAATCATGAATCATGAATCTTGAATCATGAATCATGAATTGAATCATGAATCTTGAATCATGAATCATGACATGAATCATGAATCATGAATCATAAATCGAATCATGAATCATGAAATTAATCAGGATTCGAATCATGAATTGAATCATGAATCATGAATTGAATCATGAATCATGTATCATGAATTGAATCATGAATCATGAATTGAATCATGAATCATGAATTATGAATCATGAATTGAATCATGAATCATGAATCATGAATTGAATCATGAATCATGAATCATGAATTGAATCATGAATCGAATCATGAATCATGAATTGAATCATGAATCATGAATCATGAATTGAATCATGAATTGAATCATGAATCACGAATCATGAATTGAATCATGAATCATGAATTGAATCATGAATCATAAATTGAATCATGAATCATGAATCATGAATTGAATCATGAATCGAATCATGAATCATGAATCATGAATTGAATCATGAATCATGATTTGAATCATGAATCATGAATTGAATCATGAATCATGAATTGATTCATGAATCATGAATTGAATCATGAATCATGAATTATGAATCATGAATTGAATCATGAATCATGAATCATGAATTGAATCATGAATCATGAATCATGAATTGAATCATGAATCGAATCATGAATCATGAATTGAATCATAAATCATGAATCATGAATTGAATCATGAATTGAATCATGAATCACGAATCATGAATTGAATCATGAATCATGAATTGAATCATGAATCATAAATTGAATCATAATTCATGAATCATGAATTGAATCATGAATCGAATCATGATTCATGAATCATGAATTGAATCATGAATCATGAATCGAATCATGAATCTTGAATCATGAATTGAATCATGAATCATGAATCATGAATCATGAATTGAATTATGAATCATGAATCATGAATCAAGAATCATGAATCAAATCTTGAATCATGAATTGAATCATGAATCATGAATCATGAATTATTAATTGAATCATGAATCATGAATCATGAATCATGAATTGAATCATGAATCATGAATAATGAATCATGAATTGAATCATGAATCATGAATCATGATTCGAATCATGAATCATGAATCAAGAATCATGAATCGAATCATGAATCATGATTTGAATCATGAATAATGAATTGAATCAGGAATCGAATCATGAATTGAATCATGAATCATGAATTGAATCATGAATCATGAATAATGAATCATGAATTGAATCATGAATCATGAATCATGAATTGAATCATGAATTGAATCATGAATCACGAATCATGAATTGAATCATGAATCATGAATTGAATCATGAATCATAAATTGAATCATGAATCATGAATCATGAATTGAATCATGAATCATGAATCGAATCATAAATCTTGAATCATGAATTAAATCATGAATCATGAATCATGAATCATGAATTGAATCATAAATCATGAATCATGAATTGAATCATGAATTGAATCATGAATCATGAATCATGAATTGAATCATGAATCATGAATTGAATCATGAATCATAAATTGAATCATGAATCATGAATCATGAATTGAATCATGAATAATGATTTGAATCATGAATCATGAATCGAATCATCAATCTTGAATCATGAATTGAATCATGAATCATGAATCTTGAATAATGAATTGAATTATGGATCATGAATCTTGAATCGAATCATGAATCAAGAATCATGAATCGAATCTTGAATCATGAATTGAATCATGAATCATGAATCATGAATTATGAATTGAATCATGAATCATGAATCATGAATTGAATCATGAATCATGAATCATGAATCATGAATCATGAATTGAATCATGAATCATGAATCATGAATCGAATCATGAATCATGAATCAAGAATCATGAATCGAATCATGAATCATGAATTGAATCATGAATAATGAATTGAATCATGAATCATGAATCATGAATTGAATTATAAATCATGAATCATGAATCGAATCATGAATCATGAATCATGAATCATGAATTGAATCATGAAACATGAATCATGAATTGAATCATGAATAATGAATCTTGAATCATGAATCATGAATTGAATCAGGAATCATGAATTATGAATCATGAATTGAATCATGAATCATAATTTGAATCATGAATCATGAATTGATTAATGAATCATGAATCATGAATTGAATCAGGAATCATGAATTATGAATCATGAATTGAATCATGAATCATGAATTGAATCATGAATCATGAATTATGAATTGAATCATGAATTGAATCATGAATTATGAATCATGAATTGAATCATGAATCATAAATCATGAATCATGACATGAATCATGAATCATGAATCATAAATCGAATCATGAATCATGAATTGAATCAGGATTCGAATCATGAATTGAATCATGAATCATGAATTGAATCATGAATCATGAATCTTGAATCATGAATCATGAATTGAATCAGGAATCATGAATTATGAATCATGAATTGAATCATGAATCATAATTTGAATCATGAATCATGAATTGATTAATGAATCATGAATCATGAATTGAATCAGGAATCATGAATTATGAATCATGAATTGAATCATGAATCATGAATTGAATCATGAATCATGAATTATGAATTGAATCATGAATTGAATCATGAATTATGAATCATGAATTGAATCATGAATCATAAATTAAATCATGAATCATGAATTGAATCATGAATCAAATCATGAATCATGAATCATGAATTGAATCATGAATCATGAATCGAATCATGAATCTTGAATCATGAATTGAATCATGAATCATGAATCATGAATTGAATTATGAATCATGAATAATGAATCGAATCATGAATCATGTATCAAGAATCATGAATCGAATCTTGAATCATGAATTGAATCATGAATCATGAATCATGAATTAAATCATGAAACATGAATCATGAATCATGAATCTTGAATCATGAATCATGAATTGAATCATGAATCTTGAATCATGAATCATGACATGAATCATGAATCATGAATCATAAATCGAATCATGAATCATGAAATTAATCAGGATTCGAATCATGAATTGAATCATGAATCATGAATTGAATCATGAATTATGAATCATGAATTGAATCATGTATCATGAATTGAATCATGAATCATGAATTGAATCATGAATCATGAATCATGAATTGAATCATGAATCATGAATCATGAATTGAATCATGAATCGAATCATGAATCATGAATTGAATCATGAATCATGAATCATGAATTGAATCATGAATTGAATCATGAATCACGAATTATGAATTGAATCATGAATCATGAATTGAATCATGAATCATAAATTGAATCATGAAATAATGAATCATGAATTGAATCATGAATCGAATCATCAATCATGAATCATGAATTGAATCATGAATCATGAATTGAATCATGAATCATGAATTGAATCATGAATCATGAATTGAATCATGAATCATGAATTATGAATCATGAATTGAATCATGAATCATGAATCATGAATTGAATCATGAATCGAATCATGAATCATGAATTGAATCATGAATCATGAATCATGAATCATGAATTGAATCATGAATCACGAATCATGAATTGAATCATGAATCAAGAATTGAATCATGAATCATAAATTGAATCATGAATCATGAATCATGAATTGAATCATGAATCGAATCATGAATCATGAATCATGAATTGAATCATGAATCATGAATCGAATCATGAATCTTGAATCATGAATTGAATCATGAATCATGAATCATGAATCATGAATTGAATTTTGAATCATGAATCATGAATCATGAATCATGAATTGAATCATGAATCATGAATCATGAATCGAATCATGAATCATGAATCAAGAATCATGAATCGAATCATAAATCATGATTTGAATCATGAATAATGAATTGAATCAGGATTCGAATCATGAATTGAATCATGAATCATGAATTGAATCATGAATCATGAATTATGAATCATGAATTGAATCATGAATCATGAATCATGAATTGAATCATGAATCATGAATCATGAATTGAATCATGAATCGAATCATGAATCATGAATTGAATCATGAATCATGAATTGAATCATGAATTGAATCATGAATCACGAATCATGAATTGAATCATGAATCATGAATTGAATCATGAATCATAAATTGAATCATGAATCATGAATTGAATCATGAATCGAATCATGAATCATGAATCATGAATTGAATCATGAATCATGAATCGAATCATGAATCTTGAATCATGAATTAAATCATGAATCATGAATCATGAATCATGAATTGAATCATGAATCATGAATCATGAATTGAATCATGAATCACAAATCATGAATTGAATCATGAATCATGAATTGAATCATGAATCATAAATTGAATCATGAATCATGAATCATGAATTGAATCATGAATAATGAATTGAATCATGAATCATGAATCGAATCATGAATCTTGAATCATGAATTGAATCATGAATCATGAATCTTGAATAATGAATTGAATTATGAATCATGAATCATGAATCGAATCTTGAATCATGAATCAAGAATCATGAATCAAATCTTGAATCATGAATTGAATCATGAATCATGAATCATGAATTATGAATTGAATCATGAATCATGAATCATGAATTGAATCATGAATCATGAATCATGAATCATGAATTGAATCATGAATCATGAATCATGAATCGAATCATGAATCATGAATCAAGAATCATGAATCGAATCATGAATCATGAATTGAATCATGAATAATGAATTGAATCATGAATCATGAATCATGAATTGAATTATGAATCATGAATCATGAATCGAATCATGAATCATGAATCATGAATCATGAATTGCATCATGAAACATGAATCATGAATTGAATCATAAATCATGAATCATGAATTGAATCATGAATCATAAATCATGAATCATGACATGAATCATGTATCATGAATCATAAATCGAATCATGAATCATGAATTGAATCAGGATTCGAATCATGAATTGAATCATGAATCATGAATTGAATCATGAATCATGAATCTTGAATCATGAATCATGAATTGAATCAGGAATCATGAATTATGAATCATGAATTGAATCATGAATCATAATTTGAATCATGAATCATGAATTGATTAATGAATCATGAATCATGAATTGAATCAGGAATCATGAATTATGAATCATGAATTGAATCATGAATCATGAATTGAATCATGAATCATGAATTATGAATTGAATCATGAATTGAATCATGTATCACGAATCATGAATTGAATCATGAATCATGAATTGAATCATGAATCATAAATTGAATCATGAATCATGAATCATGAATTGAATCATGAATCGAATCATGAATCATGAATCATGAATTGAATCATGAATCATGAATCGAATCATGAATCTTGAATCATGAATTGAATCATGAATCATGAATCATGAATCATGAATTGAATTATGAATCATGAATCATGAATCGAATCATGAATCATGAATACGGAATCATGAATCGAATCTTGAATCATGAATTGAATCATGAATAATGAATTGAATCATGAATTATGAATCATGAATTGAATTATGAATCATGAATCATGGATCGAATCATGAATCATGAATCATGAATTGAATCATAAAACATGAATAAAGAATTGAATCATGAATCATGAATCATGAATTGAATCATGAATCATGAATCATGAATCGAATCATGAATCATGAATCAAGAATCATGAATCGAATCATGAATCATGAATTGAATCATGAATAATGAATTGAATCATGAATCATGAATCATGAATTGAATTATGAATCATGAATCATGAATCGAATCATGAATCATGAATCATGAATTGAATCATGAAACATGAATCAAGAATTGAATCATGAATCATGAATCATAAATCAAAACATGAATCATGAATTGAATCAGGATTCGAATCATTAATTGAATCATGAATCATGAATTGAATCATGAATTATGAATCTTGAATCATAAATCATGAATTGAATCAGGAATCATGAATTATGAATCATGAATTGAATCATGAATCATAATTTGAATCATGAATCATGAATTGATTAATGAATCATGAATCATGAATCGAATCATGAATCATGAATCATGAATCATGAATTGAATCATGAATCATGAATCATGAATTGAATCATGAATCATGAATCATGAATCATAAATCGAATCATGAATCATGAATCATAAATCGAATCATGAATCATGAATTGAATCAGGATTCGAACCATGAATTGAATCATGTATCATGAATTGAATCATGAATCTTGAATCATGAATCATGAATTGAATCATGAATCATGAATTATGAATCATGAATTGAATCATGTATAAAGAATTGAATCATGAATCTTGAATCATGAATTATGAATTGAATCATGAATCATGAATTATGAATCATGAATTGAATCATGAATCATAATTTGAATCATGAATCATGAATCATGAATTGAATCATGAATCATGAATCATGAATCATGAATCATGACATGAATCATGAATCATGAATCATGACATGAATCATGAATCATGAATTGAATCAGGATTCAAATCATGAATTGAATCATGAATCATGAATTGAATCATGAATCATGAATTATGAATCATGAATTGAATCATGAATCATGAATTGAATCATGAATCATGAATCATGAATTGAATCATGAATCATGAATTGAATCATGAATCATGAATTGAATCATGAATCATGAATTGAATCATGAATCATGAATCATGAATTATGAATCATGAATTGAATCATGAATCATAATTTGAATCATGAATCATGAATCATGAATTGAATCATGAATCATGAATCATGAATCATGAATCATGACATGAATCATGAATCATGAATCATGACATGAATCATGAATCATGAATTGAATCAGGATTCAAATCATGAATTGAATCATGAATCATGAATTGAATCATGAATCATGAATTATGAATCATGAATTGAATCATGAATCATGAATTGAATCATGAATCATGAATCATGAATTGAATCATGAATCATGAATCATGAATCGAATCATGAATCATGAATTGAATCATGAATCATGAATTGAATCATGAATCATGAATCATGAATTGAATCATGAATTGAATCATGTATCACGAATCATGAATTGAATCATGAATCATGAATTGAATCATGAATCATAAATTGAATCATGAATCATGAATCATGAATTGAATCATGAATCGAATCATGAATCATGAATTGAATCATGAATCATGAATCGAATCATGAATCTTGAATCATGAATTGAATCATGAATCATGAATCATGAATTGAATTATGAATCATGAATCATGAATCGAATCATGAATCATGAATAAAGAATCATGAATCGAATCTTGAATCATGAATTGAATCATGAATCATGAATCATGAATTATGAATTGAATCATGAATCATGAATCATGAATTGAATCATGAATCATGAATCATGAATCATGAATCATGAATTGAATCATGAATCATGAATCATGAATCGAATCATGAATCAAGAATCATGAATCGAATCATGAATCATGAATTGAATCATGAATAATGAATTGAATCATGAATCATGAATCATGAATTGAATTATGAATCATGAATCGAATCATGAATCATGAATCAAGAATTGAATCATGAATCATGAATCATGAATTGAATCATGAATCATAAATCATGAATCATGACATGAATCATGAATCATGAATCATAAATCGAATCATGAATCATGAATTGAATCATGAATCATGAATTGAATCATGAATCATGAATCTTGAATCATAAATCATGAATTGAATCAGGAATCATGAATTATGAATCATGAATTGAATCATGAATCATAATTTGAATCATGAATCATGAATTGATTAATGAATCATGAATCATGAATCGAATCATGAATCATGAATTGAATCCTGAATCATGAATTGAATCATGAATCATGAATCATGAATTGAATCATGAATCATGAATCATGAATCATAAATCGAATCATGAATCATAAATCGAATTATGAATCATGAATTGAATCAGGATTCGAACCATGAAATGAATCATGTATCATGAAATGAATCATGAATCTTGAATCATGAATCATGAATTGAATCATGAATCATGAATTATGAATCATGAATTGAATCATGTATCAAGAATTGAATCATGAATCTTGAATCATGAATTATGAATTGAATCATGAATCATGAATTATGAATCATGAATTGAATCATGAATCATAAATTGAATCATGAATCATGAATTGAATCATGAATCATGAATTGAATCAGGATTCGAATCATGAATTGAATCATGAATCATGAATTGAATCATGAATCATGAATTGAATCATGAATCATGAATTATGAATCATGAATTGAATCATGAATCATGAATTGAATCATGAATCATGAATCATGAATCATGAATCATGAATTGAATCATGAATCATGAATTGAATCATGAATCATGAATTGAATCATGAATCATGAATCATGAATTGAATCATGAATCATGAATTATGAATCATGAATTGATTCATGAATCATGAATCATGAATTGAATCATAAATCATGAATCATGAATCGAATCATGAATCATGAATCATGAATCATGAATTCAATCATGAATCATGAATAATGAATCATGAATCATGAATTGAATCATGAATCATGAATCATGAATCGAATCATGAATCATGAATCATGAATTGAATCATGAATCATGAATCATGAATCGAATCATGAATCATGAATCATGAATTGAATCATGAATCATGAATCATGAATCATGAATCATGAATTGAATCATAAATCATGAATTATGAATAATGAATTGAATCATGAATCATGAATCATGAATTGAATCATAAATCATGAATCATGAATTAAATCATGAATCATGAATCAAATCATGAATCATGAATCATGAATTGAATCATGAATCATGAATTGAATCATGAATCATGAATCATGAATCATGAATCATGAATTGAATCATGAATCATGAATCATGAATCGAATCATGAATCATGAATCGTGAATTGAATCATGAATCATGAATTATGAATCATGACATGAATCATGTATCATAAATCGAATCATGAATCATAAACTGAATCAGGATTCGAATCATGAATTGAATCATGTATGATGAATTGAATCATGAATCATGAATCTTGAATCATGAATTAAATCATGAATCATGAATTGATTCATGAATCATGAATCATGAATTGAATCATGAATCATGAATCATGAATCGAATCATGAATCATGAATTGAATCATGAATCATGAATCATAAATTGAATCGTGAATTGAATCATGAATCATGAATTGAATCATGAATCATAAATTGAATCATGAATCATGAATTGAATCATGAATCATGAATCATGAATCATGAATCATGAATCATGAATCATGAATCATGAATTGAATCATGAATCATGAATCATAATTTGAATCGTGAATTGAATCATGAATCATGAATTGAATCATGAATCATGAATCGAATCATGAATCATGAATTGAATCATGAATCATGAATCATGAATCATGAATTGAATCATGAATCATGAATCATGAATCATGAATCATGAATCATGAATTGAATCATGAATCATGAATTATGAATCATGAATTGATTCATGAATCATGAATCATGAATCTAATCATAAATCATGAATCATGAATCGAATCATGAATCTTGAATCATGAATTGAATCATGAATCATGAATTTAATCATGAATCATGAATAATGAATCATGAATCATGAATTGAATCATGAATCATGAATCATGAATCGAATCATGAATCATGAATTGAATCATGAATCATGAATCATGCATCAAATCATGAATCATGAATCATGAATTGAATCATGAATCATGAATCATGAATCATGAATTGAATCATAAATCATGAATTATGAATAATGAATTGAATCATGAATCATGAATCATGAATTGAATCATAAATCATGAATCATGAATCAAATCATGAATCATGAATCATGAATTGAATCATGAATCATGAATTAAATCATGAATCATGAATTAAATCATGAATCATGAATCATGAATCATGAATTGAATCATGAATCATGAATCATGAATCGAATCATGAATCATGAATCATGAATTGAATCATGAATCATGAATCGTGAATTGAATCATGAATCATAAATCATGAACCAAATCATAAATCATGAATTATGAATCATGAATTGATTCATGAATCATGAATTATGAATCATGAATTGAATCATGAATCATGATTTGAATCATGAATTGAATCATGAATCATGAATTGAATCATGAATCATAAATTGAATCATGAATCATGATTAATGAATTGAATCATGAATCAAATCATGAATCTTGAATCATGAATTGAATCATGAATCTTGAATCATGAATTGAATCATGAATCATGAATCATGAATCATGAATTGAATTATGAATCATGAATCATGAATCATGAATTGAATTATGAATATTGAATCATGAATCGAATCATGAATCATGTATCAAGAATCATGAATCGAATCTTGATTCATAAATTGAATCATGAATCATGAATCATGGATTATGAATTGAATCATGAATCATGAATCATAAATCATGAATCATGAATTGAATCATGAATCATGAATCATGAATGGAATCCTGAATCATGAATCAAGAATCATGAATCGAATCATGAATCATGAATTGAATCATGAATAATGAATTGAATCATGAATCATGAATCATGAATTGAATTATGAATCATGAATCATTAATCGAATCATGAATCATGAATTAAATCATGAAACATGAATCATGAATTGAATCATGAATCATGAATCATGAATTGAATCATGAATCTTGAATCATGAATCATGACAAGAATCATGAATCATAAATCGAATCATGAATCATGAAATGAATCAGGATTCGAATCATGAATTGAATCATGAATCATGAATCTTGAATCATGAATCATGAATTGAATCATGAATCATGAATTATGAATCATGAATTGAATCATGAATCATGAATCTTGAATCATGAATCATGAATTGAATCATGAATCATGAATTATGAATCATGAATTGAATCATGTATCATGAATTGAGTCATGAATCATGAATCATAAATCGAATCATGAATCATGAATTGAAGCATGAATCATGAATCATGAATGGAATCATGAATCATGAATCAAGAATCATGAATCGAATCATGAATCATGAATTGAATCATGAATCATGAATCGTGAATTGAATCATGAATCATGAATCATGACATGAATCATGAATCATAAATCGAATCATAAATCATAAATTGAATCAGGATTCGAATCATGAATTGAATCATGCATGATGAATTGAATCATGAATCATGAATCTTGAATCATGAATTAAATCATGAATCATGAATTGAATCATGAATCATGAATCATGAATCATGAATTGAATCATGAATCATGAATCATGAATCGAATCATGAATCATGAATTGAATCATGAATCATGAATTTAATCATGAATCATAAATAATGAATCATGAATCATGAATTGAATCATAAATCATGAATCATGAATCGAATCATGAATCATGAATCATGAATTGAATCATGAATCATGAATCATGAATCAAATCATGAATCATGAATCATGAATTGAATCATGAATCATGAATTGAATCATGAATCATGAATTGAATCATGAATCATGAATCATGAATCGAATCATGAATCATGAATCATGAATTGAATCATGAATCATAAATCGTGAATTGAATCATGAATCATGAATCATGAACCAAATCATAAATCATGAATTATGAATCATGAATTGATTCATGAATCATGAATTATGAATCATGAATTGAATCATGAATCATGATTTGATTCATGAATTGAATCATGAATCATGAATCATGAATTGAATCATGAATCATAAATTGAATCATGAATCATGATTAATGAATTGAATCATGAATCAAATCATGAATCTTGAATCATGAATTGAATCATGAATCTTGAATCATGAATTGAATCATGAATCATGAATCATGAATCATGAATTGAATTATGAATCATGAATCATGTATCATGAATTGAATTATGAATATTGAATCATGAATCGAATCATGAATCATGTATCAAGAATCATGAATCGAATCTTGATTCATAAATTGAATCATGAATCATGAATCATGGATTAT
Organism: Mixophyes australis; assembly: GCA_036250195.1. Taxonomy (NCBI): domain Eukaryota; kingdom Metazoa; phylum Chordata; class Amphibia; order Anura; family Limnodynastidae; genus Mixophyes; species Mixophyes australis. The sequence goes on along the minus strand of JAVHZZ010000024.1, from coordinate 617,435 downwards.
GAATTGAATCATGAATCATGAATCATAAATCATGAATCATGAATTGAATCATGAATCATGAATCATGAATGGAATCCTGAATCATGAATCAAGAATCATGAATCGAATCATGAATCATGAATTGAATCATGAATAATGAATTGAATCATGAATCATGAATCATGAATTGAATTATGAATCATGAATCATTAATCGAATCATGAATCATGAATTAAATCATGAAACATGAATCATGAATTGAATCATGAATCATGAATCATGAATTGAATCATGAATCTTGAATCATGAATCATGACAAGAATCATGAATCATAAATCGAATCATGAATCATGAAATGAATCAGGATTCGAATCATGAATTGAATCATGAATCATGAATCTTGAATCATGAATCATGAATTGAATCATAATTCATGAATTATGAATCATGAATTGAATCATGAATCATGAATCTTGAATCATGAATCATGAATTGAATCATGAATCATGAATTATGAATCATGAATTGAATCATGTATCATGAATTGAGTCATGAATCATGAATCATAAATCGAATCATGAATCATGAATTGAAGCATGAATCATGAATCATGAATGGAATCATGAATCATGAATCAAGAATCATGAATTGAATCATGAATCATGAATTGAATCATGAATCATGAATCGTGAATTGAATCATGAATCATGAATCATGAATCATGACATGAATCATGAATCATAAATCGAATCATGAATCATAAATTGAATCAGGATTCGAATCATGAATTGAATCATGTATGATGAATTGAATCATGAATCATGAATCTTGAATCATGAATTAAATCATGAATCATGAATTGAATCATGAATCATGAATCATGAATCATGAATTGAATCATGAATCATGAATCGAATCATGAATCATGAATTGAATCATGAATCATGAATTTAATCATGAATCATAAATAATGAATCATGAATCATGAATTGAATCATAAATCATGAATCATGAATCGAATCATGAATCATGAATCATGCATCATGAATTGAATCATGAATCATGAATCATGAATTGAATCATGAATCATGAATCATGAATTGAATCATGAATCATGAATTGAATCATGAATCATGAATTGAATCATGAATCATGAATCATGAATCAAATCATGAATCATGAATCATGAATTGAATCATGAATCATGAATTGAATCATGAATCATGAATTGAATCATGAATCATGAATCATGAATCATGAATCATGAATCGAATCATGAATCATGAATCATGAATTGAATCATGAATCATAAATCGTGAATTGAATCATGAATCATGAATCATGAACCAAATCATAAATCATGAATTATGAATCATGAATTGATTCATGAATCATGAATTATGAATCATGAATTGAATCATGAATCATGATTTGAATCATGAATTGAATCATGAATCATGAATCATGAATTGAATCATGAATCATAAATTGAATCATGAATCATGATTAATGAATTGAATCATGAATCAAATCATGAATCTTGAATCATGAATTGAATCATGAATCTTGAATCATGAATTGAATCATGAATCATGAATCATGAATCATGAATTGAATTATGAATCATGAATCATGAATTGAATTATGAATATTGAATCATGAATCGAATCATGAATAATGTATCAAGAATCATGAATCGAATCTTGAATCATAAATTGAATCATGAATCATGAATCATGGATTATGAATTGAATCATGAATCATGAATCATAAATCATGAATCATGAATTGAATCATGAATCATGAATCATGAATGGAATCATGAATCATGAATCAAGAATCATGAATCGAATCATGAATCATGAATTGAATCATGAATAATGAATTGAATCATGAATCATGAATCATGAATTGAATTATGAATCATGAATCATGAATTGAATCATGAATAATGAATTGAATCATGAATCATGAATCATGAATTGAATTATGAATCATGAATCATTAATCGAATCATGAATCATGAATTAAATCATGAAACATGAATCATGAATTGAATCATGAATCATGAATCATGAATTGAATCATGAATCTTGAATCATGAATCATGACAAGAATCTTGAATCATAAATCGAATCATGAATCATGAATTGAATCATGAATAATGAATTGAATCATGAATCATGAATCATGAATTGAATTATGAATCATGAATCATGAATTGAATCATGAATCATGAATCTTGAATCATGAATCATGAATTGAATCATGAATCATGAATTATGAATCATGAATTGAATCATGAATCATGAATCTTGAATCATGAATCATGAATTGAATCATGAATCATGAATTATGAATCATGAATTGAATCATGTATCATGAATTGAATCATGAATCATGAATCATAAATCGAATCATGAATCATGAATTGAAGCATGAATCATGAATCATGAATGGAATCATGAATCATGAATCAAGAATCATGAATCGAATCATGAATCATGAATTGAATCATGAATCATGAATCGTGAATTGAATCATGAATCGAATCATGAATCATGTATCAAGAATCATGAATCGAATCTTGAATCATGAATTGAATAATGATACATGAATCATGAATCATGAATTAAATCATGAAACATGAATCATGAATCATGAATCTTGAATCATGAATCATGAATTGAATCATGAATCTTGAATCATGAATCATGACATGAATCATGAATCATGAATCATAAATCGAATCATGAATCATGAAATTAATCAGGATTCGAATCATGAATTGAATCATAAATCATGAATCTTGAATCATGAATCATGAATTGAATCATGAATTATGAATCATGAATTGAATCATGTATCATGAATTGAATCATGAATCATGAATTGAATCATGAATCATGAATTATGAATCATGAATTGAATCATGAATCATGAATTGAATCATAAATCATGAATCATGAATTGAATCATGAATCGAATCATGAATCATGAATTGAATCATGAATCATGAATCATGAATTGAATCATGAATTGAATCATGAATCACGAATCATGAATTAAATCATGAATCATGAATTGAATCATGAATCATAAATTGAATCATGAATCATGAATCATGAATTGAATCATGAATCGAATCATGAATCATGAATCATGAATTGAATCATGAATCATGAATTGAATCATGAATCATGAATTGATTCATGAATCATGAATTGAATCATGAATCATGAATTATGAATCATGAATTGAATCATGAATCATGAATCATGAATTGAATCATGAATCATGAATCATGAATCATGAATCATGAATTGAATCATGAATCATGAATCATGAATTGAATCATGAATCATGAATTGAATCATGAATCATAAATTGAATCATGAATCATGAATTGAATCATGAATCGAATCATGAATCATGAATCATGAATTGAATCATGAATCATGAATTGAATCATGAAACATAAATTGAATCATGAATCATGAATCATGAATTAAATCATGAATCATGAATTGAATCATGAATCATGAATCATGAATCATGAATTGAATCATGAATCATGAATCATGAATCGAATCATGAATCATGAATTGAATCATGAATCATGAATTTAATCATGAATCATAAATAATGAATCATGAATCATGAATTGAATCATAAATCATGAATCATGAATCGAATCATGAATCATGAATCATGCATCATGAATTGAATCATGAATCATGAATCATGAATTGAATCATGAATCATGAATCATGAATTGAATCATGAATCATGAATTGAATCATGAATCATGAATTGAATCATGAATCATGAATCATGAATCAAATCATGAATCATGAATCATGAATTGAATCATGAATCATGAATTGAATCATGAATCATGAATCATGAATCATGAATCATGAATCGAATCATGAATCATGAATCATGAATTGAATCATGAATCATAAATCGTGAATTGAATCATGAATCATGAATCATGAACCAAATCATAAATCATGAATTATGAATCATGAATTGATTCATGAATCATGAATTATGAATCATGAATTGAATCATGAATCATGATTTGAATCATGAATTGAATCATGAATCATGAATCATGAATTGAATCATGAATCATAAATTGAATCATGAATCATGATTAATGAATTGAATCATGAATCAAATCATGAATCTTGAATCATGAATTGAATCATGAATCTTGAATCATGAATTGAATCATGAATCATGAATCATGAATCATGAATTGAATTATGAATCATGAATCATGAATCATGAATTGAATTATGAATATTGAATCATGAATCGAATCATGAATAATGTATCAAGAATCATGAATCGAATCTTGAATCATAAATTGAATCATGAATCATGAATCATGGATTATGAATTGAATCATGAATCATGAATCATAAATCATGAATCATGAATTGAATCATGAATCATGAATCATGAATGGAATCATGAATCATGAATCAAGAATCATGAATCGAATCATGAATCATGAATTGAATCATGAATAATGAATTGAATCATGAATCATGAATCATGAATTGAATTATGAATCATGAATCATGAATTGAATCATGAATAATGAATTGAATCATGAATCATGAATCATGAATTGAATTATGAATCATGAATCATTAATCGAATCATGAATCATGAATTAAATCATGAAACATGAATCATGAATTGAATCATGAATCATGAATCATGAATTGAATCATGAATCTTGAATCATGAATCATGACAAGAATCATGAATCATAAATCGAATCATGAATCATGAAATGAATCAGGATTCAAATCATGAATTGAATCATGAATCATGAATCTTGAATCATGAATCATGAATTGAATCATGAATCATGAATTATGAATCATGAATTGAATCATGAATCATGAATCTTGAATCATGAATCATGAATTGAATCATGAATCATGAATTATGAATCATGAATTGAATCATGTATCATGAATTGAATCATGAATCATGAATCATAAATCGAATCATGAATCATGAATTGAAGCATGAATCATGAATCATGAATGGAATCATGAATCATGAATCAAGAATCATGAATCGAATCATGAATCATGAATTGAATCATGAATCATGAATCGTGAATTGAATCATGAATCATGAATCGAATCTTGAATCATGAATTGAATAATGATACATGAATCATGAATCATGAATTAAATCATGAAACATGAATCATGAATCATGAATCTTGAATCATGAATCATGAATTGAATCATGAATCTTGAATCATGAATCATGACATGAATCATGAATCATGAATCATAAATCGAATCATGAATCATGAAATTAATCAGGATTCGAATCATGAATTGAATCATGAATCATGAATCTTGAATCATGAATCATGAATTGAATCATGAATTATGAATCATGAATTGAATCATGTATCATGAATTGAATCATGAATCATGAATTGAATCATGAATCATGAATTATGAATCATGAATTGAATCATGAATCATGAATTAAATCATGAATCATGAATTGAATCATGAATCGAATCATGAATCATGAATTGAATCATGAATCATGAATCATGAATTGAATCATGAATTGAATCATGAATCACGAATCATGAATTAAATCATGAATCATGAATTGAATCATGAATCATAAATTGAATCATGAATCATGAATCATGAATTGAATCATGAATCGAATCATGAATCATGAATCATGAATTGAATCATGAATCATGAATTGAATCATGAATCATGAATTGATTCATGAATCATGAATTGAATCATGAATCATGAATTATGAATCATGAATTGAATCATGAATCATGAATCATGAATTGAATCATGAATCATGAATCATGAATCATGAATCATGAATTGAATCATGAATCATGAATCATGAATTGAATCATGAATTGAATCATGAATCATAAATTGAATCATGAATCATGAATTGAATCATGAATCGAATCATGAATCATGAATCATGAATTGAATCATGAATCATGAATTGAATCATGAATCATAAATTGAATCATGAATCATGAATCATGAATTGAATCATGAATTAAACCATGAATCATGAATTGAATCATGAATCATAAATTGAATCATGAATCATGAATCATGAATTGAATCATGAATCGAATCATGAATCATGAATTGAATCATGAATCATGAATTGAATCATGAATCATGAATTGATTCATGAATCATGAATTGATTCATGAATCATGAATTGAATCATGAATCATGAATTATGAATCATGAATTGAATCATGAATCATGAATCATGAATTGAATCATGAATCATGATTTGAATCATGAATCTTGAATCATGAATTGAATCATGAATCATGAATCATGAATCATGAATTGAATTATGAATCATGAATCATGAATCGAATCATGAATCATGAATCAAGAATCATGAATCGAATCTTGAATCATGAATTGAATCATGAATCATGAATCATGAATTATGAATTGAATCATGAATCATGAATCATGAATTGAATCATGAATCATGAATCATGAATCATGAATTGAATCATGAATCATGAATCATGAATTATGAATTGAATCATGAATCATGAATCATGAATCATGAATTGAATCATGAATCATGAATCATGAATCATGAATTGAATCATGAATCATGAATCATGAATCGAATCATGAATCATGAATCGAATCATGAATCATGAATCGAATCATGAATCATGAATCAAGAATCATGAATCGAATCATGAATCATGAATTGAATCATGAATAATGAATTGAATCAGGATTCGAATCATGAATTGAATCATGAATTGAATCATGAATCATGAATTATGAATCATGAATTGAATCATGAATCATGAATTGAATCATGAATCATGAATCATGAATCGAATCATGAATCTTGAATCATGAATTGAATCATGAATCATGAATCATGAATCGAATCATGAATCTTGAATCATGAATTGAATCATGAATCATGAATCATTAATCATGAATTGAATCATGAATCATGAATCATTAATCATGAATTGAATCATGAATTGAATCATGAATCACGAATCATGAATTGAATCATGAATCATGAATTGAATCATGAATCATAAATTGAATCATGAATCATGAATCATGAATTGAATCATGAATCATGAATTGAATCATGAATCATGAATCGAATCATGAATCTTGAATCATGAATTGAATCATGAATCATGAATCATGAATCATGAATTGAATTATAAATCATGAATCATGAATCGAATAATGAATCATGAATCAACAATCATGAATCAAATCTTGAATCATGAATTGAATCATGAATCATGAATCATGAATCATGAATTGAATCATGAATCATGAATCATGAATCATGAATTGAATCATGAATCATGAATCATGAATTGAATCATGAATCATGAATCAAGAATCATGAATCGAATCATGAATCATGAATCATGAATTGAATTATGAATCATGAATCATGAATCGAATCATGAATCATGAATCATGAATTGAATCATGAAACATGAATCATGAATTGAATCATGAATCATGAATCATGAATTGAATCATGAATCATAAATCATGAATCATGAATTGAATCATGAATCATGAATCATGAATTGAATCATGAATCATGAATCATGAATCGAATCATGAATCATGAATCATGAATTGAATCATGAATCATGAATCTTGAATCATGAATCATGAATTGAATCAGGAATCATGAATTATGAATCATGAATTGAATCATAATTCATAATTTGAATCATGAATCATGAATTGATTAATGAATCATGAATCCTGAATCGAATCATGAATCATGAATTGAATCATGAATCATGAATTGAATCATGAATCATGAATCATGAATTGAATCATGAATTGAATCATGTATCACGAATCATGAATTGAATCATGAATCATGAATCATGAATCGAATCATGAATCATGAATCATGAATTGAATCATGAATCATGAATCATGAACCAAATCATAAATCATGAATTATGAATCATGAATTGAATCATGAATCATGAATCATGAATCGAATCATGAATCATGAATCATGAATTGAATCATGAATCATGAATCATGAACCAAATCATAAATCATGAATTATGAATCATGAATTGATTCATGAATCATGAATTATGAATCATGAATTGAATCATGAATCATGAATCATGAATTGAATCATGAATTTAATCATGAATCATGAATCATGAATTGAATCATGAATCATAAATTAAATCATGAATCATGAATCATGAATTGAATCATGAATCAAATCATGAATCAAATCATGAATCATGAATCATGAATTGAATCATGAATCATGAATCGAAATCATGAATCTTGAATCATGAATTGAATCATGAATCATGAATCATGAATCATGAATTGAATTATGAATCATGAATCATGAATCGAATCATGAATCATGTATCAAGAATCATGAATCGAATCTTGAATCATGAATTGAATCATGAATCATGAATCATGAATCATGAATCATGAATCATGAATCTTGAATCATGATTCAATTCATGATTCATGATTCAAGATTCATGATTCATGATTCATCTTTCACGATTTAATTCATGATTCATGTTTCATGATTCATGATGAATCGAATCATGAATCATGAATTGAATCATGAATCATGAATCATGAATTGAATCATGTATCATGAATCATGAATCATGAATCATGAATCATGAATTGAATCATGAATCATGAATTATGAATCATGAATTGATTCATGAATCATGAATCATGAATTGAATAAAAAATCATGAATCATGAATCGAATCATGAATCATGAATCATGAATTGAATCATGAATCATGAATTGAATCATGAATCATGAATAATGAATCGAATCATGAATCATGAATTGAATCATGAATCATGAATTTAATCATGAATCATGAATCATGAATCGAATCATGAATCATGAATCATGAAGTGAATCATGAATCATGAATCATGCATCGAATCATGAATCATGAATCATGAATTGAATCATGAATCATGAATCATGAATCATGAATCATGAATCATGAATTGAATCATAAATCATGAATTATGAATAATGAATTGAATCATGAATCATGAATCATGAATTGAATCATAAATCATGAATCATGAATCAAATCATGAATCATGAATCATGAACTGAATCATGAATCATGAATTAAATAATGAATCATGAATTAAATCATGAATCATGAATCATGAATCATGAATTGAATCATGAATCATGAATCATGAATCGAATCATGAATCATGAATCATGAATTGAATCATGAATCATGAATCGTGAATTGAATCATGAATCATGAATCATGAACCAAATCATAAATCATGAATTATGAGTCATGAATTGATTCATGAATCATGAATTATGAATCATGAATTGAATCATGAATCATGAATCATGATTTGAATCATGAATTGAATCATGAATCATGAATCATGAATTGAATCATGAATCATAAATTGAATCATGAATCATGATTAATGAATTGAATCATGAATCAAATCATGAATCATGAATCATGAATTGAATCATGAATCTTGAATCATGAATTGAATCATGAATCATAAATCATGAATCATGAATTGAATTATGAATCATGAATCATGAATCATGAATTGAATTATGAATATTGAATCATGAATCGAATCATGAATCATGTATCAAGAATCATGAATCGAATCTTGAATCATAAATTGAATCATGAATCATGGATTATGAATTGAATCATGAATCATGAATCAAAAAATCATGAATCATGAATTGAATCATGAATCATGAATCATGAATGGAATCATGAATCATGAATCAAGAATCATGAATCGAATCATGAATCATGAATTGAATCATGAATAATGAATTGAATCATGAATCATGAATCATGAATTGAATTATGAATCATGAATCATTAATCGAATCATGAATCATGAATTAAATCATGAAATATGAATCATGAATTGAATCATGAATCATGAATCGAAATCATGAATCTTGAATCATGAATTGAATCATGAATCATGAATCATGAATCATGAATTGAATTATGAATCATGAATCATGAATCGAATCATGAATCATGTATCAAGAATCATGAATCGAATCTTGAATCATGAATCATGAATCATGAATCATGAATCATGAATCATGAATCTTGAATCATGATTCAATTCATGATTCATGATTCAAGATTCATGATTCATGATTCATCTTTCACGATTTAATTCATGATTCATGTTTCATGATTCATGATGAATCGAATCATGAATCATGAATTGAATCATGAATCATGAATCATGAATTGAATCATGTATCATGAATCATGAATCATGAATCATGAATCATGAATTGAATCATGAATCATGAATTATGAATCATGAATTGATTCATGAATCATGAATCATGAATTGAATAAAAAATCATGAATCATGAATCGAATCATGAATCATGAATCATGAATTGAATCATGAATCATGAATTGAATCATGAATCATGAATAATGAATCGAATCATGAATCATGAATTGAATCATGAATCATGAATTTAATCATGAATCATGAATCATGAATCGAATCATGAATCATGAATCATGAAGTGAATCATGAATCATGAATCATGCATCGAATCATGAATCATGAATCATGAATTGAATCATGAATCATGAATCATGAATCATGAATCATGAATCATGAATTGAATCATAAATCATGAATTATGAATAATGAATTGAATCATGAATCATGAATCATGAATTGAATCATAAATCATGAATCATGAATCAAATCATGAATCATGAATCATGAACTGAATCATGAATCATGAATTAAATAATGAATCATGAATTAAATCATGAATCATGAATCATGAATCATGAATTGAATCATGAATCATGAATCATGAATCGAATCATGAATCATGAATCATGAATTGAATCATGAATCATGAATCGTGAATTGAATCATGAATCATGAATCATGAACCAAATCATAAATCATGAATTATGAGTCATGAATTGATTCATGAATCATGAATTATGAATCATGAATTGAATCATGAATCATGAATCATGATTTGAATCATGAATTGAATCATGAATCATGAATCATGAATTGAATCATGAATCATAAATTGAATCATGAATCATGATTAATGAATTGAATCATGAATCAAATCATGAATCATGAATCATGAATTGAATCATGAATCTTGAATCATGAATTGAATCATGAATCATAAATCATGAATCATGAATTGAATTATGAATATTGAATCATGAATCGAATCATGAATCATGTATCAAGAATCATGAATCGAATCTTGAATCATAAATTGAATCATGAATCATGGATTATGAATTGAATCATGAATCATGAATCAAAAAATCATGAATCATGAATTGAATCATGAATCATGAATCATGAATGGAATCATGAATCATGAATCAAGAATCATGAATCGAATCATGAATCATGAATTGAATCATGAATAATGAATTGAATCATGAATCATGAATCATGAATTGAATTATGAATCATGAATCATTAATCGAATCATGAATCATGAATTAAATCATGAAATATGAATCATGAATTGAATCATGAATCATGAATTGAATCATTAATCTTGAATCATGAATCATGACAAGAATCATGAATCATGAATCATAAATCGAATCATGAATCATGAAATGAATCAGAATTCGAATCATGAATTGAATCATGAATCATGAATCTTGAATCATGAATCATGAATTGAATCATGAATCATGAATTATGAATCATGTATTGAATCATGTATCATGAATTGAATCATGAATCATGAATTGATTAATGAATCATGAATCATGAATCATGACATGAATCATGAATCATGAATCATAAATCGAATCATGAATCATGAATTGAATCATGAATCGAATCATGAATCATGAATTGAATCATGAATCATGAATCGTGAATTGAATCATGAATCATGAATCATGAATCATGACATGAATCATGAATCATAAATTGAATCAGGATTCGAATCATGAATTGAATCATGTATGATGAATTGAATCATGAATCATGAATCTTGAATCATAAATCATGAATTGAATCATGAATCATGAAATGAATCATGAATCATGAATCATGAATTGAATCATGAATCATGAATCATGAATCAAATCATGAATCATGAATCATGAATTGAATCATGAATCATGAATTTAATCATGAATCATAAATAATGAATCATGAATCATGAATCATGAATCGAATCTTGAATCATGAATTGAATCATGAATCATGAATCATGAATCATGAATTAAATCATGAAACATGAATCATGAATCATGAATCTTGAATCATGATTCAATTCATGATTCATGATTCAAGATTCATGATTCATGATTCATCTTTCACGATTTAATTCATGATTCATGTTTCATGATTCATGATGAATCGAATCATGAATCATGAATTGAATCATGAATCATGAATCATGAATTGAATCATGAATCATGAATCATGAATCATGAATCATGAATCATGAATCATGAATTGAATCATGAATCATGAAAAATGAATCAGGAATTGATTCATGAATCATGAATCATGAATTGAATAAAAAAATCATGAATCATGAATCGAATCATGAATCATGAATTGAATCATGAATCATGAATTGAATCATGAATCATGAATAATGAATCAAATCATGAATCATTAATTGAATCATGAATCATGAATTTATTAATGAATCATGAATCATGAATCGAATCATGAATCATGAATCATGAAGTGAATCATGAATCATAAATCATGCATCGAATCATGAATCATGAATCATGAATTGAATCATGAATCATGAATCATGAATCATGAATCATGAATTGAATCATAAATCATGAATTATGAATAATGAATTGAATCATGAATCATGAATCATGAATTGAATCATAAATCATGAATCATGAATCAAATCATGAATCATGAATCATGAATTGAATCATGAATCATGAATCATGAATTAAATCATGAATCATGAATCATGAACCAAATCATAAATCATGAATTATGAGTCATGAATTGATTCATGAATCATGAATTATGAATCATGAATTGAATCATGAATCATGAATCATGATTTGAATCATGAATTGAATCATGAATCATGAATCATGAATTGAATCATGAATCATAAATTGAATCATGAATCATGATTAATGAATTGAATCATGAATCAAATCATGAATCATGAATCATGAATTGAATCATGAATCTTGAATCTTGAATTGAATCATGAATCATAAATCATGAATTATGAATTGAATTATGAATCATGAATCATGAATCATGAATTGAATTATGAATATTGAATCATGAATCGAATCATGAATCATGTATCAAGAATCATGAATCGAATCTTGAATCATAAATTGAATCATGAATCATGGATTATGAATTGAATCATGAATCATGAATCATAAATCATGAATCATGAATTGAATCATGAATCATGAATCATGAATGGAATCATGAATCATGAATCAAGAATCATGAATCGAATCATGAATCATGAATTGAATCATGAATAATGAATTGAATCATGAATCATGAATCATGAATTGAATTATGAATCATGAATCATTAATCGAATCATGAATCATGAATTAAATCATGAAACATGAATCATGAATTGAATCATGAATCATGAATCATGAATTGAATCATGAATCTTGAATCATGAATCATGACAAGAATCATGAATCATGAATCATAAATCGAATCATGAATCATTAAATGAATCAGGATTCGAATCATGAATTGAATCATGAATCATGAATCTTGAATCATGAATCATTAATTGAATCATGAATCATGAATTATGAATCATGTATTGAATCATGTATCATGAATTGAATCATGAATCATGAATTGATTAATGAATCATGAATCATGAATCATGACATGAATCATGAATCATGAATCATAAATCGAATCATGAATCATGAATTGAAGCATGAATCATGAATCATGAATGGAATCATGAATCATGAATCAAGAATCATGAATCGAATCATGAATCATGAATTGAATCATGAATCATGAATCGTGAATTGAATCATGAATCATGAATCATGAATCATGACATGAATCATGAATCATAAATTGAATCAGGATTCGAATCATGAATTGAATCATGTATGATGAATTGAATCATGAATCATGAATCTTGAATCATAAATCATGAATTGAATCATGAATAATGAAATGAATCATGAATCATGAATCATGAATTGAATTATGAATATTGAATCATGAATCGAATCATGAATCATGTATCAAGAATCATGAATCGAATCTTGAATCATAAATTGAATCATGAATCATGGATTATGAATTGAATCATGAATCATGAATCATAAATCATGAATCATGAATTGAATCATGAATCATGAATCATGAATGGAATCATGAATCATGAATCAAGAATCATGAATCGAATCATGAATCATGAATTGAATCATGAATAATGAATTGAATCATGAATCATGAATCGTGAATTGAATTATGAATCATGAATCATTAATCGAATCATGAATCATGAATTAAATCATGAAACATGAATCATGAATTGAATCATGAATCATGAATCATGAATTGAATCATGAATCTTGAATCATGAATCATGACAAGAATCATGAATCATGAATCATAAATCGAATCATGAATCATGAAATGTATCAGGATTCGAATCATGAATTGAATCATGAATCATGAATCTTGAATCATGAATCATGAATTGAATCATGAATCATGAATTGATTAATGAATCATGAATCATGAATCATGACATGAATCATGAATCATGAATCATAAATCGAATCATGAATCATGAATTGAAGCATGAATCATGAATCATGAATGGAATCATGAATCATGAATCAAGAATCATGAATCGAATCATGAATCATGAATTGAATCATGAATCATGAATCGTGAATTGAATCATGAATCATGAATCATGAATCATGACATGAATCATGAATCATAAATTGAATCAGGATTCGAATCATGAATTGAATCATGTATGATGAATTGAATCATGAATCATGAATCTTGAATCATAAATCATGAATTGAATCATGAATCATGAAATGAATCATGAATCATGAATCATGAATCAAATCATGAATCATGAATTGAATCATGAATCATGAATTTAATCATGAATCATAAATAATGAATCATGAATCATGAATTGAATCATAAATCATGAATCATGAATCGAATCATGAATCATGAATCATGCATCATGAATTAAATCATGAATCATGAATCATGAATTGAATCATGAATCATGAATCATGAATCATGAATCATGAATTGAATCATGAATCATGAATTATGAATAATGAATTGAATCATGAATCATGAATTGAATCATAAATCATGAATCATGAATCAAATCATGAATCATGAATCATGAATTGAATCATGAATCATGAATTGAATCATGAATCATGAATCATG
This sequence comes from Mixophyes australis, assembly GCA_036250195.1. Taxonomy (NCBI): domain Eukaryota; kingdom Metazoa; phylum Chordata; class Amphibia; order Anura; family Limnodynastidae; genus Mixophyes; species Mixophyes australis. The sequence continues at coordinate 601,860 of JAVHZZ010000024.1, read as the reverse complement.
AATTGATTCATGAATCATGAATTATGAATCATGAATTGAATCATGAATCATGAATCATTAATTGAATCATGAATTGAATCATGAATCATGAATCATGAATTGAATCATGAATCATAAATTAAATCATGAATCATGAATTGAATCATGAATCAAATCATGAATCAAATCATGAATCATGAATTGAATCATGAATCATGAATTGAATCATGAATCGTGAATCATGAATAATGAATTGAATCATCAATCATGAATCATGAATCGAATCATGAATCATGAATCATGAATCATGAATTGAATCATGAATAATGAATCATCAACCAAATCATAAATCATGAATTATGAATCATGAATTATGAATCATGAATTATGAATCATGAATTGAATCATGAATCATGAATCATGAATTGAATCATGAATTGAATCATGAATCATGAATCATGAATTGAATCATGAATCATAAATTAAATCATGAATCATGAATTGAATCATGAATCAAATCATGAATCATGAATCATGAATTGAATCATGAATAATGAATCGAATCATGAATCTTGAATCATGAATTGAATCATGAATCATGAATCATGAATTGAATTATGAATCATGAATCATGAATCGAATCATGAATCATGTATCAAGAATCATGAATCGAATCTTGAATCATGAATTGAATCATGAATCATGAATCATGAATCATGAATTAAATCATGAAACATGAATCATGAATCATGAATCTTGAATCATGAATCATGACATGAATCATGAATCATGAATCATAAATCGAATCATGAATCATGAAATTAATCAGGATTCGAATCATAAATTGAATCATGAATCATGAATCTTGAATCATGAATCATGAATTGAATCATGAATTATGAATCATGAATTGAATCATGAATCATGAATTGAATCATGAATCATGAATTGAATCATGAATCATGAATTATGAATCATGAATTGAATCATGAATCATGAATCATGAATTGAATCATAAATCATGAATCATGAATTGAATCATGAACCGAATCATGAATCATGAATTGAATCATGAATCATGAATCATGAATTGAATCATGAATTGAATCATGAATCACGAATCATGAATTGAATCATGAATCATGAATTGAATAATGAATCATAAATTGAATCATGAATCATGAATCATGAATTGAATCATGAATCGAATCATGAATCATGAATCATGAATTGAATCATGAATCATGAATTGAATCATGAATCATGAATTGAATCATGAATCATGAATTATGAATCATGAATTGAATCATGAATCATGAATTGAATCATGAATCATGAATCATGAATTGAATCATGAATCATGAATTGAATCATGAATCATGAATTGAAGCATGAATCATGAATTGAATCATAAATTGAATCATGAATCACGAATCATGAATTGAATCATGAATCATAAATTGAATCATGAATCATGAATCATGAATTGAATCATGAATCGAATCATGAATCATGAATCATGAATTGAATCATGAATCATGAGTCGAATCATGAATCTTGAATCATGAATTGAATCATGAATCATGAATCATGAATCATGAATTGAATCATGAATCATGAATCATGAATTGAATCATGAATCACGAATCATGAATTGAATCATGAATCATGAATTGAATCATGAATCATAAATTGAATCATGAATCATGAATCATGAATTGAATCATGAATCATGAATTGAATCATGAATCATGATTTGAATCATGAATCTTGAATCATGAATTGAATCATGAATCATGAATCATGAATTGAATTATGAATCATGAATCATGAATCGAATCATGAATCATGAATCAAGAATCATGAATCAAATTTTGAATC